>JAMRYA010000014.1:6055000-6451878 GCA_024447215.1 Panagrolaimus sp. LJ2400 | reverse complement strand
TACGCTTGGCTGCCACAAGCCAGTTATCCCTATGGTAACTTTTCTGACACCTCTTGTTATAAACTTTATAAAATCCAAAAGGATCGATAGGCCACGCTTTAACGGTCTGTATTCGTACTGAGAATCAAGATCAAGAATACTTTTCTCCTTTTAGTCTACGTGAGGTTTCTGTCCTCACTGAGTATTCCTTAGGACACCTGCGTTACTATTTGACAGATGTACCGCCCCAGTCAAACTCCCCGCCTGACAATGTCATCAGTGCGGATCATACATTTCTCAAAGAAATATATTTAAATCAAAAAGAAAATCCGAAGATAATCTCCGTATTACTGAATAAGTAAAGAGTCGATAAAAGTAGGGGTATTTCACCGTTGACCGAAGTCTCCCCCTTATACTACACCTCTTATGACTCTTCACAAAGTCAGACTAGAGTCAAGCTCAATAGGGTCTTCTTTCCCCGCTGTATTTACCAAGCCCGTTCCCTTGGCTGTGATTTCGCTAGATAGTAGATAGGGACAGTGGGAATCTCGTTAATCCATTCGTGCGCGTCAGGGACTTATCTGACGAGGCATTTGGCTACCTTAAGAGAGTCATAGTTACTCCCGCCGTTTACCCGCGCTTATATAAATTTCTTTAGATTAACATTCAGAGCACTGGGCAGAAATCACAAATAGTCAACGCACATAAACGCCTTCTATTTGCTCTGTTTTAATTAGGACAGTCGGATTCCCCGAGTCCGTGTCAGTTCTAAGCTAATTGTTAAGTGTATATTGACGTTTAACCGTAAAGCTAAACAAGTTTAAGAATTCCACAATTAAGGATAAACACTAGTCCAAGTTCATTCCGTAGAAATCCCTCAAACATGATCTATCCTCAAAAGTTTCATTCAAAAACCCAATATACTCAATTCTTAGAGCCAATCCTTTTCCCGAAGTTACGGATCTAATTTGCCGACTTCCCTTACCTACATTATTCTATCGACCAGAGGCTATTCACCTTGAAAACCTGATGCGGAATAAGGTACGGCTATGGAATACATTATTAGGGATCCCTCATATTTTCAAGGGCCATATAAAGCAATCAGAACATAACAAAAACCGTTATGCTTTTCAATACCTTTATCCATATCTCGAGATGATCTCATTCCATGGACAAAATATCTTAAATAGAGAAGAGATCTCTATTCTGAACTTTATATGACGTATATGAGTTCATATAACGTTACCCGCCCCTTATATAATTACCGAGATAAAAATATAATCGTATTCTCATAGTGTAGAAATATTAATCTACTTCCCTTTCGGAAAACATGCGAATCCATATAAATATGAAAACACACATAATACAAATAGCATGCGCTATTTCCTTAGGACCGACTGACCCACATTCAAATACTGTTCACGTGGAAACCTTTTTCACTTCGGCCTTCAAGGATCTCACTTGAATGTTTGCTACTATCACCAAGATCTGCACTAGTAGAAGCTCCAGTCCATTTTACAATGAAAACCTTCAACGCTAACTACTACACCCTCCTACATGTTATACTTTGTTTTCAACATAGTATAACAGTAAAGTATAGGTCTTTCGCTAGAGCGCCATCCATTTTCAGGGCTAGTTGATTCGGCAGGTGAGTTGTTACACACTCCTTAGCGGTTTACAACTTCCATGTCCACCGTCCTGCTGTCAATATCAACTAACACCTTTTATGGGGTCTCATGAGCAAAAAGTTAGGCACCTTAACTTTACTTGCGGTTCATCCCGCATCGCCAGTTCTGCTTACCAAAAATGGCCCACTTTCAACTATTATATTCAATGCATATGTTCAATTAAGAAACATATACATCATACCCATTAAGAGTATGAGAATAGGTTGAGAACATTTCGTTCCCAAGACCTCTAATCGTTCGCTTTACCGAGTATAACTATTAAAATTTAGTTGAAGCTATCCTAAGGGAAACTTCGGAGGGAACCAGCTACTAGATGGTTCGATTAGTCTTTCGCCCCTATACCCAAGTCAGACGATCGATTTGCACGTCAGAACCGCTTCGGACTTCCATCAGAGTTTCCTCTGACTTCATCCTGCTCAGGCATAGTTCACCATCTTTCGGGTCTCATTGCATATGCTCTATCTCCACCCATTTGTAAACAAATTAGATGGGACTATACTACTTGCATTCCATATAGAAATACAATCATATATCATATTCATAAAGAATACTTTACTTTCATTACGCCAATGAGTTTTATTCACTCAATGACTCGCATATACAATAAACTCCTTGGTCCGTGTTTCAAGACGGGACATATAGGTGATTGTCTTTTATACTGATAAATAATGAATATCATAAAGCATAAAATATAATCAAGTAAAAAAGCCAACGCATGCGTTAACTTTAATACAAAACCATATTTACACCATCTTTTATCCATTAAAGGACAATTAACTAAGAATTTTATCCATTATACCAGGATACACATCCGAAGATATGCCCTCTAATATAATTTCAAAAATCTCAATCAATTGTATCAGCACAATGGCAACAAGTGCATCATATACGAATAAACTGCAATCAAAAAATGATTCATACGAAAACATTCTTACGATCCGTTCCACTCATATATAACTTATTATTACCATCTTTCGACAACTCTATACGCTTCCACTCATTCAGTTTCACGTACTATTTAACTCTCTCTTCAGAGTTCTTTTCAACTTTCCCTCACGGTACTTGTTTGCTATCGGATTCATACATATATTTAGCTTTAGGTGAAGTTTACCACCTACTTTGGGCTGTGTTTCCAAACAACCCGACTCAAAGCATAAATCAAATATAATACATAAAATATCTTAACAGGTCTATCACCTTCTATGGAACTCTAGTCAAAGAGAACTTAAGATATTATATATCATATAATGAAAAATGCTATACGCTACAGTTCGCTTTACCATTACAGTAAAGAGATTCAGCGCTGAGCTTATCCCGTTTCACTCGCAGTTACTAAGGAAATCCTTTTTAGTTTCTTTTCCTCCGCTTACTGATATGCTTAAGTTCAGCGGGTAGTCACACTTGATTTGAGATCATAAAGAGCGAAATATCATATACCATTATATATATGACAATGTAATATCAAAGATAAAGTTAAACTTTTATCTCGAACAATAATCAAATTGTCGATTCAAGTACTTATCCATACAATATTACATGTATGTATAATGCTTATCCAAAAAGGATAAATGTATAAATATTTCTATAGAAATAAAGTAAAGCTATATAGTTTATCCATTAAAGGAAAACCAAAACTCTTTACTTTTCCTATACGAAAGGCCTAATATACCTTTCAAATGTCATATCATATCTTTTTTACGGATATAATATAATATAGATATATGATTCTCAAACAAATGTGCCATTAGTTAAAAACTAACGGCGCAATTTGCATTCGAAACTTTTTCATTCATGTAGTTTGCAAGTCATGAAAAGTAACGCATTTTGCTGCGTTCTTCATCGATGTATGAACCGAGTGATCCACTGAATAAGCTTATTTTACTTATTTTTATATGACTTTGTTTATATATATCAAATAAAACAATATCTGGCGGATTCAATAAAGAAGCCTCATTAATTCTATATCTCGCATAAAATGCAAAACACTATCCATAAAAGCTAATATAAGCACGGCAATCACGCTTATACTTTTATGATAGAAACCAGATAAAAAGCCGTTCATTTTTATAAGCTCCAATATTCTTTTATTGAATTATAATTTTATAATTCTTGTAATGATCCGGCCTGCAGGTTCACCTACGGCCACCTTGTTACGACTTTTGCCCGGTTCAAGCCAATGCGATCAAATTGATTTTCATCTGTTAAAGCCTTCGTAAAAAGACTTAAACAAACAATCCTCAATCTTCTCGAATTAACCCAGTTCCGGGCAGCGACGGGCGGTGTGTACAAAGGACAGGGACGTAATCAGCGTAAGCTGATGACTTACACTTACTTGAAGTTCCTCGTTCACGAATAATAATTACAATATTCGATCCCAAATACGGAATAATTTGACTCGTTTACCAAATTCTTTCGAATATGGTCACACGCGCTGCAATTTTCATTGTAGCGCGCGTGCAGCCCCAGACATCTTAGGGCATCACAGACCTGTTATTGCTGGGTTTCTTACGACTGGAACGCCGCAAATCCCATTAAGAAGAAAAGAATCACTTATTTCTTTTGACGGAAATAATAAAGAATGATCTTTCTATTTAATTAAGCTCCAATCTCGTTCGTTATCGGAATTAACCAGACAAATCAATCCACGAACTAAGAACGGCCATGCACCACCATCCACCAAATCATGAAAAAGCTATCAATCTGTCAATCCTTATAGTGTCTAGACCGGGTGAGTTTTCCCGTGTTGAGTCAAATTAAGCCGCAGGCTCCACTTCTGGTGGTGACCTTCCGTCAATTCCTTTAAGTTTCAACTTTGCAACCATACTTCCCCCGGAACCAAAAGACTTTCGTTTCCGGGAAGCTCGTTTCAAGGGCAAATATAAAATATCCACCCGAAACTCGCTAGATGGCATAGTTTACGGTCAGAACTAGGGCGGTATCTGATCGCCTTCGATCCTCTGACTTTCGTTCTTGATTAATGAAAACATTCTTGGCAAATGCCTTCGCTGTAGTTCGTCTCGCAAGGGTCCACGAATTTCACCTCTCGCCCTGCGATACGGATGCCCCCGTTTGTTCCTTTTAATCATTACTATGGTAAGTAAAACCAATAAAACATGAACCATAGTCATGTTCTATTATTCCATGCAAAACCATACAAGCTTACGCCTGTTTTGAGCACTCTGATTTATTCAAAGTAAACTCATATGACATATTTCCTCCTTACGGAAAAAATAAAATCATATAAAAAATATTTAGTATTAGTTACAATCCAAAGGATGAACTAACCTATCATATACAGATCCAACTACGAGCTTTTTAACCGCAACAACAATTCAATGCAGTATGAGAGCTGGAATTACCGCGGCTGCTGGCACCAGACTTGCCCTCTCATTGATACTCTTTAATGATTTTAAAATCAAACCATTCCAATGATCCATCCCCGAAGGAATAGATCTTGTCATTTCTCGTCACTACCTCCTCGTACTGAGAGTGGGTAATTTTCGCGCCTGCTGCCTTCCTTGGATGTAAACGCCGTTTCTCAGGCATTTTCTCCGGAGTCGTACCCTAATACTCCGTTATCCGTCAAAACCATATAAGTACTATATACTTATATAGAAAGTTGATAGATCAGACACTTGAATGATATATCGTCGGTACAAGACCATACGATTAGCAGATATATTCAGTTTCAACACAAAACATTCCGAAGAATGCTTGGTTTTAATACTAATATACGCAAGATCTCTTTTGACAGAAATCTCTTTTATGCATGTATTAGCTCCAGAATTACCACAGTTATCCATGTAGGATAAAAGTCAAAATCAAGTAAATTTTAGCTGTTATAATGAGCCATACGCGGTTTCGTGTTAAATACACATGTACTTAGACATGCATGGCTTAATCTTTGAAATGACCACATCAATCAGACAGGATCAATCAGATATATGTTTTTATATAAAACAAATATCATTTATTTATTTTAAGAAATATATCTCAAAAGAGATATATAACTCGACTTTCAAAGTCACATCGCTTTAATTAGAAATATCTACAGAAATAGATATAAGCTAATTTCCTTTGACATATAGTCAGCATATTATAAATCCATTAAAATGGAATTATATAAACGTAAAAAGCCATATTCATAATAACAGATGTTACAAATTCATGTAATCTCACCCATTACCATGTTATGTCGTCAAAGGGTACATATAAGTAGCTAGCATATATGTAGGAAAAAATCGTAAAAAGAAACAATATGAGCAAAGAGCTTTTATCTCGAATATGACATCGATTCAAGTATAGCAAAGCTTCGACATCGAAAAAGATCGAATTAAGCTTAGCAACATACTTTTATCTCGAATATAACATCGATTCAAGCATAGCAAAAGCTTTTATCTCGAATATAACATCGATTCAAGTATAGCAAAGCTTCGACATCGAAAAAGATCGAATTAAGCTTAGCAACATACTTTTATCTCGAATATAACATCGATTTAAGCATAGCAAAAGCTTTTATCTCGAATATAACATCGATTCAAGTATAGCAAAGCTTCGACATCGAAAAAGATCGAATTAAGCTTAGCAACATACTTTTATCTCGAATATAACATCGATTCAAGCATAGCAAAAGCTTTTATCTCGAATATAACATCGATTCAAGTATAGCAAAGCTTCGACATCGAAAAAGATCGAATTAAGCTTAGCAACATACTTTTATCTCGAATATAACATCGATTCAAGCTTTTTATACCAATAGAACCATAACAGAACTAATGAATATATGTCATGCTATATATATATAACACGAACTTTGCTATGTTATTTCTTTTACTTTCTTTTCCTCCCTTCACAAAGTATGTTCGACACACCATACTTATTATATATGCTATTGAGTAACTGTTTCTTGGGAAAAGAAACATCGAAAAACACGAAAAAGGGGTTTCTGAACCTCTCCTTGGGGTCTAGGGGTCACATAGGGGTACCCGGAGGTCTAGAATTCTTTTGACCATATTAAAGCAAAAAAAATTTTTTTGCTTTAAAATGGTCAAAAATGACCCGGAAACACCCAAAAGGTGATTATTATTTTATGATATTACTGTAGTAATCCAAAAATATCATTCTTACAAACTTTAAAATTTTCAGTTTTGAACCTTTTGACTGAGGTGAAAAGTTGGCTAATATGGTCTTTCATATAACACAACACTGAGTTATAGGGGAAAGCCTATATCCCAAAAAAATTGTGAAGCTTAAGTCTAATGGTGCTGAAACCTATAATTCAAGCTTCCCGTAACACACAAAAAAGATTTACACCACAAGCATTATCACATGACGTTGCTTGTGGTGTAAATCTAAGCCCAAGGCTAAAAAATGAACACATCAAGCTGAGAAAATGAGTCCATGGCTTGAGCTGCTATATCCAAAGATAAAGCTGTCCCCTTCACGAAGCAGAAAGTAAAGGCTTAGCCTTAGGCTTAGAAGCTTAGGCTTAGGCTTAGGCTTAGAACTAAGCCTAAGGCTAAGCCTAAGGCAAATCCGAGCAAACATATCATCTATGTTGAACAAACTTCATCAAAATACAAGAAAAAGTTTCAGAAACTAGTATAAAGAAAAATGTATAGTATTTCTAATTCTTATGCTTAAATATAACCGATACTAAGCTATTTGACAGCTACACTAAATCCTAGAAAATGAGTCCATCTAATATAAAGCTGAAAAAATGGGTCCATGGCTTGAGCTGCTATATCCAAAGATAAAGCTGTCCCCTTCACGAAGCAGAAAGTAAAGGCTTAGCCTTAGGCTTAGAAGCTTAGGCTTAGGCTTAGGCTTAGAACTAAGCCTAAGGCTAAGCCTAAGGCAAATCCGAGCAAACATATCATCTATGTTGAACAAACTTCATCAAAATACAAGAAAAAGTTTCAGAAACTAGTATAAAGAAAAATGTATAGTATTTCTAATTCTTATGCTTAAATATAACCGATACTAAGCTATTTGACAGCTACACTAAATCCTAGAAAATGAGTCCATCTAATATAAAGCTGAGAATATGGGTCTATGGCTTGAGCTGCTATATCCTAAAATAAGGACTACTGGGTAAGCCACAGCATATTTATGTCAAACAAAGCTTTTGGCATTATGCGGTTATAATTTATTATGCATGTTGCAAAAAAAGAGAAAAAATGTTGGCAAAAAATATCAAAAAGTTTTTTGGACCGGGTACCCTCCAACCTGAATAAAAATGTTCCCCCCGGGGTTTTTAAGGTTTTGGGGGTGGGTTTTAACGTTGCCAAAAAGAATTAGATCGATTGGACCCTCCAACTACCCGAATGACGCACCCCCCTATTTTCCCCGACCTTTTTCATCCCCTTAAAATGACCCTATCAAAAATTTTTTTACAAATTATCAAATCCGCCATCATCGAAAACCTATTCCCAAATTTTCAAGTCCCCCCTATATCCCAATCCCAAAATTCTATTTTCATGTTTAACATTCATCCACTTATAACACTAATAAAGCCGCAGCCTTCTTTTCAAGAATGGCTGCGGTGTCTTCTTCTTTTAAACTATATGAGACATGGGCTTAGACTTAGGCTTAGAAGTAAGCCTAAGTCCAGGGCTTAGGCTTAGAAGTAAGCCTAAGTCCAGGGCTTAGAAGTAAGCCTAAGTCCAGGGCTTAGAAGTAAGCCTAAGGCTAAGCCTAAGGCTAATTTTCAGAAATATATCAGCAATGATTAAAATTTATCACAAAATAAAGCAAATAGCTTCTGAAACATGTTTAAATGAAAAACGGATAGTTTTTTGTATTCTTAAACCTTAAAATATCCTTTACTAAGCTATTTGACGGCTATACTAAATGCTATGACATCTATTCTAAATAAAATGACAATTATACTAAATCAGGTGACAGCTTCACTAAATGAGGTATGAAATCGACTTTTTCAATTCCCTGAGATCTTAGAACCTGAGACCTGAGGCCTGAGACCTAAGACTAAGCCTAACGCTCGGCCTTCGGCCTCGCGCGCCCATGCCTAGCTTGGGGTTGAAATGACAACTTTACTAAGCCAAATATGCTAGAGGGCTGAGAAATATGACGGCTATACTAAGTGAGGTATAAATCAGGGCTTAAAAATGAGATTGTTACTGAGATAATGAGTAATCGGCCCATGAATTTGACTTTAACAAAAGTTTTAAAACAAGCTTTGCTTTAAAAAAGTAAAGCCCTTTGGCCCAAGGCTAAAAACTAATGCATTTTAAGCTGAGAAAAGTAGATCTTGGCTTGAGCTAACAAAAAAGCTGAGAGAAAAGTGGGTTTGATAAAATGAAAATAAATATGCATAAATGTGAGATTGGTCACCCCCTAATAGGAAAGGTGAGCTGAGTTTAGACCGTCGCGTGACAGGTTAGTTTTACCCTACTGCACATAAATTCACGAAATAAAAATCATCCAAAAAACAAAAAATTGTTCCCTCCAAGTTTAAAGCCATTATCTTGGATTTATCTCATAACGTTTGCATGACAAAAGCTAAAACTAGCCCAAGGCCAAAAAAGTCATTAAACTGAGGAAAAAAGGGATAAATTGCTTAATAAAGGGATTATTTAAATATACCAAGGGAGGATAAGCTAACAAAATTTTGAAAAAAAGTACAATAAAGTAGATGGCGGCATTTTATATTTTTCTCAGCCCAAGGCTAAAAAATATGCAAAATGATGCCAAGTAAATATGCCATGAAAAATGGCGAAAAAAAAGGGCAAACTCCAAGTCAATTGCCATTTAAAAATAAGCATTAAGTAATAGAAATGTGTATGAAACACAAATATATATCTATCAATTAATGCCCATTTTTAAAGGCAACTAACTCGAAGTTCGCCCAAGAAAAAAGTTGACATGAAACACAAATCATGTCAAGCCAAAGTCAATATGAAACACAAATATTTATGTTATCAAAAAATGAGCTCTAATCATTTGGCTACGGCAATGAAAAATGCAAGATTATATGGGCTAATATATGAACGAAAAAATGCTCAAGTCAATGCATAAAGCATATGACTAAAACATGACATATATCAACACCCATATAATATGGATTTATTCATTGACAAAAGCCAAAGATCAAAGTCAATATGAAACACAAATAATTTCATATAAAACAGATTATCCGATCTTCAGCTAAGTCTCAACAGATCGCAGCATAAACGCTGCTCTACTGAGAACAACACTGAGATCAGTAATCAAGTCGTTTGCAAGAAATCTTACACCCCGGCACTTAACCTTAGTAATAAGGCTTTGTCAAAGGATCCAGATTTACCCAGATCCTTCGGGACATATAATGGGGCAATACTACTTTTCCGTACAGAAAAGCATTTATAAGCCATCTCGACACCGAGATGCAAAAGTATTATTGCTTTGTCTAGGATGGATTCTGACTTAGAGGCTTTCAGTCATAAGCCACCAGACGTAGCATCACGCCATTATTCTATCGAATAAGCGTATATACCAAATGTCTGGACCTGCGGTTCCTCTCGTACTAAGCAGGACTACTATCGCAATAACTATCATGTACAGTAGGGTAAAACTAACCTGTCTCGCGACGGTCTAAACCCAGCTCACGTTCCCTATTAGTGGGTGAACAATCCAACGCTTTACGAATTCTGCTTCGTAATGATAGGAAGAGCCGACATCGAAGGATCAAAAAGCAACGTCGCTATGGACGCTTGGCTGCCACAAGCCAGTTATCCCTATGGTAACTTTTCTGACACCTCTTGTTATAAACTTTATAAAATCCAAAAGGATCGATAGGCCACGCTTTAACGGTCTGTATTCGTACTGAGAATCAAGATCAAGAATACTTTTCTCCTTTTAGTCTACGTGAGGTTTCTGTCCTCACTGAGTATTCCTTAGGACACCTGCGTTACTATTTGACAGATGTACCGCCCCAGTCAAACTCCCCGCCTGACAATGTCATCAGTGCGGATCATACATTTCTCAAAGAAATATATTTAAATCAAAAAGAAAATCCGAAGATAATCTCCGTATTACTGAATAAGTAAAGAGTCGATAAAAGTAGGGGTATTTCACCGTTGACCGAAGTCTCCCCCTTATACTACACCTCTTATGACTCTTCACAAAGTCAGACTAGAGTCAAGCTCAATAGGGTCTTCTTTCCCCGCTGTATTTACCAAGCCCGTTCCCTTGGCTGTGATTTCGCTAGATAGTAGATAGGGACAGTGGGAATCTCGTTAATCCATTCGTGCGCGTCAGGACTTATCTGACGAGGCATTTGGCTACCTTAAGAGAGTCATAGTTACTCCCGCCGTTTACCCGCGCTTATATAAATTTCTTTAGATTAACATTCAGAGCACTGGGCAGAAATCACAAATAGTCAACGCACATAAACGCCTTCTATTTGCTCTGTTTTAATTAGACAGTCGGATTCCCCGAGTCCGTGTCAGTTCTAAGCTAATTGTTAAGTGTATATTGACGTTTAACCGTAAAGCTAAACAAGTTTAAGAATTCCACAATTAAGGATAAACACTAGTCCAAGTTCATTCCGTAGAAATCCCTCAAACATGATCTATCCTCAAAAGTTTCATTCAAAAACCCAATATACTCAATTCTTAGAGCCAATCCTTTTCCCGAAGTTACGGATCTAATTTGCCGACTTCCCTTACCTACATTATTCTATCGACCAGAGGCTATTCACCTTGAAAACCTGATGCGGAATAAGGTACGGCTATGGAATACATTATTAGGGATCCCTCATATTTTCAAGGGCCATATAAAGCAATCAGAACATAACAAAAACCGTTATGCTTTTCAATACCTTTATCCATATCTCGAGATGATCTCATTCCATGGACAAAATATCTTAAATAGAGAAGAGATCTCTATTCTGAACTTTATATGACGTATATGAGTTCATATAACGTTACCGCCCCTTATATAATTACCGAGATAAAAATATAATCGTATTCTCATAGTGTAGAAATATTAATCTACTTCCCTTTCGGAAAACATGCGAATCCATATAAATATGAAAACACACATAATACAAATAGCATGCGCTATTTCCTTAGGACCGACTGACCCACATTCAAATACTGTTCACGTGGAAACCTTTTTCACTTCGGCCTTCAAGGATCTCACTTGAATGTTTGCTACTATCACCAAGATCTGCACTAGTAGAAGCTCCAGTCCATTTTACAATGAAAACCTTCAACGCTAACTACTACACCCTCCTACATGTTATACTTTGTTTTCAACATAGTATAACAGTAAAGTATAGGTCTTTCGCTAGAGCGCCATCCATTTTCAGGGCTAGTTGATTCGGCAGGTGAGTTGTTACACACTCCTTAGCGGTTTACAACTTCCATGTCCACCGTCCTGCTGTCAATATCAACTAACACCTTTTATGGGGTCTCATGAGCAAAAAGTTAGGCACCTTAACTTTACTTGCGGTTCATCCCGCATCGCCAGTTCTGCTTACCAAAAATGGCCCACTTTCAACTATTATATTCAATGCATATGTTCAATTAAGAAACATATACATCATACCCATTAAGAGTATGAGAATAGGTTGAGAACATTTCGTTCCCAAGACCTCTAATCGTTCGCTTTACCGAGTATAACTATTAAAATTTAGTTGAAGCTATCCTAAGGGAAACTTCGGAGGGAACCAGCTACTAGATGGTTCGATTAGTCTTTCGCCCCTATACCCAAGTCAGACGATCGATTTGCACGTCAGAACCGCTTCGGACTTCCATCAGAGTTTCCTCTGACTTCATCCTGCTCAGGCATAGTTCACCATCTTTCGGGTCTCATTGCATATGCTCTATCTCCACCCATTTGTAAACAAATTAGATGGGACTATACTACTTGCATTCCATATAGAAATACAATCATATATCATATTCATAAAGAATACTTTACTTTCATTACGCCAATGAGTTTTATTCACTCAATGACTCGCATATACAATAAACTCCTTGGTCCGTGTTTCAAGACGGGACATATAGGTGATTGTCTTTTATACTGATAAATAATGAATATCATAAAGCATAAAATATAATCAAGTAAAAAAGCCAACGCATGCGTTAACTTTAATACAAAACCATATTTACACCATCTTTTATCCATTAAAGGACAATTAACTAAGAATTTTATCCATTATACCAGGATACACATCCGAAGATATGCCCTCTAATATAATTTCAAAAATCTCAATCAATTGTATCAGCACAATGGCAACAAGTGCATCATATACGAATAAACTGCAATCAAAAAATGATTCATACGAAAACATTCTTACGATCCGTTCCACTCATATATAACTTATTATTACCATCTTTCGACAACTCTATACGCTTCCACTCATTCAGTTTCACGTACTATTTAACTCTCTCTTCAGAGTTCTTTTCAACTTTCCCTCACGGTACTTGTTTGCTATCGGATTCATACATATATTTAGCTTTAGGTGAAGTTTACCACCTACTTTGGGCTGTGTTTCCAAACAACCCGACTCAAAGCATAAATCAAATATAATACATAAAATATCTTAACAGGTCTATCACCTTCTATGGAACTCTAGTCAAAGAGAACTTAAGATATTATATATCATATAATGAAAAATGCTATACGCTACAGTTCGCTTTACCATTACAGTAAAGAGATTCAGCGCTGAGCTTATCCCGTTTCACTCGCAGTTACTAAGGAAATCCTTTTTAGTTTCTTTTCCTCCGCTTACTGATATGCTTAAGTTCAGCGGGTAGTCACACTTGATTTGAGATCATAAAGAGCGAAATATCATATACCATTATATATATGACAATGTAATATCAAAGATAAAGTTAAACTTTTATCTCGAACAATAATCAAATTGTCGATTCAAGTACTTATCCATACAATATTACATGTATGTATAATGCTTATCCAAAAAGGATAAATGTATAAATATTTCTATAGAAATAAAGTAAAGCTATATAGTTTATCCATTAAAGGAAAACCAAAACTCTTTACTTTTCCTATACGAAAGGCCTAATATACCTTTCAAATGTCATATCATATCTTTTTTACGGATATAATATAATATAGATATATGATTCTCAAACAAATGTGCCATTAGTTAAAAACTAACGGCGCAATTTGCATTCGAAACTTTTTCATTCATGTAGTTTGCAAGTCATGAAAAGTAACGCATTTTGCTGCGTTCTTCATCGATGTATGAACCGAGTGATCCACTGAATAAGCTTATTTTACTTATTTTTATATGACTTTGTTTATATATATCAAATAAAACAATATCTGGCGGATTCAATAAAGAAGCCTCATTAATTCTATATCTCGCATAAAATGCAAAACACTATCCATAAAAGCTAATATAAGCACGGCAATCACGCTTATACTTTTATGATAGAAACCAGATAAAAAGCCGTTCATTTTTATAAGCTCCAATATTCTTTTATTGAATTATAATTTTATAATTCTTGTAATGATCCGGCCTGCAGGTTCACCTACGGCCACCTTGTTACGACTTTTGCCCGGTTCAAGCCAATGCGATCAAATTGATTTTCATCTGTTAAAGCCTTCGTAAAAAGACTTAAACAAACAATCCTCAATCTTCTCGAATTAACCCAGTTCCGGGCAGCGACGGGCGGTGTGTACAAAGGACAGGGACGTAATCAGCGTAAGCTGATGACTTACACTTACTTGAAGTTCCTCGTTCACGAATAATAATTACAATATTCGATCCCAAATACGGAATAATTTGACTCGTTTACCAAATTCTTTCGAATATGGTCACACGCGCTGCAATTTTCATTGTAGCGCGCGTGCAGCCCCAGACATCTTAGGGCATCACAGACCTGTTATTGCTGGGTTTCTTACGACTGGAACGCCGCAAATCCCATTAAGAAGAAAAGAATCACTTATTTCTTTTGACGGAAATAATAAAGAATGATCTTTCTATTTAATTAAGCTCCAATCTCGTTCGTTATCGGAATTAACCAGACAAATCAATCCACGAACTAAGAACGGCCATGCACCACCATCCACCAAATCATGAAAAAGCTATCAATCTGTCAATCCTTATAGTGTCTAGACCGGGTGAGTTTTCCCGTGTTGAGTCAAATTAAGCCGCAGGCTCCACTTCTGGTGGTGACCTTCCGTCAATTCCTTTAAGTTTCAACTTTGCAACCATACTTCCCCCGGAACCAAAAGACTTTCGTTTCCGGGAAGCTCGTTTCAAGGGCAAATATAAAATATCCACCCGAAACTCGCTAGATGGCATAGTTTACGGTCAGAACTAGGGCGGTATCTGATCGCCTTCGATCCTCTGACTTTCGTTCTTGATTAATGAAAACATTCTTGGCAAATGCCTTCGCTGTAGTTCGTCTCGCAAGGGTCCACGAATTTCACCTCTCGCCCTGCGATACGGATGCCCCCGTTTGTTCCTTTTAATCATTACTATGGTAAGTAAAACCAATAAAACATGAACCATAGTCATGTTCTATTATTCCATGCAAAACCATACAAGCTTACGCCTGTTTTGAGCACTCTGATTTATTCAAAGTAAACTCATATGACATATTTCCTCCTTACGGAAAAAATAAAATCATATAAAAAATATTTAGTATTAGTTACAATCCAAAGGATGAACTAACCTATCATATACAGATCCAACTACGAGCTTTTTAACCGCAACAACAATTCAATGCAGTATGAGAGCTGGAATTACCGCGGCTGCTGGCACCAGACTTGCCCTCTCATTGATACTCTTTAATGATTTTAAAATCAAACCATTCCAATGATCCATCCCCGAAGGAATAGATCTTGTCATTTCTCGTCACTACCTCCTCGTACTGAGAGTGGGTAATTTTCGCGCCTGCTGCCTTCCTTGGATGTAAACGCCGTTTCTCAGGCATTTTCTCCGGAGTCGTACCCTAATACTCCGTTATCCGTCAAAACCATATAAGTACTATATACTTATATAGAAAGTTGATAGATCAGACACTTGAATGATATATCGTCGGTACAAGACCATACGATTAGCAGATATATTCAGTTTCAACACAAAACATTCCGAAGAATGCTTGGTTTTAATACTAATATACGCAAGATCTCTTTTGACAGAAATCTCTTTTATGCATGTATTAGCTCCAGAATTACCACAGTTATCCATGTAGGATAAAAGTCAAAATCAAGTAAATTTTAGCTGTTATAATGAGCCATACGCGGTTTCGTGTTAAATACACATGTACTTAGACATGCATGGCTTAATCTTTGAAATGACCACATCAATCAGACAGGATCAATCAGATATATGTTTTTATATAAAACAAATATCATTTATTTATTTTAAGAAATATATCTCAAAAGAGATATATAACTCGACTTTCAAAGTCACATCGCTTTAATTAGAAATATCTACAGAAATAGATATAAGCTAATTTCCTTTGACATATAGTCAGCATATTATAAATCCATTAAAATGGAATTATATAAACGTAAAAAGCCATATTCATAATAACAGATGTTACAAATTCATGTAATCTCACCCATTACCATGTTATGTCGTCAAAGGGTACATATAAGTAGCTAGCATATATGTAGGAAAAAATCGTAAAAAGAAACAATATGAGCAAAGAGCTTTTATCTCGAATATGACATCGATTCAAGTATAGCAAAGCTTCGACATCGAAAAAGATCGAATTAAGCTTAGCAACATACTTTTATCTCGAATATAACATCGATTCAAGCATAGCAAAAGCTTTTATCTCGAATATAACATCGATTCAAGTATAGCAAAGCTTCGACATCGAAAAAGATCGAATTAAGCTTAGCAACATACTTTTATCTCGAATATAACATCGATTTAAGCATAGCAAAAGCTTTTATCTCGAATATAACATCGATTCAAGTATAGCAAAGCTTCGACATCGAAAAAGATCGAATTAAGCTTAGCAACATACTTTTATCTCGAATATAACATCGATTCAAGCATAGCAAAAGCTTTTATCTCGAATATAACATCGATTCAAGTATAGCAAAGCTTCGACATCGAAAAAGATCGAATTAAGCTTAGCAACATACTTTTATCTCGAATATAACATCGATTCAAGCTTTTTATACCAATAGAACCATAACAGAACTAATGAATATATGTCATGCTATATATATATAACACGAACTTTGCTATGTTATTTCTTTTACTTTCTTTTCCTCCCTTCACAAAGTATGTTCGACACACCATACTTATTATATATGCTATTGAGTAACTGTTTCTTGGGAAAAGAAACATCGAAAAACACGAAAAAGGGGTTTCTGAACCTCTCCTTGGGGTCTAGGGGTCACATAGGGGTACCCGGAGGTCTAGAATTCTTTTGACCATATTAAAGCAAAAAAAATTTTTTTGCTTTAAAATGGTCAAAAATGACCCGGAAACACCCAAAAGGTGATTATTATTTTATGATATTACTGTAGTAATCCAAAAATATCATTCTTACAAACTTTAAAATTTTCAGTTTTGAACCTTTTGACTGAGGTGAAAAGTTGGCTAATATGGTCTTTCATATAACACAACACTGAGTTATAGGGGAAAGCCTATATCCCAAAAAAATTGTGAAGCTTAAGTCTAATGGTGCTGAAACCTATAATTCAAGCTTCCCGTAACACACAAAAAAGATTTACACCACAAGCATTATCACATGACGTTGCTTGTGGTGTAAATCTAAGCCCAAGGCTAAAAAATGAACACATCAAGCTGAGAAAATGAGTCCATGGCTTGAGCTGCTATATCCAAAGATAAAGCTGTCCCCTTCACGAAGCAGAAAGTAAAGGCTTAGCCTTAGGCTTAGAAGCTTAGGCTTAGGCTTAGGCTTAGAACTAAGCCTAAGGCTAAGCCTAAGGCAAATCCGAGCAAACATATCATCTATGTTGAACAAACTTCATCAAAATACAAGAAAAAGTTTCAGAAACTAGTATAAAGAAAAATGTATAGTATTTCTAATTCTTATGCTTAAATATAACCGATACTAAGCTATTTGACAGCTACACTAAATCCTAGAAAATGAGTCCATCTAATATAAAGCTGAAAAAATGGGTCCATGGCTTGAGCTGCTATATCCAAAGATAAAGCTGTCCCCTTCACGAAGCAGAAAGTAAAGGCTTAGCCTTAGGCTTAGAAGCTTAGGCTTAGGCTTAGGCTTAGAACTAAGCCTAAGGCTAAGCCTAAGGCAAATCCGAGCAAACATATCATCTATGTTGAACAAACTTCATCAAAATACAAGAAAAAGTTTCAGAAACTAGTATAAAGAAAAATGTATAGTATTTCTAATTCTTATGCTTAAATATAACCGATACTAAGCTATTTGACAGCTACACTAAATCCTAGAAAATGAGTCCATCTAATATAAAGCTGAGAATATGGGTCTATGGCTTGAGCTGCTATATCCTAAAATAAGGACTACTGGGTAAGCCACAGCATATTTATGTCAAACAAAGCTTTTGGCATTATGCGGTTATAATTTATTATGCATGTTGCAAAAAAAGAGAAAAAATGTTGGCAAAAAATATCAAAAAGTTTTTTGGACCGGGTACCCTCCAACCTGAATAAAAATGTTCCCCCCGGGGTTTTTAAGGTTTTGGGGGTGGGTTTTAACGTTGCCAAAAAGAATTAGATCGATTGGACCCTCCAACTACCCGAATGACGCACCCCCCTATTTTCCCCGACCTTTTTCATCCCCTTAAAATGACCCTATCAAAAATTTTTTTACAAATTATCAAATCCGCCATCATCGAAAACCTATTCCCAAATTTTCAAGTCCCCCCTATATCCCAATCCCAAAATTCTATTTTCATGTTTAACATTCATCCACTTATAACACTAATAAAGCCGCAGCCTTCTTTTCAAGAATGGCTGCGGTGTGATTATCACAGCGCGAAATCTTGAAACGAATGTTTTTACTTCGATTGATTTCTTTTTTTGCTTTTTTTAGTATTTAATTTTATTAAATCAAATTTTAATACTTTTTTATTAAATTTTGCTATCACCATGGTGTTTATCAGATGTTTAAACCATAAGTGAGTTTGTTAATTCCTTTAGTTGAAAAGGATATTTGAAATTCGGGTTAAATTAGTTTTGTTTTTCTCAGATGTTTTTTTGGCAATAGGATATATAGATTTAAGATTTAAGGTACAGTCGAACCTCGTTATAGTGCGGTCCAAGGGACCGTGATAAAACCGCATTATAGGCAGGTCCGCAGTACAACGAGGTTCAGTTTTTTTGACTAGTTTTTGAAAAATTTTTATTTAAATCAATTTATAGCATATAATAAACCACAATTATGATTAAAATTGACTATTTTTGCTTGAACAGCTTTTTTCCGCTATTTTTGACAGAAAAATCCAAAATACTATTGAAATTTTTAAAAAAAAGAAAGAATTGAAGTCGAAGTTCATTGATCTTAGAATAACAAAAACCGATTTTGGAAAAAAAATTGAGTATGCAGTATAACAAGGTCGATTTTCCTTATAAATTTTTGAAGGGACCACAGAAAAACCGCAGTATAAGCAGGTTTGCACTATAACAAGGTGCATTATAACGAAGTTATATATAAATATTACTGTAACTTTAACATACACTTGAATTTTTTGCTTTGTTGGGAGAACAGCAACACAAAAATTTAAAATTAGAGCTACAAGCAAAAAGGTAACTTTAATTCAAAAAATGAAGTAAGGATTAATTAAGCAATAACAATAATCTTTACGAGATACAGTAATGTGGTGCACTGGTAACCGCCCCGGAGGTGCGGGCTACCCCTTGTATTATATATAAAATCCCGGTTAAATTAATTTAGTTTTTCTCAGATGTTTTTTTTGGTAGATTGTTAGGTCTCAGAAGTCACGTTTACTTAAACCTCAATCAACACCAACTGTTTTTAGGCACAAACTATGATGTGTTATTCTGGTTTAGTCTTTGGACTTCATTACCATTGTTACTACACAAGTCTCAAAAATTTATCACTCGAAATCTTTTATTATAGTTTTTAAAAAAATATACATATATATCAAAAACATAAAATTATAACCCACTAAAAAACAACATTCCAGAATAAACGATACTTAAATTACACATTTCATCAATCTGTCTTTGTCCACTGTTATAAGATTGGCCCCAGGACAACCCGAAGGGTGTCTGGGGCAACTTGGGTTTCCTTTGCCAACTAGCATGTGCTAATTTAATTTATTTATTTAATTTATTTAAATACCTTTTATCTGCGGCGTAGCACGTAAGGGGACAGATTACAACACCAATAATTAGATAAACAAAGAGAGAATAGTTCATGAGATTTCTTGTTCGTAAATTTTGTGAAGTCATCTATCCATCTTGTAGGTGGTCTTCCAATAGGTCGTTTAGCATCAGGAATCCATTCAGTCAATTTTCGATTCCAGCGATCATCAGGTAGTGACATAAGCTTTTTCAGATAATTCCACTTTCTTTCACGAGAAGTTTGGACGATATCTTTGAGTTGTGTTCTTTCACGCAGCCATTCACGAGAATGTCGATCAATCAGTCTAACGTTGAGCATTCTTCTTTCCATTCTTCGTTGAGATACAGCAAGTCTTGTTTCTTCCGTTTTCGTTAAACACCATGTTTCACATCCATATAGAATAGCAGGGAAAATGCATTGATGAAAATATCTACTTTTAAGACGAGCAGGTATCCTTCTAGAAGTTAGTAACTTCTTTGCCTTGTTGAATGCATTCCAGCCGGCGCTAATTCTTCTTGAGATCTCTTTGTTGAATCTTCCAGCATGAGATGGCCATTTCACAAGTTGCCCTAAATATATAAACTCAGCTACTTTTTCGACTTCTTCGTTGTTCATTGTTATAGTTTCATCTGGATCAGTAACATTTGACATCCATTTTGTTTTGTCCACATTAATATGAAGTCCAACAGCACGACATCTTTCCATAACTTGATCAAGCAGAGATTGGACACCTTCGAGAGTTTGTGACAGAAGAACAATATCATCAGCAAAATCAAGATGGCCAAGGATATTTCCATTTATGTCAACACCATTACTCCAGTCGACTTGATTCAGAGCAAGTTGTAGCACAAGAATAAAAAGCAATGGTGATAGAGTATCCCCTTGTCTTACCCCCTTCTGAACATTAATAGGTATAGAAGAGGAACCTACGTGTATACTTGATGAACTGTTTGCATATATCATTTGAATTTAATACGTGCTGTAATTTAAAAATTTGTGGAAACTTCAGTGATTTCTTTACTTTTATTGGTTTAATACTTTTTTGATTTCACTACTTTGGCTCAAACCCAAATTCTTCCTTGTTTGTTTTTGGACTGTTTTTTATGACAATATATTCACTAATCAAGATAAAGAACATCCGCCAGTTTTGCTAACAAGTTGTTGCCGTTCTTTTTGGTTCGAAGTAAAAATATTGTCAATGGATGACATGGGATAAAATTGAGAGCCAACATTGTATCTTTGATTTGCAGATTCTTTGATTAAACCATTTTCAACTTGAACAGAATTCTCCAAACTAAATTTAGAAGTTTTTGCAAATCTCCATTCCCATGAAAGTTGTGGTGCTGGAGTTTTTTTTACCCCAAGAAATATTGTATCTGATATAGTTTGAACTTGGGTTACGGTAATATCCTAAAAAATATAAAATTAAAATATTAAAAACACAAAAATAGATGAGTTCTGATAATCTATAGTTTTGATTTATAATCTTACACAATATTCTATCAAAAATTCAAACTATGATTCTATGCATGTTAATGCAATAATAATAATAAAAAATTTTACAAAATATTTAAACCACATTCATGTCAAGTATAGCTCCCAAAAAAACTTACTTCAAACTTAGAATTACTTATTGATTCTTTAAAAGAATCAATAAGTAATTCTTTAACTTCATCTACAGTAATCCCGGAAATCTCTTGTGCAAGCTGACCAACATGTTTTGCTGGAACACTTTGAGATGCATTTGTTATTATACAATTCTAAAATTTGAAAGATAAAAGCAATTTGTTTAGCTAAATTTGATCAACATTACACATACCTTAAATGGACTTTTTAAGCTTTGTCGCAGTGCATCCAAATCTTTATTAATCAATAGAGTGAAATTATGATATGCTCTTCCACGAGCAATTCGAGCTGCTGTACCACTTATTTTTCTTTCATCTGGAAAAATAATATCATCACGTTTAGTTCCGATCAACTAAAAAAATAGACAAATAAAAAGTATATAATCTTAAAGCCACCAACACAATACATGTTGTACCGAAATCATACTATCATACTCGAGCATTAGTTGTTGATTAATGTTTTATTGTTTTGTATTTTGTTATTATTTTTTTCTTGTATAAATATATTATTATTTGGGACACTATTAACCAATATTTGGGTGGTTAAAATATTTGGGACACTATTAACCATTATTTGGGTGGTTAAAATATTTGGGATACTTTTAACCAATATTTGGGTGGTTAAAATATTTGGGACACTATTAACCAATATTTGGGTGGTTAAAATATTTGGGATACTTTTAACCAATATTTGGGTTGGAAATTAACTTTTTGCCTAACGTTTTTGAAAGTTTAATTTCTTTCCATCACATTTGTTATCGTAAAAGGCTGCCAAACTAATTTTGCTCTAAAACTTTGCCTTTCTTTCCGTTTTTGTGACAATGAGTATCGTTATAAGGCACTTACGGACAAATTTAAAGGTACTGTTAAGGCATTAATTTGCTGTGAATTATACAGCCATTTGAATAATTACATATTTTTTGTTGGGGGTGAAAACCGTCAGTGTTCATAAAACTTTATCCATGTTAGATGGGTGTCTGACACTTATAGAATCTGAAACAGCATCAAAAACGCTTCTTAAATTTGTATAGGGCGTCATTTAGTGTCATCTGTAAAAAGTTTTACAGCTATTTGAAAAATTACACATTTATGTTGTAGGGAAAAACCGCAAAGTCCATAAAACTTTAGCCATGTTAGATGAATGTTTGACACTTATTGGTTCTGAAACAGCATCAAAAATGCTTCTTTAATTTGTATAGGGCTTTATTTCGTGTCATCTGTAAAAAGTTTTATAGCAAGTTTTAAAAATTACTTTAATTTGTTTTTCAATTATCTGGATTATAATTCCACAATAACTTACGAATTATGATCTATAGCTACAATAACTTACGAATGAAGCCATAGATCATAATATCGAAGTTGTTTTCCATGATTCTAGAACTCATTAATAAGCCTAAGCCTAAAATGGAAACTATATGAATGTCCTTATCTTATTGTTCCAAAAAACTTACACTCAAGTTTTACAATCAGATGGAAGTAAATTATGGATACACATGGTTGGCTTTGAATTTGTAGGATTTTTTTCTAGCTCTAGTTGTACATTGTAAAATTATTCCATTAGTTGATAAAGTAATTATAATTCCACCAAGGTTATATATCCGTTCAAATATATGTGCTTTCAGGAATAATTTTGTTGAGAGATAAGTAGAGTTAATGATATGATTCTTTGCTATCATGAATAACACCATAAATACTTTACATATATTCACAACACTTATATCCATTAAATCTACAGTAACCCTCATTAAAAAACTCACTTTGATTTAAATCAGCTTTATTCAAACATATCAAAATTCTTATTCCATCATTTTCACCTTTTCCCCAAAATTGTAAAACTTCTTGCAATTCTTCCTCAAAAGAATCCATCAATAGTTGTAAAGCATCAAAAACATAAACAATAACATTTGTTTCATCTGCTTTTTCAAAAATACCCTCTTTTTACTTGTTAAAGTAATTCGCAACATTCTTAGCTCAGCAAATGCTTCGCAAATTCAAAAACTTCAAAAATGTTGCAAATATTTCTTTTACAAAATAAATACAACTATAATTCACAAAATATCATTTACCCAAATTCAACAAAATTTTATGTATCAAAATTCAATATTAGTCAACAATAAAAATTTACAGCAATTTAAAATGGAAAAAATTTGGCTATCGAATGCATTAACTATTGACATGGGTAATGCATTTGAAGACAATGTGAGCGTGCTACAATTCCTTATTCCAAAAATTTATAAATGCAATATTCGATTTCTATGTATAACTGACCAGCGTTTAACTGCTGAAGAATTTAATTATTTTACAAAATCGGAGAGTATTGAAAGTCTTAAACTTTATTTAACAACAATACAAAAGCCTGATGGAAAAGAATATTGCTAGGAGGATATCATCCAACGTTGTCCAAATGGATATAATTTGAGGTTGGAAAACAAAATCTTAACAAGGAAAAAACATAGAATGGCTAAAAGTAAAGTATTGGTTTCTGTGGGCTCCCATTTTTTTTTCTGAACCAAAAATTTTCGCATTTAAGAAAACTTTGTCGTTGTCTATCCAATCTTCGTTTAAACTGACTATAATACATTTTAGACTGTCATACGTACCATGTACATCAAATACGGCAAAACTTCTTTCATCTTTAAACCATAAAACAAAAATCAAAACATTTAATTATAGTTATGCAACGGAAGCATTCGATATTGATGAATTTACAAATTATGTTATGGTAGCTGTTTTTTTTGTGTGATCCTTATTTAGTATTGCAAATAACTTTTTAGAAAAATGGCACAACATCTTCTAAATTCGCAGTAAAATTTACCCGAAATTTTCAATATTATATTATGTATTTTTATTGGATGTCTTCAGAAACACAACCAGAAATTACAAAATGCCCACAGTCTTAGTGCTACCATGCAAATTCATGACAAAAAAACAAATTTAGAAATTGCTCTATCATCTTTTAGAACATTGTATAATACAGTATGACGCGATAATAAATCATTATTAAAAACAGCAAATTTCAACATAAATATATATTTATTATTTTCCAATACAAAATTGTGAAAAAATTTTATCTAAAATTTGTTCATTTACAATTGTGCCAGAAATTTCACCAATACAATTTGCAGCATTTTGAAGATGTTGAGCAGCAAGAGCCTGATCGAATGAAAGATTAATAGAATCTTTTAAAAGAAGAATATGTCGTTGTCGAGATAGACATAATTCATCACTTTCAAAATCACATAAACTGTTGATAGAATCTTTGAGTGAAGATAGCAAAGTTGAAAGACCGAATTCTTGAAAGCATGAAGTGAAAAAGTATGCAATTGATTGGTTTTTATTGAAGTAGCGGAACATCTCTGAAAATATTTTAATAAATACAATAGTCTTCATTATTGCCATATCTACAGTAAACTCAATTTTCATTATTACAAACAATCAAGATGTTGCAAAATAGAAAATTAAAATGCATAATAGTTACAATCGGAATAAAATGTTACTACAAATACCGCAGTTTTTACATATATCAAAACATTTGTACGCCTCAAATCTACAGTACCCCTCATCACTTAATAATAAAAAAACTCACTTTGATTCAATTCATCTTTCTTGCTTTCATCTAATAAATCAGCTTTATTCAAACATATCAACACATTTCTTCCATCATTTTCTCCTTTTTCCAAAAATAGCACCACTTCTTTCATTTCTTTTTCAAACGAATCCATCAATAATTGTAAAGCATCAAAAACCTAAATAATAACATTTGCTTCATTAGCTTTTTCAAAGCTTCGTCGAATACCCTCTTTTTCAAGTGGATCAGACGTTTCTCGAATTCCTGCTGTATCAACTACCGTAACCGGGATAGCATTCAAATGTAGTCTTGTCTCTAAGTAATCTCTTGTTGTTCCAGAAATATTTGATACAATTGCAATATCTTTTTCTGCTGAAAAAATAATAGAGTAATAGTGGTGGTAAAGTAATAAAATGAAGATATGGAGGCCATTGCTGGGGACATGATTTTTATAATTATACTGGTTTCGAAAAAGCCAAAAACCATTGATTGCAATCGAAATCGAAAGTTTAGCAAGCTATGACAATTTTTTTTGAAATGTCATATCCCCCAAAATATATCTCCACAAATGCATACCTAATCAATTCATTAAACTACTCTTTCCAACATTTGTTTTTCCAACCTAAAAACTAAACAATAAAATCGTCAACAATTACTGTAATAATAACTTACAAAAGCAACAATAATTCCATCTCTTATCAGCAAACTTCTTTAAGCAGCTCTTTCATACTTCCTCAATTCCATCAAAATTCCTTCAGCAACCTTTGAAAAATTATCAATTTGTAGATTCTCAATATCTTCACCAAAATCTATTGGTGCTTGAAGATGTGCCATTAAATTTATCACTTGTTCTCGAATTGGTTCCAAATATTTCCCAGCTTTATTTTGTTTTATTGCAAGCTTTCGTTGACTTTCTGTTTCAGCATTAATTAAATCATTGAGAGATTCAACTTGTGAAATATTATATTTTCCATTTCAAATTGCTCTAAAAATATTTGTTGTTTATGATTACTACAAAATACAAAAATAAAAAATACCGTTTTGTAAATTCTCAAGCTTTTGCAGCTTCAATATTTTCAAGTTCGAGCAGAGAGCTGCATACAGCATTTACAAAAGCTTTAGAGCCATGAAGAATTATTTCAACAGTATTTTCACCAGTAAATGTATGTAGACCTGAAAAAGAAGGATAAAATAGATCTATTTTATTTACTCTAAGACTGCTCCAATAAGAAGAGTAATACATAGTAAACCAAAGAACAATAACATAAATTTTTTTGGTTACTATCTTTCTATCTAAAAAAGTTTGGCTCTTTGGACTATCCATGTTACTATAAAGCTAGGATCATCTTTATTTGAATATCTAACAAAATGTCTTACCTGGTAACCAAAGAGCCATTCCATGATCCAATGTTTCTTCTTCACCATTATTCTCTTCTTTTCCTTTCCAGCTATCACAAATGCCATAAATTTTTGTATAAAAAAGTTGTTTCGGAACAAAGCAGCTGCTATCTTCTTTTGTCAGACGAGTTAATTGCTTTAATGCTTTTTAAACTTCCTAGACCTATAAATGGAATTAAAAGATCATTGATATCCATTTTTTTGGCTACTATCCTTCCATAAAAAGTCCATATATCAAAAAATCTATTCTATTTAAACAAAAACACTAACCTGAAATTTCTAATAATTGCAACAACAGAAGATAAAGAACCAGAAGTTAATGCAAAGATTCGGCGTTGAAAGAAAAAAGAAGACGCCGACGGCAAACAATTGCATGCAGCTGATTTGAAGAATTTGAGCATCTAAAAAAAGCAATTAATGACAGATAACCTGCGAAATAAAAAACATTTTTAGAGGGAGCTGATTTTGTCAAAAGCAAAAAATAGAGGTAGATAAAAAGCTTTAAAAATCTTTTAAAAAAAGTAATGTAGATGCTACAAGAACAGCCGTTTTTTGACGCAAACAATACAGTAACCCTTTATTTTAAAAATTAGAATGGATGTTATTTGTAGATAAACTTTTGTCAAATTTATAAGAAGCTAATTAAAGGTATACAGTATTTGTTGATTGGAATAAAATACCAAAAGTTTTAAAGCATAATTGTAACTTAAAATAATTTCAAAATTGTAGTTGGGTAAATTAAATTATTACAAACAGTATTTTAGTTACAACTATGACGAAACCACTCAATTAACAGTTCGAAATACTGGAACATGCTTACAAATAAAATATCCTGATGGAAATATCGTACAACCTCAATATTTCCAAATGAAGAATTTCATCTTGAAGTTGTTAACTTTCATTGGGGAACTGGTAAACTTTATTAGCATTAAAAAATGATATTACATATAATAATTTAGAACCCATGAATGGCTCTGAGCATACTGTAGGAGGGGTTGGATATGCAGGAGAAATCCATTTCATTCATCGAAATTTAAAATATTTAAATTTGGATTTAGCTTCAAAACAACGAAATGGCATACACAAGATGATAAAAAAATTTTTGGCCATCGCTGAAAATAAAAAAATTTCTTTCCGCGCGGGAACACTCCTTTCTTGGTTTGCTATTTTTTTGTTGAAAAATTTCTTTTCTACTACTATTTTTTGTCAAATTTAGTTGCGATAATATTTCATTATCCGATTTTAATTAGAAACTTTTTAGCTTTATCTATATCAAAATGGGATCAGATACCGTTGAAAGAAATCCTGAAGATCGTCATACTAAACATAAAAAGGAAAAGAAAGCTAAAAATCATAAGAAAGAGAAGAAAAGTCGACATCGATCAGATTCAGAAAGAAATATTTCACCAAAGCGAAAGCGTTATGATGATAGCTCAAAAACAAATAAAGACACAGGTTTGTAATTATATAAAGTGATGATTCTTCTTGAATTATAGTTTCAGAGGTAAAATCTTCAATTCGTAGTACAAGTTCCAAGTATGAACGTTGTTCTCCGGAAAAGCGTGAACATCGTTCTCTTGAAAGACGTGATGAACGTCGGATTCGGCATCGACATGATCGATCACCATATCATCGCAGTGGTGGTAGGCATTATTCACCGGTAAAAAATTATGATAGAGATTATTCAAAATCGAGTATACGTGATAAATACTCTAGAGACTATCATTCAAGCAGAGATCGTTCACGTCGTGATGATTTTGATGATAGAAAAAGTGGTGAAAATGGACGGGATAGGTTGGTTATATATAAAAACTTACAAAGTTTCAACATTTCCATTTTAGTGATCGAAAAAATTCCAAATTACCTGTAGATGAAATTGACTGGAATGGTAGTGATGAAGAAGATAAAATAATTGAAGAACTTCGACGGCGAAGACAAGAACGTAATGAAGCGTTGAAAAAAATTGAGAGTTCTGATATTTCAATGTATTCGTTTTTTTTTCAAAATTTTTCTTATATAACATATTTAGAGCAACATCTGAAATGCCACAAGCAGACAACAATGATAATGAATCGGGCGCAATTTCAAGCGTTTCTAACTCGTCTTCAGATGATGAATCTTCAACAATTGTTTCAGAAAAGCCAAAATCAATGGTAACAATTACAGAATCACGTGCTGAAACTCCTGGACAAAATGAAGAACAAGAAGATTTCTTTGGTGATTTGAAAGAAAAACTAGTACATGTTAAGAACAAAGATGTTAATTTTTTTAAAAAATTATTTCAGCACTTATATACATATTTTAGGTTGATAAGATTATTCATAATGCTGAAGAACAAGCTAAACAAGAAGCGGATCGTCGCCATGAAGATGAAGTCAATCGTAAAAAGATTGAAATGAAGCAAGAAGTTAAACCAAAGCCAGCTGTAGCAACTTTTGATATGTTTGCTGATGACGAAGAATTGCCACCAGAAGTTTTACAGAATGCTACTGTAATTACACAAGATGCTACAAATCTATCATTGAAAGATAATTGGGATGACACAGAAGGATATTATCGTATGTTTATAAATTGTTTACGATTCTTTCACAGTAATGTCAAATTATTTAGGTGTTCGAATTGGTGAAATTCTTGATGGTCGGTATCGTGTTTATGGATTTACTGGAGCTGGTGTTTTTGGTAATGTTGTAAGAGCTACAGATATTAAAAATCAAAACATTGCAACAGCAGTAAAGATTATTCGGAGTAACGATCTGATGTAAGTGAATGTTTTTTATAAAATCCCCAAGAACCTTCTTTACAGGTTAATGTTTGACTTTTAGAAGCATTTATTTAGATTAAAAACTTTTGTGCAATATTTCGGAGAATTTTTTCTTGAGCTGATAAGATAAATGACAAATGGTGAAAGCACAAATGTAAGAAGGTTCTTTGGGTTTCGTTATATTCTACCGTAACCTGTTCTCTTATTTTCTTTAAATTAAATGTTATTATTTTACAGGAAGAAAACTGGTATGCGGGAACTTGAAGTGCTTAGAAAGCTGAATGAAGCTGATCGTCAAGATAAATATCACGTTCTGCAACTTTTTAGGCATTTTCATCATCATAATCATTTATGTCTAGTTTTTGAATCACTTTCAATGAATCTTCGAGAAGTTTTAAAGAAATATGGTAGTGGAGTTGGATTGCATATGAAAGCTGTTCGCCGCTATGCTCAACAGTTATTATCTGCTCTTCGATTATTAAAGAAATGTCTTATCCTTCATGCTGATATTAAACCTGACAATATCCTTGTTGGTGATGATAAACTTAATCTAAAACTTTGTGATTTTGGTTCATCTTGTCATGTCTCTGATGCGGAATTAGCTCCATATTTAGTTTCCAGATTTTATCGTGCACCTGAAATTAGTAAGTTTTGTTCTTATTTTTGATTTTTTTTGTTACATCTTTGTAGTGATGGGATTACCGTATGATTATGGGATCGATTTGTGGTCTGTTGCAGTTACATTGTATGAAATATTTACTGGTAAAATTATGTTTCCTGGTAAATCAAACAATCAAATGTTAAAATTTATGATGGATTTGAAAGGCAAATATGCTAATAAGGTTATTAGACGTGCTGAATTTCGTGCTCAGCATTTTGATGATAACTGCAATTTTATCTATCATGAAGTCGATAAGGTTACTCAACGAGTTTGTTTTTCTTTCTAGAAGCTATAAGCTAAAGTAACAGTGTTTTTTATAGGATAAAATTACAGTATTACCAGTTATTAAAGCAACTCGTGATTTAACTTCAGAACTTATTGGAGAACAAAATGTTGATCGTGAAGGATATAAACAAATTGAATCATTCCGTAATTTATTAGATCAAATGACAATGTTGGATCCAACAAAACGTGTAACATGTAATGAAGCTGCAAAACATCCATTTATTATTGATCCTTTATAAAATTTTTATGTATATTTATCTATAACTCTTTTATCTTATTTATGCATTTTGATAAAGGCTGAAAAATTTTTGTTAAAAAATGTTGTTTTGGTACAAAACATCTTTTTTTGTTCGACAAGTTAACAAAAATGTCTTGTTACTATCCGTTCATAAAAACTTGCAGCTAACAGACAAATAAATATTTGAGCTGAATAGTCTAACTGAACAACAACTTTTTGATTTTTTTTGTTTACTCCAAATTTTTTTGAGGTAAACCTGTGATACTTTTTTAACAGACTAGAAATATGCCAACGGATTTATTTCTTGTATTACTTGTTTTCACAAATTGTATGTTTAAAAATGCAATCAACCTACAAAAAGCTGAATCAAAAAATTATAAAATCTAGCAGATACTTACTTTCAAATTTTTTAACTTTGACAAAAATTTTGCAACTCACGATATTTTAAAAATTTATATTTATTTTGCATTTAAAAACAACACATATTAAAAATTTAAGAGAATAATCAAAATTTTAAACTGTTTTTCTAGACGAAATCATTCAAATTTATTTTTGGAGTTATAAAGATTCATGAAATAGCAAAATTTTCTATAGAGTATACTGTAGTCTATTAAATAAAAGAAGAGACAAAACTAGAATAATATTATACTGAACATATGAAAGGAAAACTAGAATAATATTATTAATACTTTATTTTTTTTAAATAACTTAAAAATTAATACTGTTTATTTATTTATTGATTAGCCAGTTCCAGTAAATGTTTTTTGTTCCATTGGAAGTTCAGCTTGTGCAACAGATTTAAATGAGGAACGAATTATTCGTGATGATGGTGATTGAAGGGATCGAATTGAATGCATCTTTTCTTCAACTTCATCTTCAGATCGAGTTCGAAGGAGATGTCTCCAAGTATCTAATTGTGAAGAGGAAACTGGAATAGCCGAACGAAAAACAATCCATTTAACAATTTCTCGAAAGGGTTCAATTGTTTCTGTAAAAGATTTACAAGGGTAATTAAAAGAAATTGGCGAATTGATATTTGGATTTTTTGCAGACAAAAAACATGGCTCATGTTTGCAGGGAGGGGGTATTTATAGTGGTTTCTTTTACACTTAAGCTTTTAACTTTTATCGGCGTTTCGCCAATAAAGGTTAAAAATTTTACTATAATATATGAGATAAATTATGAATAAAAAACGATAAAGAAATCAAATTTCTTTTTCATTAATAGCATGGTGGCAATCTGCAATTAATTTACCTGAACCATCATAAAGCCAAAGTTCTTTAGATTTTTCAGCAGATGGAAGAATTGTTGAAAATCTGAATGAAGCTAAGCCAGCTTCTGTACCAGCATAATGAACGTGTGAAAGGACATTATTGAGAGAGATTAAATTTAGGTTATCATCATGTGATTCATTCAAAAATACGCAAAGTGAAACAATGCCATTTGGTTGTTTTGATGCTAAATCCAAATTTAAATATTTTAAATTTCGATGAATGAAATGGATTTCTCCTGCATATCCAACTCCTCCTACAGTATGCTCAGAGCCATTCATGGGTTCTAAATTTTTATCTGTAACATCATTTTTTAACGCTAATAAAATTTACCAGTTCCCCAATGAAAGTTAACAACTTCAAGATGAAATTCTTCATTTGGAAATATTGAACTTGTAAAATCAACGCTATTTCCATCAGGATATTTTATTTGTAAACAGCTTCCAATATTTTTCACTGATAATTGCGTGGTTTCATCATAGTTGTAACTAAAACAATGTTCGTAATTTAATTAATTCAATCATTGTTTTTAAATTTACTTTAGGTTACAATTATGCTTTAAAATTTTTGTTATTTTATTGAAAAAGTGTATACCTTTATTTAGTTTCTTTTAAATTTGACAAATGTTTTACTACAAATAACATCTATTCTTATTTTAAGAATTGAGGGTTACTGTATCGTTTGCGTCAAAGAACAGCTGCTCTTGTAGCATCTACATTACTTTTAAACATAATTCACATATTTATAGCGAAAATAGATAAGTTTAATTAAAGCATTATTTTTTGTTACTTTCTCTGCTGTATAAACGGTTGAAAAAATAGTTCCGCTAAATCCCTGACTTTTAAGTCTGGCTGTTGGAAATAGATATTTTTTAAATTTGGTTAAACGAAAATCATTAAAAATTTCGGCTTTATCTACTTAAAAAAGAAAAGCAACATTTAAAAATGCGTGTTATTTTTCCAACCTTTCATTCCGCAATGTACTTTTCTCTCCATTGATTTTATTTACAGCTTTACTGTTTTTTTTCTTCAAAACATTTTCCTTCACATTAATTTTCGGGTTACGGTAACACAAAAGATATAATAAATTGGATTGCTAATTTTCAGGGTTAAGAACGTTTTTTTATTTAAAATTTTTAAACTTACTTAAATGTACTATTTTCAAGTGAAGGATCAAATGCGGTAATTGATGGAAGGATATCAATTGGAGATTGTAAACGGCTGGTATTAACCTTCAAATTTACATTTATAATTACTATATTTAAATTGTAGTACTTGTTACGCAATCATGCAATTACAAGGTACTTTTTTAACAAAGAATATGCACTTTGAAAAATTACAAACCTGAAGAATTTTTCCAAGTGTATCAAGTTGTTGAGTGCACTTATTTAAAACAGGAACAAGATTTTGTTTGGCCTTATTTGCCTGTTCAACAACATTATTTAACTGAGGCTTGAGCTCTTGAAACTTTGCGGATAATTGCTCCAAAAATGCCATTCTTCTCTGAAAACAGCCTTCGCTTACTTTGGGACAAGGAAGGCAACCAAAAAAAAGAATGTAAATAAAACGGAAATCGTTTAAAGAAAGAAGTAAAAATCGTAAATAAACTTTGGGATTTCGAAGAAATGAAAAAAATGAAACCTTCCAATTTCAATAGCAAAAAACCAAAAAAAAAGAAATCTCCTGCAGTGCCGACGGCTACTGTTGTTGCTTCAGAAGATGATAATGATGCTTTTTAAGCAAAGAACAGAAGAAGGCACACACACACGCTTCTGGAAAAAAAAAGTTTTCACAACTTTTTTAAGAATCAATAAAAAGAGTTAAAGCTTCAACTTTCAACAAATAATAAAAAAATGAAGCTAATTGCAAAAAAAGTTTTTCTTCGAAAACTCAGACGACAGTAAAAGAGAGAAAAGAAGCATTGAAGCAATGAAAAAAAAGTGGTAAAAATATAGGGGAGGGAGAAAAAAGAGATAAAATAAAAGAAATTTAGCATCCCATATTTAAATAAAAGCGAATGTGAAAGAAAAAGTATAAATATAACTTTAAAGACATAAAATGAAAGGGAAGCATCATATATTTAAAGTAATTGTTACATATTAAATTTTAAGACGACCTCTATAGAAACCAAATAGAAGAAGAAGAAAAAAGAAGAGGGGTAGCAACGAAAAGAAAATTATATAAAATTAAATTTTAATGTTTGTCTAAGATTTTCGTTTCTGACAAAATTTATGGATGTGTTTATTAAATAAATACTTCAAATCATACTGTAGAGTTAAAGGGTTGAAAGTTGCTCGTTTGTTAATAAACGAATAAATTTATGTACAAATAAATGCAAAGTATTTCAAATAGAAAACTTTGATTTTGGTGGCAAAAAAAACTGTTTTTAAAGGGCGTTTTATATTACACGATTTCAAAAATTTTTAAAATTGGATACCACAGAAAATTGGCATAAACTTTTAGTGACTGAAAAAACCAACTTTTTTATCAGTGGTTGAACATAATGGTTTATTGCTTCGCGAAAAAACTCGGGGTTTTACAGCAAGACTGATCTAGTTTTCTAATGTTTGGTGGTATTTTAAATTTAACAAAAATGAAGCTTTTGTAGCTTGAATAAACTTTTCAAAATTTTTGTTTTCGTTGAACCTTAAATTCCACCATACGAGAGTTTTGACAAACCTAAAAGAATTATTTGAATAGCTAATGCTGTTATACTAAGTAACTTTAATTATACTGTAAAATCCTATAAAAGTTGTTTTTTTAAATATGTTAAACTCAAATATCTTTTATCAGCAAAGAAAATATGACCATCAAAATCTCCAATTAATTTCTTTCTTTTTTCGCTGCTGTTGCCTGTCATTGAAATTCAAAGATGATGAAAAAAATATGTAAAAACTTTGACAACAATTCCCATATGGGAGAGAAAAAAAATAATGTCATGGTATTTTTTTAAAATAAAAAATTCATTTTTAAACAAATTTTTTGTCAAAATTTTAGAGAGAAAAAAGATTTACGAAAAAAGGAAGCAGAAAAAAATGAGGGAACCAAATTTTTGAAAAAATATAGAAAAGAAGAAAGAAGCGGGCATTTTTAAATCCAATGTGCCAAAAAGGATGAAATAAAAGTATAAAAAAAAAGCTTTTGTTCTGCTGGGAGTTTTCTTTTTTCCTTTGCTTTTTTTCTTTTTTCCAGTGTTACGTAAAAAAAGAAGGGAGCACTCTTTCGATTCGATTTTGTCGTTGCTGGCATTTATGGGATTGCTGCTTCTTCTGCTTCTGTTTTTTTTATTCTTCATGTCCTTGATGTTAAAGCCTTTGCAATCTTTTTTTCCATGGAAAAAAAAGAGGGAGGGTAGTTTAAGTCCGTGCTCAAAAAAGAAGTTAAGCTTAAAAAGTAGCAGTCCCACGACAGCAGCAGCATGCATGTTTGTTATTGACGGGACTTGCTGGTGGCATCATTCTTGCCATTACTCAAACAATTTTTTTTATATATGCATTTTTTTGTTACTACCCAAACACATGAGAAAAAAAGTTTTTCTTTTGCTACTGAAAAACACGGACTTTAACTTTTTTGTTTTGTCTTTCATGACTTTCTGAATTTGTTACCCTATTGGGGGGAAATAGTATGCAAGAATGGAATGTGTAGACAAAACAAATAACAGAAATTTTTTTTAACTTCTTTCAAAGTTTGAAAAAAAGGAAAAACAATTAAGGTTTTTACTGGGTAAAAAGAAATAGAAATTCAATAATTTTTTTTAAAAAAATGAAGCAGGGTTTACTTACATCTATGCACACATTAACTTGCATTTTCATTGATACAGTAGCCATAAGCATAACTCTAGGAAAAATGCAATATTTGTTTTTTTAAAAAGGAAATTAGGGTCACTGTAAATTTCAGTGTTTTATGTTTTTATGCAAAAACAGCTCATGCAGATGGACTGATGGACTTATTTTTAAAAAAAATGATTTTTTACACTAACAAATTTAATGTTGATTCTAGTTTAACAAAATTTACAACAAATCTCTGTTTTGTTTAATTCTTTTTCAACTAAAATAAATTTAGCATAGCGACAACATTCTAATTTTAAATTACAATTTGATGAAAAATTTTAGTTCAGACGTGTTTTTTAGAATCATTGACGATCAGAAACTGACATATTTTTTTGTACTCTGGTGAATATCGTATACCCTTAAGAGTGAAGCTTGTAACCAATATGCAGTTAAAACAAACCTTAAAAGAAACATACTTTTTAAAACGACGTCCGCCAAACGTGAACAAATTTTTCCATTTTTTATTCTATCTGCTTTGGAATACCTTATCTTTCTTTTTATATTCCCTAACTCTTGAATTTAGTAAAAAAATTTATTTGTAGTCTTGAGGAAGGTTGACTTTGATTGCATCATTTGTAAAACCCGTTAAAAAAACTTATGAACAAATTAAACTTCACCAATTTTTATATTACTTTCAAAAATTTCAAACACAAACAGTTTAAAATTAGACAACTCTATTTCATCCTTAAACCAACAACTAAACACAGTACAAAAAAAAGAGATCAAAGAGGTTTTTTTTATAAAAAATAATAAAAAACTAGTTTAGTTAAATTTTAACCATATAACATTTAGAAGGTTAATAATGAAAGAATTAAAATTTGTTAAAAGACTAGAAATTTATTAATTTCTCTGTTAAAGACTAAAAATAAAGTTTTTTTTGTAAAGTTGAAAAGATAGCTACTTATGTCCTCGTTTATTGAGTAATGGCTGGCTTTCATTCTCAGGACGTTCAGGTGAAGATTTAACAATATTTATTGTAATTGCTTCATCGTCATCTTCGGCTTCTTCTGGAGTGGCCAAGCGTGGTGAATTTACGTCACTAAAATTTGCATGTTTTCGTTTTCAAGATTTGAATATCGAAATTTTCTTACCGATCTGATGGAGGACCACCCAATTTTTGCAGAGATGTTTTTGATTCTGATGTAATGTGTCTCCACATTCCGGATGAATTAACTTCTTTTGAAATATTAATATTATGTGATGGTTCTTGAATTGCTGATAGTGGAATTTTGATTACATTACCTATAATCATAAGGAATAAGCTTAAAAAAAGAACTAAAATATTTATGTAACGGACCTGAGGTCATCGGAATATGAAGATGGGCTTCTGTTTTAACGGCGTGAATTGTTCCTTGATTTTCATCAAGATCAATTTCAATTTCTTCCTTAAAAAGTTTTTGTGTGCTTTTTTAAATTTCGCGTAATATTGAAACTTACAGCTCCATTATTTGCAGCATGAGATTTTCGGCGTAAATCTTCTTTTTTCCGTAAATGAAAATCTGGCATTTTATCATCAAGATATTTGAGATCTCTATCCGTAAAGAATCTTTCCATTAATTTTCGAACTGCAACCATAGCAACAAGCTAAAAATAACAGATTTTTAAATTAAATTCAATTACATGTGTTTTTTGTGGCTTTTTTTCTTGTAAGCTTTTCTGGTATGGCAATGAAAAAACTTTTGCTTTTGACTGTATTTACATATTATCGTTCTCGTTTCTCGTAAAATGAGACTAACAATAAAACTTCGTTTTTGAATAATTTTGTTACATTCAAAAATGCAAAAACGTTAAAAGAAAGTTATAGCAATAGTTAAATCTTGAAGTTAAAAGAAGTAAAATTTTTGCAGAAGAGTAAGCTACTTTTAGCTTTTTCGTTGCCGTTAGACTTCAAAAAAAGGATGATGGAATTTTTATTTTTACTATCAAAAGCTAAAAAAACTGCTTCAAGAAAAAAGGGATTGTAGTATTAAACTTTCGAGTTAATGACTTTAACATTACTATCATCGATTTTTAATCGATATGCAAATTTTCGGCAGAATCAGAAAAAAATTTATGTAACTTACCATAACCGGAAAAAGGATGGAAGTTGATTTGATAGATTTAATAACCCAAAGTGCAATAAAGCAAGATAACTGCCAAACAGTGAAAAAATGAATGGTTTTCATAGGAACATGTCGAATATAAATTGTATCGGGCTGATATTTCATTGGCATAAGGAAGAGAAGAATTCGATCAAATAGCTGAATTCCACCTAATGCTGCAATGCCCATATATAAGAATACACCGTAAAGTACAGGCATAGGAATATATCCAAGAATTTTTGCCATAAATACTGAACACCCGATAAGGATAAATGTTACTATTCCTGTGACACGTTGTTCTCGGACACCCATAAATTGTGGAACTTCTCCAGGGGCACGGGATTCTGATTCAACTAAAAAATACTTTTGTAAAACATGCTCAAATTTCAAGGGATCGGCGAAGTTGTACCTTTAAGAGCATTAATATGATTTATGGATAATACAGTAGCTGCAACATAGATTGGTAGCCCGAGGTATCCAACAATAATAATAAGGAAGCAAAGAATAAAAAGATCCAAATGATATCCACAGCCTTTCTTTAGCTTATTCTCTTTTCGATTTACGATAACAGCAGTAATTTGTTGATCCATAAAAATTAGCTAAAAAAGTTTAAATTGTTTTTTTGTGTCATGTAACTAATAAACAAATTTTAAAACGATTAATATATCTTTCTCAAAGTAAATGATTCTCTATTTTACAATTAAAGTTAGACGCCAGTTCCACCCATTATCGAAAAATCGAGTAATTTTTGTGTAAAAAAATTTACTGTTTTACAATTCAGTGTTTTTTCATGTGTTTATAAAAGAAGATGAGCATTTTTTGGTACAAATTTAGACTTTAGAAAAAAATAATAACTGACCACACATGCAAGTAAAGCAGGGATAATTGCAGCTAAAGCTGACCACAATGGATTTCCATTGAAAGGTGGAATAAACCATCCACGACCTGACCATGTTGGACGGAAAGTGCTTGGGACATTGAGCTTTGGAGTATTAATTCCAGCAAGAATATCGATTACAGTCATAATGGAGATTGCAATCATTACTGCAAAATCTGATGCAAATTGACGAATTCTAGATGGGAAATAGCAGCTGTTACGGCTTTTCTAAAATGTACAAATTTTATGGGGGTTAAAACTGCTAAAAGATAAATTACTTTAAGGACTAATGCAATAAAGAATGTTCCAATCATAAGGATAAAGCTCATATACCATTTATCATACATGAGATAGCATGCATCACCATCTAAATTTCCAAGCAAAGTTTTGCAATGTGATAATGGAAGCTAAAATTTAATACCATTATAAACCTAATTTTGTCAATATAGTGTTCAAAGAAAAATGACAGTTTTGCTTTGATTTTATCTGCTAAAGTCTTTTTTCAACTTTAAATTTGCATATTCATTAGTAATAATGAATGACAAACAACAACGTTAAATATTTTTGTAATCCCATACACGACTTTAATAGAGAAAATGTTCAAAAAGTAAAAAAGCGTCACTTTTGTTTTTCGACATTTCTTATTAATTACCTTTGAATAATCAATTGTGGCATTCCCGGCAGGCATTAAATGATCTAAATGTCTTCGATGTGCAACTTTATGAATATCTTCTATAGATGCCCCAGATGAAACACAAAAGCATTGTCCATCACCCGCAGAACGGCCAGGTGGAACATAATTTATTACTTCAAGGGATTCACGAATTTTAAACCATTTCATAATTGCTTCATAAATAAAGATTACAGCAATAAGCGTCGCAAAACATTCTTCCGTAAATCGAGTAATATATGAGACAAGTGCTGAGGCATCTGTTACAACCATAATCATTAAAATTATAGCTGTCCATAGATATACCCATGTTCGAAATGATAAATAATCCAAATCAAATTGAATACAAATATCATAGAGAATTGTTTCAAAGACTAATACAGGACCTGTTGAGCCAATAACAGTTAGCGGTTGACCAGAGAATAAATGATAAAGCTAAAAACAAAACAGATGTTAATTAAAAAGTATTGATTTCTTATACGAAATATCCCAATGTCTCTAAGAAAGCCGATACCTCGATTTAATAGTTTTAGTATCAGTTTAAAAACTAGTTTTTTATTCTTTGATTAGTCAACGATAATTAAGGTTTTGTGGAAAATTTCAAATTTAAAAAATTTTTGATTTGCCGTAAACTTTAGATTTCTATTTTTCGATTTTGCTGGGAATTTTAGTTTTAAATTCAAAACTTGCCGTTCCACAAATAGCTCCACTAAATAAATTTTCCATAGCAGCCATTCTTTGATGAGTTGCTTCTTCAAGTAGTCCACCAAATGTTACAATTGGAGCAAGCAATGCAAAATACATGAAACAAAAAGTAGCAACACATTGCATATTCAAAGCATCCGTGAAATCTGATGCAAACCAGGGAATTTTTCTTTTAACATCAGCAATTAATCCACCACAAAATTTCCCTGTTTTTTTCAATGCTGGATCTGTTCCATGTCCTTCTGGTTCATCTTCATCCAAACCTTTCTTTTGTATTACACCCTTTTCAAGCATCATCAAATCTTTTGCTGTTTCAATTCGCTTTTGCTGGGATGGAATAACTGTTGGAGGTTCAATTCGAATCTTTGGATCCCATTCACCTGAAAAATAAAGTTATTAATTTCAACTACAAACATTTGGTAAAAGTTAACTGTCGAGTTTAGCTTCTGTGAGATCATGTCAAACCTGGGCTTTAAAACCAACTCGACAGTTCATTTGAATTACCCTGTATTTATATATTTACCTGGTGGAAGTACAGTAACTTGATCCAAAAATTCATCAACACCATCCAATAAATCTGATCGATTTGTTGCTTTATATGCAACATCATGGAAAATTTCATCTGCCATTAAAGTGGAGATTGCTCTTCCCATTTCTTTGAATTGACTTCCATGCCCTCTAGGTCCCAACAAAATAAAAACAAATCTTGTTGGAATTGGAACTTCAGTTAAATCACCCAAAATTTGTGCCGTCTTTAATCTTGCAAATACTGTAATATGATGTGACAGAAAATCTACTTCACCAACAAGTACAGAAGTTGCTTCAACACCTAAACAATAAAAAAAGTTAATGTAATTTGCATAAATATGTATTATTGTAAATAAGATACCTGGTGGTAGCTTTTTAAGAAAATGTGTATTCCCTTTATTGACATCTGTATGTGAACCTTCACGAGTAATATCTTTTGGTACAGAACCAACTTTTGGAAGCTCCAATTGTGCTCCCATTTTCTTTGGGGATGTTTGTGCAGATTCATCTGTCTCGCCATCTTTGGCTTGTTTTTGTAAATTTCTACCATGTGAAAATGATCTTCCAATGTCTGAGATTGATCGAACAGCATTCAAAAAGCCACCTTGATTTGATCCATTTGCAGAGCCATCTCTTTTAGCTTGTTCATATTGATGTACATGCCGTAAAGATAGCACATGTCGAACACCTTCAAGTCCAGCATCATCAAGTTGATCAGATTTTTTAAGCTCCAATAAAACAATGTCTAAAAACAGGAAATGTTATCATTACTCGCTTTTAGCTTTTTTTAAAAAAATAATAAAGATCAAAAATATGCAAATTTTTGGGGTCCAACCGCAGTTACATTTGACTATTCTTTTAATTTAATACTTACCCGATAAATCTGGCAATGTTGGAGCTTCAATATCAATCAAAACAAGCCCATGTAAAATGCAACTTCTGCAAAAGAAACATTTTAAAACTTATGTAAATTTATTTATTTATCAAACCTTAGCTGAAATAAAGCATGCAATGAAAGGGTAGCAACATGAGGCTTTGACCATCGATTCCCGCCTTCTTCAACATCTTCCTCAAATTTTACCCATCTTGCTGTTTCTTTCCATTCTTCTGCAGCACCATTTTGAGTTAACTCACACATTTCAGTAAACAATGATGGAACTTCGTTCTTATTTTTTAACAAAAACATTACTCGAGCACCTGGTGCTAAATCACCCCATGATGCTTCAGGGATTATTGAATCTCGAGTGGCACTCATTCTTCTCCGACGAATTGATGTACCTTCATCCGAGCGCATTGGCATCCAATGTTGTTGTTGATTGCCCGATTCAGCTTGATATGCTGATCCAGATGTTGGAGCAATTAATGTAGGTGGATCATCCGTAGATTCTGTATCATTATCACCTGACATCTTTGATACTAATGGTAATAATAATGATGGCACTTAAAAATAATTTAATTAAATTTTTAATGGAAACATCTAATTTTAAAAATAACACGATAAAAAAGAAAGTAACCAAAAAAATCAATAACAAAATATATTTATTAATATCTTAGCATGAGAATTATTTGCATATGCCAGAAATATAGAATTCAGCTGAACAAAATCAAAACCTGCAATTTTGTCTGGACGCCCTGAACATTTTTGAGACACAACAAGTAAAAGTTTAAGGTTCAAAAAAAGTTATTGTTTAAATTTTATGAATAGAAAAAGGAAAGAAATCGTTGAAGAATCTTTTTTAAAGAAAATCCATTGAAATTGAAAAGAAGAAGAAGAAAGTATCAAAGAAAGAAAAAGTGCAAACAATTCTTTCTTTTCTATTATTATTATTATATTCAGCTTCAACAATAAAGCTAAAATTTTGTGAAAAAAAGATTTATTGGTTTAACTTTCGACAGCTACTTCTTTTTTTCTTACTTATTACTTTTTTTACACCTGTAACACTCGAATAACTGTTATGTTACTTAAAGGCATTACTGTAGGCAAATCAGTTTTTAATATTAAATTTTAAAAAAAAAGTGGTGGAAAACATTATTACTGTAAAACATAAAAGCTTGTATTTTTAGGTGGTATTACATGTCAAAGAACAAGCTTGAGGGGTAAAGGAAAACAGTGGGAAAAATAACCTTTAAAAAACTAAATTTAACTTTTTTTAAAAAAATATGATGTGGGAAATTTAAAAACAGAGATTATTAAAAATCTAAAAATTAAAAACGTCACATTTTTTTATAAAAGCAAACTTTATTCAAATAAAATTACTTTCAAAATGTGACTAAAAAATACCTTTCTCATTTATGCTTTTTGTCAATCATCAAAAACGAAAAGGAGAAGAAAAGTTAAGACGGAAGTTAAACAAAGTCAAATAAATATAAATCCATGATAGAAAAAGAGAGAGCATTCATTCATTGAAATTGAACATAAATGATCTGAGGCAAGCAATAAAAAAATAAAAAATTATTTTTTTCATTAATGAAAAAGAAGAAGCTTTACTTTTTTTAGTTTCAAGCAAAAAAAGGGGGGAAATGGGATGAAAGAAAGAGAAAACAGGAGAAGTCTCATTTTCTTCTTCTTCTTTTTTCTATTACAAATAAATAAATAAAAGAAAATTAGTTGTTGGAATATAAAAGTTAGTTGAAAGGAGATGCTTCATGTAAAGAGAAAAAAAGTTTCTTTAATTTCCATAAAATAAAGAAGTTTTAGGTATCAAAGAAATTTTCATGTACAAATTAGCGAAGCCATTTTTTGTAAACTGATAGTAACAATAAAATAGTAAATGTTGCTTTCAAAAATGCATAAAATTACATCAATAGCACAAAAGTAAGAGTAACAACCCAAAATTTGTTGCTGAATTTGCATTAAAAAAAAGTCAAGTAGACTTATTTTAATAATTCGAACGTTAAAGTATTTGTTAACTATTTAAAAAAAAGATTTGTCAAAAAAAGGAATAAAATTTTTTAAAAAAAAGTAAATAAATAATTTAAAAAAATCTTTCTCTAAAATTTATTGTAGCAGAAGCAAAAAAATGGAACGCTTGTTTCAATTTTTTTAGAAACAAACAAAAGGAAAATGCAGTCAAGTAATCTCGTAGAAAAAAAAGGAGAAAGGACTTTTTTTGGAGACATACAAGCGTAACAGCATTCAAATTTCAAACATTTTCTTTTTTTGAAAAGTATTTTTCAAAGCTTTAAAAACGGCAAAAGTGGCAGCAGCAGTAGCTCAGCTATTTGTGTGCTCTTTTCAGTTGTTACTACTACTCCCTCCTCCTTCTTCTTTTTCCCATCTTGTACTTTTCAAAGTCCCTCTAGGGAGGAACTCTTTTATTTTGAAAAAATGAAAGAAAGAAGAAGAAAGGGAGAGAGAAGATGGAGGAGTTGGTTTTTCGTGCTTTCTATCCATAACCAAGCATCAGCAGCAGCAGCAAGCTGAAGCAAGCGGCGGCGGCACAAAGCTGGTCTCAACGCGTCATAGTTCGTTCTTAAAAAAATTCTCTTTTTTTTCTGCGTTCGAATTCAATTTTTTTAGGCTAAAAAAGAATTCCACATGAAAATTTGTTTTGTTTGGGAAAATAAAATTGCCAACATCTTTTTTTTTCGGGTTGTCGCCATCGGCTGCTTGCTTTTTTGGGGATGACATGGGGCGGGCGGTAGAAGATGAAACAGCTGCCCAAGTAAAGAATATAAGCTTGCTTCCCTGCTTTTGCTTGCTTACTTTTGTTGTCTCTTATTTTTCACTGACTTGAAAGGGGAAGAGAAAAACCTTTGCTTTTTTCCCAAGGAAATACATACAAACATGCTTTCCAAACTTGCTTATTCAGTTGTTTCCTACTTACTTCTTTTTTTAAATAAAAACAACTCAAAAAAAAGTGGTAGTAATGGTTGTTGCGGTGGCAGCGGTAAGTCAAGCTTTTTTGGGAAATATGCCAAAAAGAAATATCTAAAAGTTTAAAAAACACCGTTTGATCAAAAAAAATAGATTAAACAAACAAAGTGAAAGAAAAAAGAATAACAAAAGAAACAATCGCCCTTTTACTAGCGGCTGTCCGAAAAAAAAGGTGAAGGCTTGAAAAAGAATGTTTTGAGAAAATAGGCTCGCATTTGAAGAAAATCACACTGAAATCATGTGTACCGCTGTCCCTACAAAAAAATAGACATGACATATTTATCCAAATTATGGGAACAATTATTACTGCTCAACGTTAACATAAAAAGTTTATGAAGCAACATTTTGTTTAAACCCAATACAAGGCGAAACAAAAGTTCAGTCATTTTTTTCAAAAAAATAGAATTACAGTAAAACGATTTGCCACCGAAAAACAACTACAAACACAAAAACATTTTCTTTTTAAAAAGTAAACTAAAAAATTGCTTTAAAAGTTAAATTTTGAAAGGAAGAAAAGATTTTTAAAAGAAAAACACATTTTTTAAAAAATATTAGAAGACAAAACTCAGAAAGAGAAATTGCCACAAGCGTTTAAAATATGCAAAACAACAAAAATTTTTGGGCAATAACTTTAGCTGTTGCCGGCTGCAGCGGCAATAGCTAAAATTATATTTGTGAGTGGGTTTTGTTGTGTTTAAACGATTATTTTAAAGTTTTAGGGAAAGAAAAAAGGGAGCATCGTTTGAACGTTTAAAAGTTGTTATTGCAACAAAGAGTTAATGAAGCCAAATTAAAAAGAAAAAGAATGCAAGAAATCAACCAACAAAAACGCTTTAATTTTATTTATAAAAAATAAATAAAGTCAATTTTACGTTTTATTAAAGTGTAAAAATCATTTTTTAAAGTTTTTTTCTTTTATGACTAAGATTTTTCCAGAGACACTTTAGCATTTAAAAAAAAGTTTAAAAGAAAAACATTTGGCTTTTACAACAGTGTCTTGCAATCGAGCCCATTCTTCTTTTTTTATTGAAAATAAATATAAACTGTCAAAAAAACGAATTGTGTAAATGAATGATTTTTGATGCTTCAAAATGCAGCTGTATTAGATGATTCACTTTGACCTAAATTATTTGGCACTTAAATGAGATATATTTAAGCTGGTTTTGAAATCGATGTTCCATCGAGATATTCAATATTTTGCGGCATTCATTTCTACAGTATCCTCAGCAACTTTATAATTCCTTTAAGCGATGAAAAGAGAAAAACAATTTCCAGCTAAAAAAGTTCCACCACAACTCAAAAATGAATGCCGATGAATTTTTGTCATCATTGAAAGGTTTATTTTTTATCACTCTTCTCAAAAATGCGTCTTCATGTCTTTTTTCATACCTCATCTTTAAGGATTATTTTTAAGGTGTTCTAATCCTTGCTATTTTAATTCCGTCATAAAATAGGTGTAACATTCTTTCATTTTATCACAAATTGCAAAGATCAGTAGTAAAAGCTTTATTTACCGATGTAATGCTTTTTATGTAAAAAACTGCAATTGATTTCCCTATGGAAGTTGTACTATTAAAATACTGCTGTAAGTTTTTATAATCAACTGAAGCAATATCTGTGACATAAAAAGTGTTGAAAAAAGATTTTAGAAATTAATTTCTTGAAAAAAAAACAGTTTGTAAAAATCATGATGTAAAATTTATGCGATTAATTTAAGTTACTGTAGAGCAGTCATATGTAACAAAAGATTTTGAAAATACATTTGGTTCAATTTCGACTGACATTGCTGGGATATACAAATACGTTACTTTATGAAAAAGCAACAAATCTGGATGTTTCCTGCATCTTACTGACAAGGATATGTTACCTTCAGATTTTTTCATCATAGTGTTTCCGAATCTTTATTTTTTAATAAAAATTTTTATTCATGAGTTCAAATTTTAATCAGGGTGTTATTGTACAAAAACTATTGCATAAAGAAAATTGTTAGCATTATAAAGTGTAGACAAGTCATATACAAAGTTAATCATTATTAGATGATAAATTATATAATAAAAATGCCCTTTTTTAGCTTTATCTTAAAAAAAGGTTAAATCTCCCCATATCAGACCGTTCAGTCGTGGGCGCCTTTACCGGAGTGCTCCGAGGCTTTAGGTGCCAGATCCGAAGACATTTCAAAAAGTTTAAATTATATTTTTTGCGCAACTTTGAAAAATCTGTGCACGTCTCTATTTTTATTGCTATTTTGTTATTCTTGACAAAAATACTGTTTTTTTCTCAATGCCGATTTAGAAGAAGGTATCAATGAACAGGTTGAAAATACTCCTTGAAAGTTTTGTTGTACTTTGTGTTTTTTTGCTATAAAAACCTTTAGATCAAATTACTAAAATATTGTTTAGTTTAATAATTTTTTATGTGTAGACCAAAATGATTCATCACCGAGAAATGTTGCATTTTTATAAACGTTCAATTTTTTGGCAACGCTTTAGTTATTTTTTATTCAATGAAAGATTAAACAAAATAGAAAATGGTTGATCAAACATATTTGCGCTTTTTATTTTTGTTATTTGTTTTGATTAATTTTGTAATTGCTGATGAGTTTAAACAATTTGTGGATCTTGAAGATAATGATATTAGTGCTGATAATGGTGTAATAGCTGATGATGAAAGCGCAAATAATATTACTTATATTTGCGGCAACAACATCAAAAGTAAGATAAATCAAAAATAATTTTTTATTTGAAGTTATTCGCTTTCAGATGATTGTGAATGTAAAAATAATAAAATCGAATGTATTTTTTGGTTCAATGATGCCAATGTGAAGCCATTTGATGAAAATATGGAAGTGAAAAAAGCTACTTTTAGAATGAGTAATATTACTGTATTAAGACGGGTAACTAAATAATTTCTTTTGTTGACATTTTCTAGTAATATTTTTTATTTTAGGATAAAATTTTACCCGATAACTAAGATACTGTAGAAGAGCTTTGGTTTGGAAATGCTGGTGTCAAATATATTGAACCAGGAGCATTTGATAAATTTATTTCTTTAAGATACCTTTGGATAACAAATAGTCAATTAGCATCGATTGACGAAAAGGTATTAACACCACAACTTGGATCATCACTTACATCATTGATATTATCAGATAACAATTTATCTGCATTAAACCCAATGATATTTAAAAATATGAAAAAGTTAAGCGGTTTGTCACTTGATTATAATCCAAATTTAAAAATATTAACTGGTATTTTTCCTGTAATGGATTTGGAAGTATGTGGTTTATGTTTTTGTGGAATAAGCTTTTTAGAAGAAGATGCTTTTAAAAACTTACAGTAAGTTACTTAAATGACAGTGCCCCTTTTCCGCACCTAAGTTTGCGTCTTACATTTTTTTGTCTTCAATGTTGCGCACCTATTTTTATGCCTGCAATTTTTGCACCCTAAAATGTTGCACTTTTCATACATCCAGTTTCATTTTTAGGCCTTTTATTTTACAAATTTAACCCTTAAGTTTGTTTTTTTTTCGCCCCATTTTATGTTACCAAGAAAGCTGAAGGTGAAAAAATGAATACCACAAATTTTGAAGGCGCAAAAAAGAGGACCAAAAAGCGGCACTAATATTTGTACAGATTTCAGCTTTTATAATACAAAACTTTTGTAAAATTTAGAAAATTGAGATTTTTACGATTAGATGGAAATAATTTATCCTCAATTCCGGCCTCAACAAAATATCTCCCAAATTTATATCAACTTGAACTGGGCCATAATATGTTAACAAAAATTGAAAACAATGCATTTTCAACAAATCCAAAGTTAGAAAATGTTATGCTATACAATAACCCGTTGCTTTCCGTTGATGATTGTGCTTTTTGTGGTTTACCGATTCTCAAATGGGTTATGCTAAACTCATGCCATCAACTATCATCAATTCATGAAAATGCATTTGGTTCAATCTCGACGGGCATTGCACCAAGTCTCGAATACTTTACTATAAATGAATGTAATCTTACAACATTGCCAGGAAATCTGATTGACTGGAAAAATACCAAAACACTTAATATTGGTGGAAACCCTTTTACTTGTAATTGTTCAATCAATGGCATGGCTCTTTCGTGATCTTTTATCAGAAGCATCAATTTATGATAAAAAGATTAAACGTCGATATCATGGTCACAAATATATTCTTGGATGCTTTCCACCGCTAGATAAAACACATAAACATTTTTTAAGACCAGTTAATATTAGTGAAATATTAGAGCCATGTAAAATTGACACTTCTTCGTCAAATGTGTTTTGGATTGTTTTATTAATGGCTGCCATAATGTTTATTGCAACTACTACAACTTATGTTTATCGTCAACAAATCAATTCCGCATTTGCTTTACATTCCATACGATTTCGTAATAGCAGCTTTATGCAAATAAATGAATGACTTAATTTACTCTCAAAAAATTATTTTACTTCAAACTAATATCCTATGTATAATTACCATTGTAAAATATAAGTTACTGTTAATTTTCTTTTCTGATCCTTGCACTTATTACAAATTTAAATTAAACCAACCTTATATTTGTAAAAAGTGCTTACGATAAAAAGAGTTCCCTTAAATTTTTTTAAAATAGATAGAATAAAATGTTTGAGTTTGAATTAAGGAATTGCAAAAACTATTTGATTTCGTTATATGAAAAAAAGAAAACTACAGTATACGTACTCACTTTTTTTCGAAGATTCATGCAAATGGTAAAGCATAAGTTTATCCTTATATTACCTATATTTATCTCTCTCGAGCCCTAACTGTTAAAGCAGTTAGAAAATGCATTAAAATATTAATAAAATTTGCTTTAAAATTTAAAACTTTTAAAGAAAAAACGTTGTTAATTTTCAACAAATTTTTAGCAGCATTTTTTCTTCTTGTTGGCCAAATGAAAACAAACGCCAACAACTATTTTGCAGAATTTTTTTAAACCCATATTTTTTTTTCAACATATCTTTTCCGTGTTTTATTTAATTTATATTTATCAATTTTAAACTTTCTATATATTATTTTAATATTTTAAACCCTCAATTTCAGATTGATTGATAAGCAGCTATGGTCCGTAAACTAAAATATCATGAACGAAAACTTCTCAAGAAGGTTGATTATGTGAATTGGTCAAGTGATAATAATGTACATGAAGGAAAAATTCTAAGAAAATTTGCTATTCGAAAACGTGAACATTACAGCACATATAATACTTTGGCACGACAGGTATTTATTTTTATCTCGACGAGTACCACAGTTTCTCGATTACTTTAATCTGCATTATCATAAGTTGGACTCATCCTTTTGATCACATCCTTTAAGAATTAGCTCGTACTTGTTTAAAGTATTTTGAACCATTCGTTGTATATGGTTTTTTGGTGCAATTATTTATTCGAAATAGTTTTATGTGATCACTATTATATAGTAACCTTCTCATTATGGTCCATAATAACTAAGTTTTCTTCATAGAGCTTCGCTTTTCGAACCTTGTGAGGAGCGTTTCTGTGGATACTCTTACAATTAATTCCTTTGATTCATATCTACATATATAATGATCACCTTTAACCAGCTCTAGCTTATAATACTTTTTAGAGGACAAAATAATCTTTGAAATGATAAACTCAAAAAGATGCCTCTTATCTTACCATGATAATTGATAATGCTTTCTGGTGGTTTAAACAAAAACACAGATGTTGATGGCTACATTTTAATGTGGTCGTACAAACAATTTCAAGGTGATGCAACTATTGAAAAACACTTTTGGTGGTCTTGGTAGAATTTTCCATATTTTCACCCCACTTTTTTCGCGTACAAAATATTTTACTTGTTTAGAATCACCCAGAAAGTTAAGCTACAGTAACCGTCAAGAATGGATTAAGACCCAGTTTGTCTCTGTTGGTGGCTTGATATTTATCTAATTAAATAAAACACTGAAATCGTTCGATAGCAAATGTACAAAGCTGTTGAGATTCCGAGAGCTTGAACACTCACTGATTGTATCCCATGGCACTATGTTTTTCGAAGTTTTGAGAAAAGTGTTAAAATTATTTCCCAGACTATATCCCTCAGATATTCACACCGTGAACATTCAGACTTTTGACTTAACAGAAGGTAGTACCATCGATTTGCTATCATTTAGTTTTACATTTTTGATTTAATTACTAAAAACGATGGGCATTCGGCAAAGCTTTTGGTTATTAGTATACTACTAAGCTTATATGCTCCTTTTTAACCCTTATTTGATACTGTAATCGTTAAACTGTTATATATTTTTATTTTACTTTCAATTGCGTTAAAACTGTAATTTTTTTAGATTCGTGATCTTGCTCAAACAATTCGTGATTTACCAGATAAGAATCCAAATAAGAAAAGACTTTCAAGCAAACTTCTCAATAAGCTATTTGATATGGGCTTAATTCCATCAATTGATTCTTTGGAGAGATGTGATTCTGTCTCGGCATCATCATTTTGTCGTCGTCGATTAGCATCTGTACTAGTGCATGAAAAAATGTGTAAAGATATTGGACAAGCTGCACAATTTATTGAACAAGGACATGTTCGAGTTGGTACTGAATTAATTTCAGATCCTGCTTTTCTTGTTACCCGAACAATGAGTGATCTCGTTACATGGAGCAATGCATCAAAGATTCGAAAACATGTTGAAAGCTATAACAATATTCGTGATGATTTTGAAGAATGATTTATATGAATTTTGGTATTGTATGTTTCTTTGTTGAGTTTTTTTTGTTATAAATCTTTTTATTACCCGTTTACATAAAATTTTCTTTGGTATTTAATTGAGTTTTTACAATCAAAAGAAGTTAAATAGGTTTTCTAATTTTATCACATTGGGGATGTACAGGAAATTGTCGAACATTGCTTAAAATTTGTGTCCATTGTCCCCATATAAATCGATTAGCACATTGTGTGGCAAATGCTTCAATGCTATGGCAAAAGCATGGTTTTGTTGTTGTGGCATTGCTTGATGGACATTCACAAACATCTTTTGTGCCTACAGTATACCAAGGATTAGTCAATGCATTTCTTGTTGCCCGTAAAGGTGGTGTAGTTAGATCAGAGTTTAGGAATGTGATGTGGTATACGGTATATAAGAAAATTTTATCAGACAAAATGTTAGCTAATGGATCAGAAAAGCAGTTAACATCTGTCTTTGACTATTCTTTTAGTTGGTGAATATATGCACAAAATCTGGGCTTCTAACTCCAACCTTACTTATTACACCACTACAATGTTTAAACTTACATTGCCTTATATATTGATGAACATGAATTTGTTTTCGACAAAATGCAAAAAATTTATTATCTAACAGCCTTCGACACTCTGCTAATTCATCTGCTTTTTCAGCTGTTAACTTTAAAGTTTTACATCGATGACTGCTTGCTTTGGAAGCTGATTTCCATCTCCATGATGTTGCAAATTGTTCAATATTTTCTGTTACGGAATCTGCATATTTTGGCCATAAATCATCGCTTGCTCGATCATTATAGTTTCCACAGAGACCACAAACTTTTCCTTTATGCATTGTTGAAAGTGTTAACTCAGCGAACCCATGGTCATCAAATTTTAGCTTTAATCCGAGCATTGGGATATTTAATTGGAGGAAGGGGGTTGCATCAGCAGCAATAGAATATATTGATGTATTTTTTGGGGCTTTTATAGGTTTATCATTTTCAGTGAAGATCTAAAATTTTGATAGATATGAACATCCAACAGTTTGCACATTTTTACCTTATTTTTTGATAGCTGCAAAACTAATGGCTTTTGAGAATTTTGAATTTTTATTATAACACTTATTCTTCCTATATATGATTCATTTTTTTCATTAAACATGTTATGAGCAATTACAGCAAAATTTTGTTTTTCATCTTCTCCATCAATATTACCTTCTTCATCGCTATCATCAAATCCACATTCTTGACTTAAATAATAGCTTTTATTTCCGTGAAATGAATAATTTAGCCCATCAAATGTTTCATAATTTGAATCTCCAAATATTGTGCAAGTTGATTCATCTACAATTTTATGAATTATCATTCTTAAATAATAATTGTAGCAAAGAGCCTTACATTGTTCGCAAAATTTGCAACATTTTCCTATCAGTTTTATCTTCTTCGATCCCTTTGGACATGTGAAAGGTTCTTGAGGAAAGCAATTTTCTCTTTCACATTTTGTTTTTCCATTTCTGCATTGGCAATTGAGGCAATCATTAGCTTTCCAAAATGAATTGTGCTAAAGCGAAGGGAATTACGGTAGACAAAGAAAAAATAATAATTGAAGATGTTCAAAAATTATTTTGGAGTTCTGGCTTTAAAAACAGTTTTTAAATTTTTTATGAAACTTACTTTTCGTATAACAACATTACCATTTGGTTGTTTATGAATACAAGTTGTAATTTTTCCATTATTATTTCCAATTCCAAGTTGTTGATGATCAACTCTTTCACTTCGAAATTCTTCATAATAGCTTATAGAAGTTTCATTTTTTGGGAGTGCTGCAGTTACAGTATACTGACAAAATGGACAACAAACATTTTTTCGAAATAGTAATTTTGCTGATATTTGACATTGCCGAATAGGACATGTGAATCTTCTACATTGTATTCCTCCAGATTGGCAATGGCACTGAAAGTATTCATTACATGTTATGCTACAGTAATCTTTTCACACTTACTCGTGTACAAGCATCATGATGAAAAACTTCATTAAGCTCATATTTTCTTAATTGAAAAGTACAGTATCCTTGTAGCCTTGGATTTTCAGATGCCGTTGTTCGATATTCACGAATTGATGGATGTATACATTCTGGACAGCATTTATTTGGAGATTGTTTTATTAAGCTATTTGGGCAATCTAATACAGGGCATGCTAATCGATAGCAATGATACCATATCCCTGTAAAAATTTGCGTATGACTTTTAATTCAATTAATAGCTTCTAAATATTACCCATTACAGAATCACATTGTAAGCATGGATCACTTTTAATTTCAATTGATTTTTTGCATAATTGACAACAATATCCTGGGACATTTAATCCATCAATGCAATGATTTGTGCATTGCACACGTGATGACGTAACAATACCTGCCTGAAAATGAACGGAACATGTGCGTAAAATCTTGAGATGGATCAAATTTCTTTTTAAAATGTGGTAAAAAATATCAGGTGAAAGAAAGGAATTTTATCTTTTTTTATTAAACAAAGACTGATAGAACTTAAACTCATTTTTTTCAGCATAAAGTTTGTCTTGACTCGGTAAACATTTGTATATTCATCAAAACAAATCTATCATTTTTGTTTAAACATCCCGTACATACCTTGCAAGTTAAAGCATAGCATGGATCTTGAACACTTTTCCATCTTTCATTATTAATTCTTTGTATTCCAAGATAATTGCATGTTTTACATTGTGGGCAACAAGTTGAAGAAGAATTCAAGGGCTTTTCTGCCAACGGACATGATTTCAGTTGTGGACATTCATCAATGATACAATTAACTGATCCACCCTAAAATATATATTTTTATTACTACTTTTTTAATTTGCAAAAAAGTAAACATAAAAATGTTTTCTTTCTTCAAAATGCGTTCGTTTAATTTGTTTTGAAGGACGACGCATTAAAAAAGAGAAAGAGTGAGTGTTAATTTACGATCAAAAGTAATTCAAAATGTTATTTTTTGTTTGTTTGCTTCAAGGTAAATTTTAGATAATTTATTACAAAGATAATTGAAGCTGCCACTTCCTTTTAAAAAAGAGTCAACAAAAAAGTTATGTAGGAAAATAACAACAAAGAAAAATATTGAACATTTATTTCCACTAAAATTGCTCTCTTCTTTTGATTGTTTATTTTTGCAGTTAAAGTAAGACACAATAATATTAATAACTTTTATATACAGAGCAAAAGTGCAGGATTTATTTTAACTTGCAACTCTTTTCTGTTATAGTTAAGCGATAAGTAAAAGCGCAAAAACTGAATAGCAATTTTTCTATATAAAATTTGTCTAGAGCCAATGTAAATGTGCATTTCCTCCATCTATTATAGTAACATCAAATTTTTGGTTTTAAGAATTTCTGTTGCCATCACCTTTTGGTGAAGTTTTCTAGTTCAAAAATAACTTTTTTCGTTGTTATAAAAAATTTCTTTCACCAAAAAGATAGATAGTAACCAAAAAAGACTATAAGAAAGTTTTCGATTAGTGTTTTTAATCAAAACATTCCAGCTTTTGTTTAATTTAAATAAAAAAAATCTGTTGGATAATTCAACAGTTTCATTTGGACACTATCCTATTTACAGATATGATGATCGCAAGATACTTACTTGACAAGTACATCTAACACATGGTTTTGTAATGGCTCCACCAGATATTGTCTTGATGTCAACAGCAGTTCCATCAGGTTCATTGCAAGTTATTGCTGAAAAAATTTTGAACAAAGCTTGAAAAGTTTTTTGGTCTTCAAAATTTGAATTTTTTAAAACTAATAAATTTTAACAAAATTTTGCTTGCAATGAAAACTGTCATAGATAGTAATAGTAATAAATTTTAAGTAAAACTAAATTTTGCATTTTACTATATTCCCAAAAGAATAATCAGGCTCCCAAATGAGCTATATTTATTTACATCAAAAATTTTTCAAAATAGAAACAAACATACCGACTTACCATTTCCTCTTAATTGTCCATAACCTTTGTTATTTAAAAATAGCATCAAAAAAACTATACAAATTTTCATCTTTCTTTTTTTTAAACGGCAATGCCGGAAATGCTAGTAATAAAAACACAGAATTATTTCTCTTTTTTTTCTAACTGATCCTATTTCCGATACTTTTTTCTTTTTGCAATTATATTTGAAAAAGACAAAGAAAAACAAAGACGCTTTTTAACTTTAACTTTTTAGCAGCAGTAGCGTCTTTTTTCTCCCTTTCTTTTACTTTTTTGTGTCCCTTCTTTCTCCGCCTTTATTTTGTTTGAAACAATTTTTTGACAGATTTTTATGACATGCTAAAATGACTCTTTAAAAAAACAAATTTGTTTCAAAAAAATGTTGTAATAGTGTTCAAATAAAATTGCAGTTAATTTTTGAATTAAGAATTGTTTTGATTATCACTTCTGGGTTTTCGTAAAAATGTGTTTTATGGTAATTCAATAAATATAAATTGATTTTAAAAACCACAAATTTAAATAATTTTTTACTTAACACACTTTTAATAGTCAATCAAATTTATGTTTCCAATCGAACAGGTACAGTACCACTTTTTAAATGCAAAAATTCTTCTGCTGCATTTGCTTCTTTTTCTTCTTCCGCTTCTTCTTCGTCTTCTTCAGCGATGGCAATCTCTGTAAGCTTTCCACCTCTTTCACAATAATTAACAATCATTCGACAAATTTCTGATGGCTCGGGAGTGGTTGAACCGGTCATAATTGAAGTGGGCAAAAGGAAAGCAATTCGATCACCAAGTTTCTGTAAATTAATAATATCGTGTAATATTCACATATGCAAAAACCCGCACTATTAGAAACGATAAAAACTTTTCATAATGAATAATTATTGAGAAATGTTAAACATTTTTCAAAGCAAAGCCACACAAAAAACACCTCCTAACGCTCCCTTTTAAAATTATTATTACCTGAAAAGTTCCATCCAAAATTCTTCCATCAAATGGCAACTCAATATCAACCATTTCAAGTAAAAGTGTAAAAAGATTTAACTGGGATCTTAATGTCTTTTTTCCTGAGAATACTACTTTCTCCTCCAAAGCTTGCATTCGATCAAATCCCATTAACAAATCTCGATATGTAAAATTTACAAGGACATTCACATGAGAAGGTGGAAGCTCGTTTTCTGATTTTAGTTTCTGAAGTAATACCATTTCAACATGCCTCATTTGAACGGTCAATCTTCGAACATTTGCCTCTTCAATTTCAAATCGTTTTTCTGCCTGCAAAAAAGCAATTTAAAATTATCAAAATTTCTTGATTAATCTTATTAAAATTTAAACTTTAAAATAAATTTCGATTTTGAAAAAACAAAATTTCTTGGCTTGAATCAAAACCCTGATTCTTTTCTATTTAATTAAAAACAGACCTCCAAAAAATCATTAATATTTTTAATAAAAATTTGAATAGGAAGCGAGCTAATTTTAATCTTTGAATTTGGTTGAAATCTTCTTATCCTTGAACATAGCTCTTCAATAATAACATAGCAGAAATTGAGATTATCAGATTGTACTCGATATCGATTAGATTTCTGTGAAACAAATATCGATACAGTCTCCTGTGAATAATATGGTCGTAGGCCGATTGATGCTTGATTTTCTGTATGAAATTCAGGAAAAAGTTTATCCATTTCTAAGCCGATTTCTGTTGAATCCAATGAAAATTTGAATGTTGCACTTTTTTGTGCAGCTGATTTATCGCAGATTAGTTTTAGTGGGACTTTAAGATGATGGTATACGGTATCTCGGCTATCTGCCAATGCAATAACTGTCATTCGATGATCATAAATTGGCTTTTCAGCAAACATTGTATACATGTAAATATTTTTTGCTATAAATATTATTGGTAAGAATTATAGAACATGGAATTTACAGGATGCCTTAATGAAAGTGTCGGTCTTGTTTTGACTCAAAATTTTGTTTGTTAAAGTTAAACAATATTAGAGTAATAATAAATGATCCTATAAAAATAACAATTTCAAATATTTAAAAAGCATAACTTGTTTCTGCTTTTATTGTTACCACATTTTTTATCGGAGCAGTTTGTGGTGATAGTAATCATGAAATAAAATGAAATAAAAACTGACACCTTTCTCTTTGGGCATCCTGTAAGCAAACTTACATGCATCTGTTTCATCAGGAGTTGGGCCTTGTCCAATTTGAACAACTGTAAGTGTATTATCCATAAATACATCTAACACAGAATAACTTCCAATTGCAGTAACTTTTAGAGTTGCAGATGGAACTGGTTCATCGGTGTCTATTGCATTCTAAAAAGGTTTATATTTAAAATTACAAAAAACAAATATATCTTTTATGTATGACACATTTATTTTTATCACAAATTAGAGTAACTGGGTTTATCGATTTAGTCTATGAATGAATAACTATAAACCTACAGATTGTGAATCCATATGTACTTCAAATGTAACTTTAATAGTTGCATCATGTTCTGGATCAGTTAAAGCAGAATTTTTAGTATTTAATGCAATCTGCTCCTCATACTCTGCAAGTTCTTTTTGTCGTGCTTCAAAATCAATAAATCTAGAATCTGTGACAGGCATTCGAAAGAATGATGGCTCTGTTCCTAGATATCCAACAGACACCCGGTATTCATCTGATAGCAATGTTATCATTCCTTTATATCCTTCTCCAAATGTTGATAGCGTAACAGAAATTGGAATAAAATTTAGCTGTGCTGCCCATATCATTGTTGTATCTTCATAAAATAACAAAGTTTTAACATGTGTTGCAAAAATGTAATGGATTGTAGCATCTAAAAGATTGCATATGAGTCATTTGGCTCGCAAATTTTTATATTCAGAATGTAAGCTAATGGCACAGTTAATCACAGACTGGCAGCCGGCTGGGTTGGAATTTTTTAACTATCAAAAAATTACTTTTAGTTTGAATGTACATTGCCATGGCAGGATTTTCAAATCGAATTGTATATCGAATTGAACCGGATGAAGTTAAGCAATGCAAGCTTCTTCGGCACAAAACAGCTAAAGATGGTTGTACAGGATTTTCTTCTGTCGGCACAATTGCTTCTACGGCAACAGCTGTATCACCAATATTTAAATCCCATTCCATCTGAAAAAAAAGATTTTTAAAAATTGCAAAAAAATTTGTTTTTAATTAAGGCTATGGGAAATACACAAAATTTCAATTTCACATTTTTATGCCAAAAATTTTTTCACATACCATACTTTTGTAATCCATTTTATTGGAAGGCATTGATGCCATTGTTGTAAATTTTACAGCATTAATAACTCCTCCAGATGTTGTAATCACTGAATCCGTTACAGGATGATATCCAAGTGGTCCTGGATGAATGAGATGATGTGCCTCACGAGTAAGAATATGATTTTCACTTTCAAAAAAGTGTAGCGTACAATTAATTGTTTGTACACAAATTCTTAATTTATCTGATTTACCATACTTTCCTACACACATATTATATGCTGGTTGACCCTTTATTCGATGTTGAAATATTTTATCAAATCGATACATATCATTTGCATCTATAAAATTTAAATAAACTTTGATGTTTGTTATCATTTTACTTAAAACGGCATCAAAATATTGATAGTAATCAAAAAATCAAAAACGGATTTACTATTCTCTCATAAAAATTTGAGTTGTTTTTTGAAAAGTTACTTCTCCTCAGTTTTTGCATATATTTAATTAAAAAATTTTTCGAAGAAAACAATAGCACTAACTACGTTTGAATATTGTGCAGTATTAAATGTTACCTTTAACTAAACTATAAAAATGTAATTCTTTTGGATGTAAAACAGCAATAACAGGTCCACTAAAATTTGTTAAAAATTTTCCAACTTCTACTTGTATAATTGGAGATGAAAGTTGTTGTTCAATCAATGAAGCAGTTTCATGCCGATTTTCAACATCTTTCCCAGGATCCAATGCCCCCAATAATCCATTCCATGTTCCAACAATTATTTGATCTGCAAATTTATTTTTAGCAAATTTAAAGCACAGTCATAATCATACTATGATCATCAAAAAATATTCCAGAAGTAATTGTTCGGCAATCTGGATAAAAAGCATCAAACCATTCTTGATAATGAAATAATGACATCTTGAATTATGCGGTTGTTGGTAACTATTGCTGTTGACACTTAAATTTTATTTGCCTTGAAAATTTTTTTAGAAACATGAAAGAAAGCGGTAACCATGGATACGGTATGTAAGCAATGAAAGGTGGTTCAAAGTACAAAAAGTAAAGTTTTGTGTGTTATTTTTTAGCTCGTTAGAAGTGTTATATTTTTAGTAGCTGTTGTTTTATTTCAATAATTTTTATGTTTAGTTTTTAATATGTGAAAACATTTATTTGACCGTAGCATTCATCTGATATATATCTTTTCCAAAAAACAACAATAATAAACAACTTTCAAGAAAATAATTAAGAACGCTTTTTTCCTTCTTTTTTACGTTGTCTTTCTTCATCTTTCTTCTGCCTTGCCAGTTTTTCAAGATGTAATTTGTATGCTATATAACCTGAAAATCAGTGATCCTTTACAAGTTTTCATAAAGTTATAATTAGTTATATTTAATTCAAATTTAAATTTTAAAAAACCACTAATTTTAAACATCTTTGACAATGGATTTATACGTTTTTTAACGATTCTAACTTTTTCGATTCTGTTGTGTGGAAACGCAACTGAAATCGGAATCGATAGAATCAAAAATGCCATTTTCAACAATGCTTTTTTTGGGACTTATAGATGTGTGATTTTATAATGCACAATGCATAGAAAGTCTCAACCTTTAAATAATATTTATATTATTCGCAAACACTCAATTAAACACGCTTTAAGTAAAAGTACTGTACTCTTTGCTTAAACTCAAAATCTCATTTTTGCGATAAGGTATTTAATAGCTCAAAAATAATTATGTTGAGATGAAATCGAAGAACTATCTCTAACTTTCGGCTCCTAAACACACATCGCAGAAATGATGAAACTTACCAATTAATGCAACAATAATTGCTGCAGGAATAATAAATGTTGGGCTAGTAAATGATGGTGCAATTTGGTCAGATTTGATAAGGACCATCTTATTCTTTCAACAAAAAAAAACAAAAAACAAATCTAAATTTCCTTGCAAATAGTTTTCAACTTTTTTTAAATCAATTAACACGTTGAGTTGTTGCAAATTAGTTGAATGAAACGAAGAAGAAAGGAAGGAAAAAATTCAATATGTTTGTTGGGGGAAGGGGGGAGAAGAAGTTAAAAAGAATGGCATAAAAAATGCTACAACTGCAAAAGAAAAGGAAGCAAAGAATGCGAAAAGCATACTCTGTTTTTTTTATTCTCTCCCATTTTTGGGGATGACTGCTTTTTTGTCTGTTTTTATTTCTTTTTTTCAACATTTTATTTTTTATGCTGTTGCTGTTGTTGCAACAACAACTGCAACAAATAATAACAACAAACAACCTAAGCAACTCCAACTGGGGTGTAGGATATGCCAAAAGTAGAAAAATGAATAAAGCTAGAGTTTTCAGTGAATTACATTTTTTCACGCAATATCAAATAATACAGAAAAGTGTCCAAACAAAAGTCCATGCTTTATTTTAACTCAAACATTTTTGCGGTTAACAACAAACAAAAACAAATGGTTTTTTTCAAATATCACACCAAACTTTGGTGATCAAAGTAAAAACTTACAAATAAACTTTTTTCAATCAATCTATATTTTTTTGCAGTCCGAAAAAACTGGAGGCAGGCAAGTTACAACACTAAAAAAAGGACTTATCCGATTAATTGAATAAAACACAAAAATGGCTGTAATGTATTTCATTTGCAATGCAAAAAGTGACACATCACATACTGATTTGAAAGGTGGTTTGCTCTATTTAATACTTGCAGTGGGAATCGATAGAAACGACGACAAAAAAAATGTGTGGCGAAAAACTTTTTTTTGTGTTTTGGGGGAGAAATAAAAGAGAAATGTTAAATGGCTATTACTTGCTATAAAATTTGCCTACAAAGTTATCCATTTTTAGCATTTGAATTAGCAAAAACAAATTGAAAAATTTTTCAGTTTTTTATTGAACCTGTCTGTTATTTTTGACATAGTTTTTCAAATATAGGAGAACGCTGGTATCAATGTCTGATGTGATTATATGCATTGCATCATTCTCATTATTCTGCATTATTTGGCGGCGGCATCTTGTTTTATAATTAAAAAAACTGCGCATTTTTAATTACAAAACAAAATTCTATCACATTGAGAGTAGTATTTGTTGAAATAAGAAATTTTAAAAAATCAACTAAAACTTTTAACGAAAATATTTAAATCTACTTTTTAAGGAATTTTTCTACAAGAAAAAGAAACATGCAAGCTAAATATTGCATCATTCTTATGATCACAAATATTTATGCAAGTTTGCAAAAAAAATATAGCACAAAATTTTTTTGACAAACAATACGAAATGTCTCAAATTGCTTCATACCTTTAGTTTATTATAACTTTTTATTTGCGAATAAAATAGCCCAAAGCTATGTCGCTATATATTTTAATAAAATATGTTTTTCGTTAAAAATTATAATCACAAATTTTTTTATAGAAATGTCTTCAACAAAGCGAGCTATTTTAATTGCAAAAGATTGCCGTCTCTTATCAAATCAAAATCATTCAAATTTTGGCAGAAATAATATATTTTGCAACGATGATCAATACAATAGCATAAACTTGAACAAATATAGAGCAGCTACAAGCATTTTGCATTCTGATAGCATCAATTCATCATCCAAGAATATTCAAAGTAATAATGGTAAAAACAAAGATTGAAGGCTGCAGTCTTTATTAAGAGCAATTAATGTTTCCTCAATAAAAATTCAAAAAATGAGATTTGAAAAATGCCGTTTTTTTACCAAAAATTTACTTGACTGCAGCCTAACAATACCAAACAGGCTTTGCTAAAGCTAATCATTTTGAAAATACACATAAAGATGTCACATTGCAAAACAAGAATTTGCTTAGCGATGTAAGTGGATATCGCCAAAATCTTCTTCAAGAAAAAGAAGAATACAACTGGCATGCTAGCAAAAATACTTGTGAAACAAATTTAAATAAAAGCACCCTTTCACTTCATATTGAAGCTTATGAAAATGATACAGCTAAGGCTGCTCAAAGTGAACATTCTGGCACAAAAGTTGTTGTTGATTATTTAAAAGCTTCAACATGTGATCAATATATTATTCCACGAAGACGAGAAGAATTCATGGAAGCAGAAGTTATGGCATTTAAATTATCAACAAGATTAATGAATTCTAATAAAAAGCAAGTTTGTTTTTAACGGTGTTTGAAAAAGCCTGAAAAAAGATTAAAAAAAAACTGTTAGCACACTTTTTTCATGATTAAAAATCTTGTTAAAATTGAGTATCATTTTTTGTTGAATAAGGTTTATTTAAAAGTTGATGAAAAATTATATTTCTCTTGTTCTTACTGTTTCAATTTCAGGCTTGATAAATTTTGTATTCCAACTCAAATTCAATATCGAAAGAAATCTGATGAAATTGCAGATAGTTTTCATATAATTCCAATGGGAAAAAGTGATGTATCAATGCAAACAAGAGTATCCTTTCTTACAAAAGATATGAATGATCAAAAACTTCTTGGTATTCGTGGATATAGCTCTGTTGGATTTCGACTTATGGATGATACATTTTTATATGGGCCAATTGCAGCTTTTCCAAAAACATGTCTTTCATGGAGGGTTCTTACCCCTGATGATATTACTCCTGAATCATTAATGCTATTTTTTATGTTACAACCAAAAATTGATATTTTAGTTATTGGAGTTGGAGAACGAAAAGATATGGATGAAGTTCGTGCAAAAGTAGCTCCTGTATGTAAAAAGCATAAAATTGGGCTTGAAATTATGCCAACTGTAAGTTAGTTGTTATTCTTGCTATGATTGTTCCGAAAAAGAAAAAAGATGGAGTCACATTTAAATTTGTTAAGCTCTAGTTTTTTAAGAAGAATGTTGTTGGTTACTATCATTTTTGGAGCTATTTTTTGTAAAAAAAATTTTTATTTTTGAAAATTTTATTACTCTTGAAAATCTAGCTGCTCCAATGAATATTAAGATAGCAACAGAAACTTTGGTAATAAAAAATATAGTGTTGTTATCATCGAATCTCTTGAAATATAAATGTAAAAACCATATCAAATGTTCAAAACACTATTTTTGGCAAATATTTAATTTTTACCGCAAAATTAATGAATTTTGACCGCAAATATTTTCAGTACCGCAAATTATTGAATTTTGACCGCAAATTTTTTTATGACCTCAAATTATTGAATTTTGACCGCAAATTTATTTATGACCTCAAATTATTGAATTTTGACCGCAAATTTATTTTTTTTCAAATAATAAGTAATATTTTATGCTGAATGCTGTGGCCTCTATTAAAATGGTTTAATGATTCTGGAAGCTCCAAGCTGTAATATTAGTATATATTAGTTATATTATTAAAGCTCAAAATTTTAAATTCTGTTTTAAAATTTTTAACTATACCTTCAACATTTGAATCACTATCCATAGCACCAATTTCTCGATCAACTTCTTCAATATCTGATTTATCCTCTTTTGGTCGATAATCAGGTTCTTCAAGAGCATCAATAAATTCATCTTCAGAACCAGAATCTGAAAGATTTTTATTTATTCCATGCATAAACTTTTGAGGGCTGTGGATAGTTGGTTTTTTAATGACACTATCTTACAGCAGTTATTATTACCTTCAAAACTAAATCCTTTGCGTTTTGGTTGAACATTTGCTTGTGCTTGTCCATCTTCTGTTGCTTTTGGTTGATCTTTTTCAATTGGATGCAGTTGATTAGGATTAAGCAATTTTTTTAATGCTTTAAGCTTCATTACTTTTTGTTGTATCTTTGCTTAACCGACAATAAACATATAAAAACTAAAACGAAGAAAGAGAAAGTGGAACGTTCGAACGAGAGAGAGAGAAGTAGGAACGTTCTTGAGGGGAAAATACAATAGTGAAATGCGGCCAGCGGGAAATTCAAATATTGTTGTATAGTGTGCTTAAGCAACAATGATGTAACTTGTTTAACAAAACTGGAGGATTCTGAATCCTCCAACTATTTTTATAGAGGCCAATGAACTCCCCGTAAAATTCTGGTCAAAAAATAATTTTGATGAAAAAACTTTTAAAAATTTAAGAATCTGGGGATTCTGGAGCTTCCAGAATCATTTAATCCATTTTAATAGAGGCCACAGCATTCAGCATAAAATATTACTTATTATTTGAAAAAAAATAAATTTGCGGTCAAAATTCAATAATTTGAGGTCATAAAAAAATTTGCGGTCAAAATTCAATAATTTGCGGTACTGAAAATATTTGCGGTCAAAATTCATTAATTTTGCGGTAACAATTAAATAGATGCCACTATTTTTCATAGAGAAAGTATTAAAAGTTAAAATTTTGGATTACGGTAGCTTTCACTTACTTTTTTTTGACAAATTAATAATCTTCCTATAATTACCAAAAGCAAAAATTTTATTTTTTAAAGCCATTATTTGGTTCTTTTTATTCTAGGAGTACTGTATTTCTCTAAAAATATTAAAGTTATTTAATTTTAGGAAGATGCAATTTCAACATTTAATTATTTAAATTCTGAAATGCGATATGTTGCTGCAGCATTATTTCCACCTCGAGATTTACATGTAACTGATTATCAATATGGTCGTGCACTATCATATTTACAAAGCTGGGATGAAATTGATGAACATCCATTGTTGGCAGGATTAACACAAAATTTACAAAATCCTGCTGTTGATATTGTAAAACGTCTATGGGGTGGTAATCATCAACCCGAGATTGTTTTAAAAATTAAAGAAGCAAGTAAAAAATGTCTTGAAGAAAAAGCTGAATATATTCGTGAAGGAAGAAGAAGAAAAGAAAAAGAAGAAGACTCCAATTTTTTGCCAGCAGATGATGATAGTAGAAAGAAATTTGATGATAAATGATTGTTGTTTATTAGTATTGAATTTTTTATTTGATTATTATATTGTTTTACACTTTTGTTATTGGCATTGTTGTTAAGTTTATGTGCTCTGATTTTTGCGATAAATTGTTATTTTTGATAAGCTTTGTGTCTGTGGAATTAAGAAAATTAGAAGAGAGACTCCTTTTTGAAGAGGAAAAAACTTAAATCTAGCGGTGCTTTTGGCGAAGCAATGACTTGATGCCAGCTGAATACAACACTTTTTTTTTGTTTTGAATCTTTGCTTGTTGTTTTATCTTTGTCGAGATTTAACAAATCTTTGGTTATTTTTATCTAAACATAAAGCTTTTTCAGTTCCATTTCCACGTGAAAATTTGCATAAGAACGTTTGTTTACGGCTCTTCCAACATGATAATTTGCATAAAAAGTGTAATCCATTTTTCAATCTTTTCATTTTCACGTGCATGATGTTACTACTACTCCTCTGAATCAGATAATTGCTTCTTCTTTCTCAATTGGGCTTTTATTCAAACAAAAAAGTAAGTAATTTTTTATAAAACATAGGGGTAGTACACTATGTTATAGCTAAATATAAGAATCAGTGATATTTTTTGTTAACGCAACTTGTTTTTGCTGCTTCATTAAAAAACAGATTCCACCAATCTACCTGTAATTCAGGTGGAGATAGAAGAAAAATTATATGATTCACGGTTGAATCGAACGGAGCTTTTTTTAACGTCTTACACCTCTCTTGTTTCTTCTATATTTCACTGATAGAAGGCGCTTGGTTATGATCCAAGATGGGGTGGTTTGAACCTGCTTGATACATACATAAGAATTACTTGTTCGAATTGTGTCGCTGTCGGCAAAGGATCAAAAGAAAGTTTCGATTTCGGAGGGGGCACAGGCCCCCATTCTTGTTGTCAGTAATGTAGACTACAGTAACCCGATTTTAGTGGTTTTTTGGACAAAACTTTGTTCATACTTAATTTATGCGAATTTTGATTTATGATTTGCATTATAGATTATATATCCGCAATATCTCCAAAATCATAGTGCTGTAATCGTCAGCTTTGCTTGTTGTTTTTCTTTAAATTTAATTTTTATATATTTTTTAGGAATGATAATTGATACATCAACAATAGCTGGCGCAGCGGGATCATTGCTTTCATTGATATTATTTATTTTTGGATCTTTTTGGATATTTATATTTTCATGTGCAAAAAAGAAACCAAATAATGTAGCATTATTGCCACGTGCAGAAAAACCTACGAATTCAATGTATGATCCAAACTTCTCAAGAACTCCAATTCCTCAGCAGCAGCAACAACAACCAATTGCTGATAATGAACTTACTGCAACTTCTGGAATGACTGGAAATTCTGCTATGACTGGAGGAAAATAATAAATAGCAATATATTATCAAATGTTTAATCAAGTTGAAATTTATAATTTGAAGAAGATTGATAGAAATATAAACTTTTTATTTTACAATAATTGTAATATATATTAACTTTTTCTTTAATGCTATGTGTATAAAGATACTGAAAAACAGAGATACTCTAATTATATGCAAAATATGTATGTAAGTTCGTTTTATTGGGATGTAAAGGGTGATGATGCACGACATCCCTTCTTCAACAATGTTAAACTTTTAAAAACTTTATTTTTTAGTGTTTTAACATTACTTAAAAAATTACGATTACAAAAAATACAAGTTTATATTATTTATTTAACCTTGTTGGTATTGCATTTGTTGATTATAACCTTGTTGTTGATATCCCTGTTGTTGTTGGGGGTATTGCTGTGTTTGATATCCTTGTGAATATTGTGGGGTATTACTGTATGTATTAGTACCACATGGTCGTTGTTGATATTGTTGTTGTTGTCCATATTGCTGTTGTTGATTAGTGTTATACATTCCTTGGCTGCTATTCGGGTCATATTGATTACTGTAACCTTGTCCAGTTTGTCCATATTGTTGTTGTCCAGTTTGTCCGTATCCTTGTTGACCATATTGTTGTTGTTGTTGATTACCACCACCAAGTCCTTGATCACGGAACAGCTGTTGCATACCTTGTCCACCAGACATAAAAAGTTGATTAAATGCTTGTGAATTAATTTGTGGTACAAAATATTGGGAGAATTGATAGCCATAAAGTTGTTGGAAGAATTGATTAAATGATTGTCGATCATTTTGTGATAAACTATTGTAAATTTGGTTAAGCTGTTGTCCAAATTGTTGTGGATTATTTTGTGCTTGTTGGACAGCTTGTTGAAGCTGTTGCCATGCAGATCGTACACCTTGTGGTTGATTGTTAAGCATTTGATTAGCTTGTTGTTGAATACTTGGTGATTGTTGTTGAACTGTTTGAAGGAATTGTTGAACTTGTTGCTAAAAAATTAATCAATTGATATTTATAGGTATACTGTAGAATTAAAAGATGGTTTAATATGTTTTTGACGTGTACCCAAATACCAAAATTTTAAGTACAGAAGATCAACAATGATCCTTACTCAAAAATGAAAGTCTATAAAAGCGAAGTGGTTCAACTTGCAGACAGAAACTATTTCGACAATCTATTTGAACTACATGTGTTGTGTAAAACATACTTGTGTCTGTTGATTAACATTTCGAGACCATTGTTGAATAATATTTTGAAGATTACCAATATTATTTTGTAAATTTCCAATTGCATTTGTTAATGATTGTCGATCATTATTATTAAGTTGGGAAAAAAGTTGTGGAAGAGAGAATAACATTAAAAATGGATCAGAACTGCTGCTGCTACCGTAACCAGCTTGTCGCTTTGCAACAATTCTAGCATCAGCAACAGATGATGATAGGGCCAAAATAGCAGCTAAAGCTACAGTAATCAACGCAAATTTCATCTTGGTATAGTTGGTAGAAAATAAAACCAAAAACTTGAAATATTGGAGTTAACTGCCTCACTTTTATATATGCATTCAAACATCAACTTTAACGTCGAAACTTTAAGTAAATATTTAAAAATAATCTTTGACATTCTTTTTTTTCTTCTTTGGGGTTAAAGGATGTCAGTACTTCAAAGCTATTTATCCATCCTGAAGAAGAAGTAGAAAGTTGTTTGTTTGTGCTTTTTTCGTTTTTGAAAACACAAAAAAAAACAGTGTCAACAATAAAGATGTTTTCCTGTTTTCTGTGATTATCACAGTCTTTTCTCTCTCTTTCTCTCTCGAAATTACGCAAGTTGTTGGATATTTACAATAGCGATCAGCTAGAAAAAAAGCTTGTTTCTGACACAATAAAAATGTGTTTTTAGTAAAGTTATGAAAAATCATTTAACTAAATTCTTATCCTGTTTAACTAGTTATCATCATAATACATAAAAAAATTTCCGGTATGCATCCCACCTTTAACCCTTCTTGTTTGCAAAGTAAAATCCACAAAGCATTCTACCAAAATAAAAAATTTTTTCAAAAGAATTAGTTAAATTACACTGCATCAAATCTCTCATCAGTCACATCATTTTTGTGTGGCTGCTGTATTTTCACCTTACTTTCTTTATTGAAGCATCGTTTATGTTGGGCATTTCTGAAAGTAACGAAATTTTCGAAAATTAAATATATTTTTTGTGTTTTATAAAAAATCGTTGCAGCTATGACAACAAAAAAATCACAGTCTTTTCTCAGACAACCAAAAATCTTAAATAAAAATATTGCAAATTTGGAAACAGTGCTGGCGGTTGGCACTTATTGAGTGACCGGTTTTTTAGGAATGTCTTTTTTCCACTTGATCCTTTTTTAATTTTTTTTTAAAGATAACTTTTTAATAATTTAATTTTTTTTTATTTTGTAAAAGCTAAAATGCCCTATGTGTGAATATTAATCTTTCCTATTTTTCGGTTCATTCGATTTGCTCTATTTAAAAAAGATATATCCAATAAACCAAAAAAAAATTTCGGTTCAACCGCCAGCACTGTTTGGAAATGCAAAAACTTTGTCTCCTCTATATTATTCTTAAAGATGTTTTTTTGCATCTTTCAAAACTACACAAATGGCATTCGTTCAATAAAAATATGATTTGAAAAAAATAAAATTTATTAAAACCAACAAAAACAACAATCAAATTATTAAAACAAAAATCAGTACTTTACACGTTTAGCATCAGATCCTCCATTTTTGTCAGAAGCATCAGCAGCTCTCTTCTTTGATCGTTGAATATTATTTCCACCTTCTTCTCTTCGCTTTCGTTGTTCCATTTCACAATTTCGATGCAAAATCCATATTGTTTCATTTAGCATCATTTCAACCTTTTTTAAATAATCACGGAATTGACGATATTGACGAAGTTTTTGTCGCTTGCCTTGATCAAATTCTGTACTAACATCTTCAATCTAAAAATGCTTAAATGGTTAATGCAAGATTATAAAAACACTATAATCACAAATAAGCATCTACAGTAACCCAAAAGTATATAAAAAGCATAAACACAGAGTTATTTCTCTCAATATAATGCTTATCAAAGTAACCCACGAATATAACAAAAGCACTTACAGTATCAGCAAGTTCCGATTCATCTGTAATATTTCTCTTTGCATAATCAATCATTTTTCGAACTTTATTTTTGACACTTTTAATTCCAGCAATTTCTTCTTTTTCTTTCAACCGACGATTTATATAATTTGATTGATACTAAAAAAATATTCACATAAAACCCAATCACAGTAACTGTCACAAAATTTACCTGTAAAACTTTTTGAAATTGATTTAGATTAACTTTTAGCAGATCAACACCATATAGAAATTGCGAAGACATTGGATTAAATTCATATGAAGTATCTTTTGTCTAAAAAATATATATTAGCTACAGTATCCCAAAGCAAAACAAAAAAACTTACAATAACATTAATAAATCCATCATTTCGAAGACGAAATAGTTCTTGTCGAACTTCATTATCTGGATGCTTGAAAATCTCTGCAAGCTTTTCTTCTTCAACAAGACCCTTCTTGAGCAGGAGTGTAAAAATAAATGTTGGAAATCCACGTTTTTCTTCATCACCTTTATCATTGCTTGGATTTTCATATTTTGATTGAATCATTGATTTAAGTGAACGAACAAGTAACATTCTCATTCCTTCGACATAATCAATTGTATATAGGCCACCAGATCCCTCGCCCACTTTCCGGATAAATCGATCTGCTGATGATGAGACGAGGTAGAGAGTTGCTTCATAATCATCTGATGTAATATCATCATTTCCACGAAGGACGACTTCCAAATCTTTTCTCTAAAAAATATGGGTATTTATTATTACAGTAATCACAAAGCTTCTTATAAAACTGAATAGCTCAATGATGAAAACTTACTGAAAAAAATTTTGCACATGGCTGTGAAGCATTACCATCTTGAAGCTTCAAACAGAATCCAAAAGCAGCTCTCATAATCTTTTCACCAATATCATCTATACCAACATCATTTATCAATATCTCCAACAGCAGTCGATCACGATAAATTCGATCCAAAATATTAAAGTTTATTCTCCATAGCACATCTGCATCAGAATCTGTTGATTTAATCTTTTCTGCTTCAGCATAAAGCTCTTGTCGCTTCTTTCGTCGCATAAGTTCCAACTTTGCAGCACCTTGATTTTGTGAAGCTTTTGCAGCAGCTTCTTCTGCAAATCTTGCTTCAAATTCTTCCATTTTTGTATCAATTTGAATCACTTCTTCAAGTCGAGACGTTCCATCCAAAATTGTTAAAGGTAATAAAAATGGATTGATATCTGTTTCACCTTGACGATCTTGGGTTCGCATAAATACCTTGTTCGAAACAAGATCAGCAAATATTTTGAAGAACTAAAAAGAAGGCATACAGTTAATACATTATAATACAGAAAAATTGACGGAAAATTGTAAGGCCTTGAACCAGCTCATAGAACTAAAAGCTACTTTTTAACTGACTATCGCCGGGGATTCTTTAGGACCCAGTGAGGCGTTGGCTCCCACATTATAGTCCAGCAATCTAGGTTTCTCTGAAGCCTTACCGTAGTCAACCCCAAAAATAGAATAGGTAAAAGCGAAAAGTTTTGATAGCTTGCTACAAAGATAAATCCAAAAATATGCCCGGTTCATAATTTGGACCATGGTTCAAGCAAAGGCTATTTGCAAGGGCCAACCTTTGTGAAAGCTTAGCCAGAGCTTTAAGTTTAGGTTCTTTCCAACCCGTATGTTAAAAATACTTACATCATATTCATCATTGCTAGTATTCTTAGCATCATATTTAGCTTGTCGAACAATATCTGAGCAACTTATTCTTCCAGCTTTAATCATTACCTTAGCTAATATAAGTGCACCTGGACCTGCAAGTTCTTCAAGCACCGGTAACATTGATGGAAGCATTGCAAATCGAAATGCAGCTTCAAAAGAGATTGAATATCTCTCAATAACACCATTGTTAGGATCTTCTTCACATTTAACAATATGATTCCAATATAGTAGGGTTAGCTGTTGACGAAAATATCTTTTATTCTTTAAAAATGGTGAAACTTTTTGATATAAAGCTGGAAGAGTTTTTGGTCCAGCACATAACGCTTCAGCAATTATCCCAACATCATGTCCAAAATAATTTGTTGTTATTGCTTTAATATATGTTGCTGTAAAGGACATAGTAGAAATTTAAAGCTTTTGAAAAAAGCAGCAGCAAAAAAGTTGTTGAAAATATTTGTAAAATTTATGTTGTCATTGAAGAACGTTATGCCAACACAGATTATTGAGGATCTTTTTTGAGGCTTACATTTTTTGTGCTGTTTTGCTGCTTTTAAGCTTTAAAAAAATATTGCAAATAACTTTTTTCTGGAGTCTTTGATCTTCTACATTGAATACATTGAAGAATGATGCAATTTTAATAACAAGATTTAACGATCGACAACAGCTTATTTTATCTTTTTTGGGGATCTGGCTGAGAGCCTGACTTTTTTCTGGTTTTGTAAAAGTTGTTCTTACCGTATAATACAAAAGAACAAATAGTTTTGAACTATGTATGTGTCCTATACTATCTCTTTATGGATCGAGGGCATGGATTTTCACATTTTAAATGTTCAATAGCATTAACCAAGGACTAAATTTTGTTACAATGTCCAAAAAGTGCTAAAATTTAAAGCATGATCAAGTCCCTCAATGCATTAGAAGATAGTCTTTTTACTGTCATATGATATCAACATTCTTTATAAAACTAGTTGTTAATTCTTTTCACCCTTTTTTTATGCGTAGAAATCTCAAATCGTGTCGGCATTAAAAGGTTTTCCTTTTGTGTTAATTATGTTTTATTTTTTAGATTGAACAACTTCTTTGATTTCCATTTTTGATATCTATGAGTTGAAACATCCACTACCGTAACTGAACTGAAGCTTGATTCCTTATTTTGTTGTTTTTGGTATGGCTTTTTAATAAATTCTGTTATATAATTTATTAAATGTACATTATTTCAGGTTAACCTTTTCTCCGTGTTAAATTTGAATAACATGTTTTCATCTACTGAATTTCCTACTGATTTACGGCCAGTTTTATCAATTGCATTTGGTATGATTCTTTTTTTTTATTACATGCGCCTCCTTTTGTTGCCATAGTTTTTACATTTTTACGTTCTTTTAGGTTCATATGCTAGGATCGTAAAATATGAATCATACAGTGGATTCATAGTTGCCGGCAAACATCAGAATCTTTCTCGATGCTCTCAAATAGAAACTGAAATACTGAAAAAAATTGATAGCGAAAGAATTGTACAATTTTATGGTGAATATACTCGAAGAGATAACAATCGTGTTCGTCATATAATCTTGATGGAATTTTGTGATATATCTTTAAAGCTTTATCAAGTTCAATTTAATCAAAAATTGCGTGATCCATATATATTTCGTTCAATAGCTGCTCAACTTGTTGAAGGGCTTTGCGCAATACATGATGCTGGTTATATACACTGTGATCTAAATACTTCTAATGTTCTTTTTAAATATAATAAGATAAAGATTTGTGATTTTGGTATGTCTCGTCGAATAGATGATAATGTTCCATATGGTGCTGTAGGTTTTATTTATTACTGTAGTTAACCAATGTTTCCGGCCTGTATGTGCATGTTTTTCCTCCTATTATTATAGTTCTTATTTAGATTGGGACATATGGTCTTCTTGCTCCTGAGACAATGCTTGGTCTTGAAGTTACTTCAAAATGTGATGTTTGGAGTCTTGGCTGTCTACTCCACTATCTTATTACTGGTAAAATGCCATTTAGTAATTTTTCTGAAAAGAATCGTGGTTTATTAATGGCTAATATAGGAAATGAAATTGGATTCCCTGATAAATTTTGTCGAAGTGTTAGCGCATATACTCGTTCGTCTGATATATTTGATTATAAAAAATCTCCATTTTTACATTTACAAAAATCTATTGGTTATTCGAATTGGCATTTTCTTTATGTAAGTGTTTTATATTATTGGTTCGGGGAATTACAGTAACCATAAACAAAATCTGATTTTGAGCCTTTGTGAATCTTTATGTAAGCATGGCGTTTTTTTAATAAATTTAAATAGATTCAACATTTCATAGCCATATGTATAGGGCTATCAAATCTTTTTATTTAAAAAAGCCATACACCCAGAATATCAGAATATTAAAATAGACCTTTGTCCCACCACAGGCTACTGTTATTAATTCTTTTTTTAGATGTGTTTAAGAACTGATCCTGATGAACGTCCATCTTCTCGTGAAATCTTTGATCATGCAACATTTAATGAATTCTTGTATGTTATTTTTATTGATTCATTTTCTTTTGAATATATTCTGTTTTTTCAGTAACGGTACACTCATTCCATATCCAAAGCTGCGGGAACGAAAACCATGGCCAAATGATGAAGAATGTCTCCGGGATATTAAAGCACAATTTGATGCCAATCTTTTATAGCTTTTTCATTATTTGTTTTTTTTTTGATGCTTTATAAGATTTGTTAAAATTTTGTTATGTTTTTAATAAAAATCATTGTTAAAAATTTGTACTGATGTAAAGTACTGTATCTCCAGGAAAGTGTTATTGATGTCTTTTAATGACATTTAGATTACTGTAGTTAAAAGTTGTGTAGCTTTTGCGGAATAAACTTGTGTTAACAAAAGGGAATAAAAAAATGTTCTAACTAAAAACAAGAGGCACCTCCAAATCTGTTGAAATTTTATCTTTCCAATTTTCAACAAAATTTGCGTTTTTTTCGAAAATATTTTTACAGCAAAAAACAAGTTTCTTTGTATTATTTAACGTTCAACATTGTAGGTGGTCTTGGATCACTGTCATCATCTTGTTAAAAATAATGATAACATTTTATTGCTTCTGTTTGTAAGATTTTATGGACATTAATCATCATCCATCATGTCAACAGAAAAAACATTTTCTTTAACTTCTTTTCTCAACGTAATTCTGTTTAATTTATTAACACTTTGTATTACGTTTTTAAAACATTATTTTTTTAATCGCAAAAATTTAAATATCATCATCATCGTTGACCGTTATTCTTTTTTATTGTTTCAACATTTTCTCCCTCAGTTCTTCCCTTTCTCCATCTCTCACAGTCATTGAACATTTTCAACTTTTATTTTTTCTGTTGACCAAAAAAAGTGAGTCAAACTCATCATTCTCTTTTTCGTTTCCTTCTCCTCTTCCCTTATTTTTCAAAAATAAAACCAAACTTATTTGCATATATTTGTTTCAAATATATATTATAATGACCGACTGGCAACTAGAAAAGTGGCGCAGCAGCAACGATGAAAAATTTTTTTGAAGCTCACTTTTGACAAAAAAAATGATGAATAAATATAATCGAAAAATTTTTAAAGTTTAAAAGAGAAAATAATATTTTTGTTGTTGATGCTTTAATGAAAATTTGCGCGGCTATTTTTAAGTTGCGAGGCTTAAAAGATTTCTTTGATACACTTTTGTTTCAAGGGGTTGTTTTAATGGTTGAAGACGTAGATCAGAATTATTTTGTTTCAGTTTTGCCATTTTTCTTCCTTTCAAGCAGAAGTTCGTTTTTACTTTAAAAAACCCTACATCTAAAATTAAAATTATTTTATTTTGACGAATGTTGGTCCGTTTTGATTTTGTTTTTTAACGTACTCTCTTGCTAACAATGATTTCTTAATCCAACGCATCTTGAAATGCCGTTCCCATGAATCATTCCGGCAAAGCAAAGAAAAAGTAATATCAAGCTTTGTTATTTTTCTTCTTCCATTTATTTCCAAATATCCATGCCTGCAACAGCAGCAACAGCTAATGGCGACAAGCAATTTATTATCTTGCCTCAATATCTTTTTCTTTCTCTCTTATTTCTTTTTTTCATTATTTATTTGCTTTTACCAAAATTTATACACTTTTTTAATGACATTTGTTTGTTGATAATGAGACGGATAGAGAGAAAGCGGCGTTAAAAATGTTACCTTTCACATTTTTTTTCTACAACAGCAGCTGTTATCCCCTAAAATCCATGTTCTTTTTTTTACCTTTACTTTTAATACCACTTTTTTATGTTTTGATCACATTTTTTAAAAGATTGTTGGTATAAATATTTTGAAATACAGGATGTTCTAATGCCATTGGCAGTTTTCTTTTAACTCCCATATTTTTTCCTATTCACGTACGTTTAAAACAGAAAAAAGAACCGAAAATAGACGGAGATTAAATTTTTAAGACTCGACACCGTTTTTTTGGCCGGGTCAGAGCATTTTTTGTCCAATGTGGATTGGTATCTTCTATAACGTTTTTTTTAAATTCCAAAAAAAGTGTGTTCCGGAAGCACAGGATCTCTTCCATCCTTAGCCAAAAAACGAAATTTGTTATTGTATTTCCAGCTATGAAGCTTGTAGCTAAGATTACTAACACCACTTTTTAACACCATATTTGAAAAAAAATTAAATCAGTTCTTCCTTCTTCCTGCTCGCGAGAGAACTTTTATTCCAAAAAAAATTAAAATCTTCTTTTTTCTCATGTTATTTTATTCATGGAATTCTTTCCTCCCAATGATCTCTTTCTCTTTTTGCAATGATTGAGTTTCCATGTAAAAACAAGAAAAGAAAAACAGATACAAATTTAATCAAGAAAAAAAAACTTTTTTTCATTACATAGCCGCGGCTGCCACAAAAAAAGGAAGAAAGCAATCCGAGAAAAAAACGCAGTCTTTTTTAATTTAGTATTGCTGTAATCTTTTTTTGGTGGTATTACATTAGAAAAAAAAAGTTTAACAAGTGATGGTGGCTTAGATTGTGGCCATTTATAGAAAACCAAAATGGAATTTTTTGTAAATGTCGAATTTAGTTCTTTTTCCCATTTTTTGTTTTTACAGTGTTAAAACTTAAAATGGAAGTTTTTATTGAAGCAACAGACAGTTTTACCGAAATAGACAAATTTGTCTATTTCCACGGGCTCTTTTTTTCTGCTTATCGCTGGTTTTGATAACACACTTTTTATCATTTTCTAAAAAGTAAAAACTTTGAGTCTTTTCTTCACTGAAATTCAACTGCTTTTTTTTGCTTCAGTTATTAAAGCAAAGCCCTCTCAAAAACTGCTTTTCTTATTTCTATTCTAAATAATTCATTATTGGTGTGCCACTCCTTTAATAGTTATTTAGTTCTTTTTGTTTCCCCGACCTTTTTTCGTATTTTGCTAAAAAACAGTCCTTTTTTCTGCCGTTTTTCAACACTCATTTTTTAAAGTTCTTCTTATTTTTTTCTTCTGCCGTGGTGCTCGTCGCCGCTGCCATTTTTCTCCCTTTTAAATTTTTTTCATTCCATCTTTTTCTTTCTCCTTTTCTCTCTCTCATTCAAATCATTGTCCAAGACTTTTTTTAAAAAAGAAAGTAAAAAAAGTGAGAGAACATGAGCTGCTTGGTGCTTCTTCTTTTAAGATCTCTTTCACCTTTTTTTCTATCATTGTATTATTCCCGCCTCAGGTGTTGCAAGGATCGGGAAAAAAAGAAGAAGAAAGAAAACAAAAGAGAAAAAAAAGTTCGTTATAATTTTTTTCTTTGATCAATCAAAAAAAAAGAAGAATGTGAAGAGGAATGAAAGTGCTACCCTTTTTTAATATTATTATATTTGTTTCAATGTTTATCTTTTTTTTGATTAATTAAAATAATATTTCTAAAACAATAGTAAAATTTTTTAAAAAAATGTTTTTTGGTTTTGTGGGCTGCAATCTCGACGATATCAAAACTGAAAAAATTTCGATTTTTATCAGCGAATTACAGTTTTGTCAAAACTATAATATAAAAATTCACTTTAAACTATGGTCTAAAAATGGCAGAAATCTAAAATAACCTATTTGAAATAAATTTTTCGCTGTTCAAAACTAAAACCGAAATTTTAGTAGTTTGATAAATTGGAAGTTTGGTTTTGTCTTTATCGTCAATTGCAAAAAGCTAATCTATTTATTTAAAATATCTCAATTTTATGTTATTTATGTTTTTGCCCGCTTTTTTTTTAAAGTTTTACTTTCATTCCGTCATTTTCAAGTTCATGCAATTATTACTATGTTTTCTGACACATATTTGTCAAAATGATAATTAACCCACCCCCTTTTTTAGAAATATGATAGAAGCAACAAATATATCAAATGAAATTATTCAAATTTATTTAGCAGATGGTACAGCAAAAAATGTTCGAGTTGATAATCATACAACTGTACAGGTAAATTGCCTTTTATGTTTTTATCCTAATATTTTGACTTTAAAAAATATCAATTTTTTTGTTTTTAAATTTCATTCGACCAAAAATTTATTTTGCTATTTCTATTAAAGTTACTATTAGCTCGAAACTTTAGATAAAAAGAAGCACATTCGAAAAAGCGAAATTTAATCATAATTTTTTTCGAGTTTTGATCAGCAAAAAATTTTTCGTCGTTTTTGATGCTGGTCATTTTTAGGCTAAAATAAAGGTCAATTTTGATATTTTCTAAAAAAACAAGATTGGTTGATTAAAATCGTAACTGTTTTTAATTTTACAGTAACTGCAGTCTTTTTCAATTTTGACTATTTGGATTTCGAAATAACTGAGTTTTGACCGTTATTCCAGATGTTACTCCTCTTTCATAAAAATCTAAAAATTAGCTATCTATCTATAAATTCAAGGAACACTTAACCATATATTTCTATCCACCAGCCGTTAAAAGCTCCATTAAAGTAAGATATAAAAAATAATGCAGTCTTTTTTCTTTTTTTTATTTGGCAGAAATTAAATAATGATGATGATGGCAAACATCTGTCAGCAATGGCCATTTATTTCAATGAGAGACATAATAAAAATAAAAGTCACTTCTTTTAAGAAGAAAGATTAGATCACTTTGTGGATGAAAGGAATGTGTGGAGTGTGTGTGATGAGAAGAGAGAGCTCAATACACACACATATATTGAAAAAAAAAGAAGTGTCACAATTATTGCACTAATAATTTTTTGAAACAATCATCTTTTTTTGCAAAATTTGAGTGATTGCAAAAACTTAAAAATTTATGAATGAAAGGGATAAAAGATCAAGATCATCGCACGAGGAAATCATTATTCGAAAAATCAAAATCAAATCACGTTTGATCGAAACTGAACCAAAATTGAAACAAATTTTTCGGTATATTGTATTACCGTGATTCAAGATTACACATTAATTTTTAAAGCAAAGCCATAAGATACTTTAACGCTACAATTTTATGCAAATTTCAGAGAGTAGTAAATGTCGTTCTCAATGGACTTGGCTTGGATCAATTTAGTACTCCACATTTTGCTCTTCGACTTGCACCTGCTGCATCTGTCCCCGGTACAAAGCTACAACAACAATGCCATTGGTTACATCCATCACTTCGAATGCCACAAGTTGCACATAAATATCTTCGACGCCCAACTCCAATCCCGTTAAGATTTGAGCTGAAAATTCGATTTATCCCAAAAGATATTCGTGAAATGTATCAAACAGAAATGTCGGCATTTTTATATTTTTATGATCAGCTTGCAGGAGATTACATTAATCATGTGGTAAGTCATATCTGTGCAGAAAAACTACTATGGTGTAAATCAAAAAAAGATATAAAACAAAAAAAAGAAATAATTTAAAAATGATTAAACCATTGTCACATGCCGCATATATTATAGGCATGGAAAATTGAAACAGATATTGCTGTTGAAATGGGTGCACTAATGCTAAAAAAGAGATTCCCAAATATTACTGTATCAAATGTTGAAAAAAAGCTTGATTTTCGGGTTATTGAACAAGAGGGTGGATTGCTGAAATATTTTCCAGAATCTTTTGTTTTAAATGTTAAAGTAAGTTACATTCAAAAAAGAAAACGAAAAAAAGAGAATTGCTGATTCTTGGTTTTGAAATTTTTTAACGTTAAACTTAAACAAAAACGGAGCAATAATAAAAAAAACAGAAGAAAAATAAAGTTTAGCTAAACCGTCATATACCAGAATTACTTTGACTTGTGTTACATACTGTACTTCAACATTTTTATTTTTTTTCAGAAGAAGCAACTCCAAAAAAATATTATTGCTGCAGTCAAAAAAATTGCAAATTATTCTGAGCTTGAATGTGTATTTCGATTTTTAAATCAATTAATGAAAATTGTTAAATTTGATGCTGAAGTTTTTCGAGTTTCACTTGGTCTTGGATGGCAGTCACCCATTGAGTAATTTGTTTTGTTAAATCCAAAAAAATTATTAATCATCTTTTTTAAGGTTACATATTGGTGAAAAAGCAGGAATTTCATATAAAACAGAAAATTCAACTGCACTGATTCAACTTGCAAAACTTCGAAGTGTTGTGGATATTTGTATACGAAAATTGGATAACTCAGATAAAGCAATTGTTCGATTACGGATATCTGCACAAGCTAATCCATTGGTATGCTAATTTTTAAAAAAAATTTAAAAGAAGAACATCATTTTTGAGCCAATTGAGAGTCTTTTGCATTGTGTTGAAGACTCTCAACTGGGCATACTGTAGCATAAAAAATTTCAAGGTTTTAAATAACATCCGCTAGTTTTTAGATATTAACGGTTCCAACAATATCAATCGCAGAATCAATGGCCCATTTAATTGATGGCTATCAAATGCTTCTAAGTCAACAACCATCTTTATGGTCCGTTCAAGGTTTGTGTCCTTTTTTCCTTTTTCCCTTTTCTTCCTTGAACGATTATGACATTTGTTTTTTTACACAACAACATGACTCATATTACGTTAAAAAGAAAAGAATCAATAATTCATCCATTAAAAATTCTTTTAACAAAAATCAATGATCCGAAAACGACTGGTCAGAGAAAAAAAATAGGCCGTGTTATTGATAATTAAAGAATCGGACAGTCACTTTTGGATTTAACCGAAAATTAGATGCGACAAGTTTTCTGGTGTCACTTTTTTGTCTAACTAAAAACTGTAATACAGTTTTATTAAAAAAAAGTTTGATGTTAGTTTTACATTTCGTCTAAACAAAGTTCCACCTTTGCTTTTGGTTTTTTTGTACTTCAGTAAAATGTAAGCTGACTATTAATAAGTGCTTAAAAAAATAAAGTGATCACTTGAAATATAATAAACAACATCACTCTCATCAATTTTAATAAATTTTGAGCAAATTTTTTTATGTCAAAAAGCTTAATAGTTTTTGTTCAAAGGAAACACAAGAATAAATAAAATCTCAAATTTTGTTTTGTCACTGCTACTAGTTCATTTGTTAGAAAGCTTCTGATATGATGTCGTAATTAATATGGTTTTATCTGCCATTAAAATACTCATGTTGCCATTTTTTGCCATCGATCATTTCTGTACATTAATATATTTCTTGACAGCTCTTTTTATGTGTTTCAAAAATGACCAAAAAAACTGTGAAGTAAATGAAGATGGTCGACGTTCACTGCATGCAGCAAAGAAAATAACGCGCTAAATAGCCAAGAAAGCAAAGGCAAACCCTTGTATTTTATTTTTATGGCCAATGTTTTTTCTTTCTTCTATCTTGCTGCAGCTCACTTTTCCATCTTCCTTTTTCTTTATTTTTGTGTTTGACTGAAAAAGCGCAATCAATGGCATGACTCAATTTTTGCTTACTTGTTTCTATTTTTATGTTCTTTCATTTAGCATTTCCTTAACATTATATTTACATATTTCAGATTTATTTTTATCCGAGAATACATCCGTTGCCAAGACCCGTCGAGCACAAACTTTATCACCACAAGTTCAAAGGAATCATTATTCAAGTAATAATAGCCGGGTACCTTTAACACCAAATTTGCATAATCGTAGTGGATCAACTTTTGATCAAAGTAATAATCATTATTATTATTCAAGGGAAAGTAATTCAGAAGATTACGCAAAATCTATGAGTAAGCTATTTTCTATCCGCTAAATTTTCTTTTAAAATATGCACTGAACTTTTTCTATGAATAAACCTGAAAATCAAGATATTTCGTGGGAATGTGTTTTTTGAGCCAAAAAAAGTTTTTAAAATAAAAATTACTTTTACAAAATGTCGATCTGAAAAATTATTTTATAACTGTTATCGTTAATTTTAGTCTCAGAATCAGAATTTCATTTGGATCGAAGTTCTGTTCGATTGGAAGAATTAATTGGTGATGGGCTTTTTGGAAATGTCTATCGTGGCAGTTATATTGATTCGGTAAGAATAACTTTTTATGTTACTTTAAATTTGCTGTAATCATTAACATTTATAGAGATTAAAAAGACATTCAGTGGCCGTAAAAGTTTGTAGAGTTGATAATGATACACAAGATTTGCATACATCTAATAAATTTCTGCTGGAAGAAGCTTGTAAGTTAACAGCTTTACGCAGAGTGTCTCACTGAAATTCAAGGTTATCTATAAAAAAAGAGTGATTGTAAAAGAAATACTTAAAACAACGAATGGACGAAAGAAAGAATATTACTATCATCTTTTTTATTAGGATCCATTCACACACCTTATTTTTAGATACAATGCAACAATTTCGTCATCCACATATTATTAAACTTCTTGGAATCTGTACAGGTCCATCAATTTCATCATCCGATGAATCAGAATCTGATTCAGGAACTGCTTCGAATAATAACAATGAAATTTCATCATTTGGTGTTTGGATGGTAATGGAGCTTGCACCATTTGGAGAATTACGACAATATCTTCAACGTGAAAAATCTATTATTGATTTATCTGTACAAATATTATTTGCAAAACAAATTGCTTCTGCTGTTACATATTTACATTCAAAAGCTTTTGTGCATCGAGGTATGCTATGATAATATATTACAGTAATATGTATGCAAATTTTTATAGATATTGCTGCAAGAAATGTTCTGGTTACAAATCCAAGAAGTGTTAAATTAAGTGATTTTGGAATGAGCAAATTATTGGCTGAAGAAGATGTATATACTTGTAAGCATAATTAAATAACAGCATATGCCAAATTTTTTAAGACCGCTCTTGTAAACAATGATAGTAGCCGAGAAAAAATGAAAATCAAATTTTTTCGATTACAATCTTTTCTTAAAAAACTTGCATAAATAAAATCAAAAAATTTACTCTATTCATTGAATATATTTTAGCATCATCTGGTAAACTACCAATAAAATGGATGGCACCAGAATCATTAAATTTTCGAAAATTTTCAACTCAATCAGATGTATATTCTCTTGGTGTATGTATTTGGGAAATTTTAATGCATGGAATAAAGCCATGGCAGGGCATTCGAAATCATGAAGTAATAAAAAAGATTGAAGCTGGTGAATTGTTATCTCGACCACCTGAATGCCCATTAGCTGTATATGATATGTTAAGGGCAATGTGGGTTATTGATGAATATCTTCGAATTACAGCTATTGAAACAACACATTTTTTGGAGCATTTGCTTGAAGAGATAGATAATGGAAGACGATTTAGCGAATTAACAGTCCCGGATTTTCATGTAAGTTTTTGTTGTGGAGAAATAGCATAAGAAAGTTAAACAAAATTGGCTCTTTGTTAGAACATTAAAACTAACATAAAATTATAATTATAGACATTGCGAAAAAAGATTGATGCATTACCTAAAACCACCACCCCTTTAAATGGTCGAAAGAAAAGTATTCCCGTTTTGAATATTGATGCATCAGAAGTACCATTTTCAACACTTTGGAGAGCAATGGAATCCCAAAGGCAACAATGTGAAGAAGATGAAAAATGGTTAGAAGGTGAAAATGATCAAGAAGAACAACATTTTCATGGCCCTTCCACTTCTACAAAAGTTTCACCAGTTGATGATCTACAAAAGTCTAATGCTCCTTCTCCACCTCCACTCCCGCATGATGTTGAACTTGATCGTGCAAGTGATTCTATTCATGAAGCTGTGCTACGCGTGGTTCAAGCTGTAACATATTTAACCAAAACTTATTCCACACAAATGACAAATAATGAATTTGTTGAAAAAATTAAGGTAATATATAAAGTAAACTCTAATCTTTGCTATTAAACGATAAAATTGTTTTTAGAAAATTACCAATGAACTTTCACAACTTTTTACTGAAAGCGAAAAAGATATCCAAAAGCTGAGCGTTGAAGATCGAAAAAAGGTTGAAATGGTTGAAGCATTGTTGGGAGCAGATTTGAGAAATATGACAAAGGCAATGTCGCATGTTGTTGATGAAAATGAAAAAGTAAGTCACATTTAATTTCCCAACAAAGCGGCATGATTTCTTATGGCTTCCAAGTTTATTTATTTTTTGTCGATCAATTTTCGCCAAATTATTTAAACAGAAAAATTTTAAGAGCCAAAAGAAAACTTTGGATTTGTACTGTTATAACACCTCTCGATACGTTACGTTAACCTCTATTTTAGCTTCAATGTGATTATCACCGCCGACAAGTTCTTAAAACTGCACATATGTTAGCAGTAAATTGCAAAAATTATTTGGATACTGTAGATGAATGCCGAATTAGAGCTGGTATTGCACGATTATGCTCCTCTTCTTCCACTTCACGATCTCCAAATTTAACTCCAAGTTTTTGTTAAATAAATTTTTATTGATTGAATGAAATTATATGTATTTTTGTTCTCAAATTATCAGATATATAAAATATTATGTCCTAAAAACTAAATAAAATCATCGGTTAACAGCTTTTTCCACAATCAACAAAAAGTATCATCAAATCTATCCCCATCTGATGTAAATACCGTAATCCAACAATAAAAATATATATACTTTTATTTCGACAATAAATAATCCCAAAACCTATGAATGAGCATTACAATAGTAATAATATAAAATAATACACATACAAAATCCCTAAAACCAAAAAAGGTTCAACAACATTGTTCAGCTTTATTTTGGATAAAATTTCTTTCCAGTTTTAGCATGATCAATAAGAATTTGTGCAGGTTTAAATTGTTCATGTGAATAAGCATTTGCATAACGTTCCATATTTTTGACAAGCTTTTCAGCACCATAAAGATCAACGAAACGGAAGGGACCACCTTGGAATGGAGGCTTAAACGATAGTTATTATTATTTTATCATATATTTTTATGGAAAAACTTACAAATCCGAGACCAAATACACTTGCAATATCACCATCAGACTAAAAAAGTGGTTACTGTATTAATAAAATCTCACAACCATAAATAAAAGCAGCACTTACAGGTGAAGCAATAATACCTTCTTCTAAACAAAGTGAAGCTTCATTAACAAAACGAGAAATAATTCGTAGCTGACGATCTTCAGTTGATGAAACAGCTGTTGCAGGTTGAAGGCGATATTTATCAAGAATTTTTGTTGCTGCTTCATTGACTTCTTTCTTTGATTTGGCCTTTTTATCAGTATTATATTTGTAAATGCCTAAAGAAGTTTTTTTTAATACAGTATTGTATCAAGTAGTTAATGTAGTCTTCTAGATGATAAACAGTTAAAAAACAATGTATTAGCTGTCCTCATTACTTCCTCACGTGTTACTTGAAGGATTTCAAGCATGCAAAAGTACATTAAAGATTTTTACACAAGCAAGATATCAACAAAAACATACCAGCATTTGATTTTTTTCCTAACATTTTAGCTTTTACCATTTCTTCAAGCATTTCAACAGAGCCTCCACCAACACGAGGACCCAAAGCTTTTGCCAAATAAGTTGAAACCTATAAAAATATGCAAATATAAAGGAGCTGCGATTAATAATATAAACATACATGTGCCCCAACATCAATTCCAACTTCATCAATAAGAGTTGCAGCACCAACGGGAAAACCAGCAGCCTTTGTTAAAGAATCAATTTCAGTTGGTGAAACGCCTTCTTGAAGTAAACGAGCAATTTCTGCCAACATTGGATTAAGAGCTCGAACTGTAAAGAAACCAGGACAATCTTTAACGACAACAACAAGTTTCTTTTGATCAAGACCAAGTCGAGCAGCAACTGCAAGGGTTTCTTTAGATGTTTGATCGGTAGTAATAATTTCAAGCAGTTGCATTTTATCAACAGGTGAGAAATAATGCATTCCAATAATTCGATCAGGCCGCTTTGAGACTGATGCAATATCTTTAATTGGTAGAGCAGAAGTATTTGATGCAACGACACAATTTTCAGAAACAACAGATTCAATTTGTTGAATAATTTTATGCTTTAAATTGAGATCTTCAAATACTGCTTCGATAACAACATCAGCTTTTCGGAGTGCATCATATGATGTTGCAGGAGTTAATCGAGTAAGGAATGCATCACGTTCTGGTTTACTGTAACGCTTTCGCTTAACTGCTCCATCAAGTTGTGCAACAATTTGTTTTTGTCCACGATCTAATGCTTCTTTGGAGGTATCAATTAGTACGGTATTGATTCCTTTATCAACTGATACATTTGCAATACCAGCTCCCATTAAACCTGCACCAATAACACCAATGTTTCTAAAAATAGTAATGATTATTAAACCAAGTAAGGTATATAAATGAAAAAGCTAAGCTACATCGATAATCTTCATCGGTATAAGCCAGTTTTCTCTTTGCTCAATGTTACAAAAAGTGCTTACTCTGCTTTTTTTGCAGGTCCATATTTATTTTTTTTGCATTCTGTTGAACCATTGAAGAGACCAATTAAAGCCGAAGTAACAGGAGATTGTGAAAGTTCACCAAAAGCTTTAGCTTCAAATTCATATCCTGCATCGCGGCCAGAAGTTAAACCAGTACGAATAGAATCAAGAATTTTAAGTGGTGCAGGATAATTTCCAGCAGTTTGCTTCATAATTTTATCTTTTGCCATTCGTAAAACAACAGAATCAAGAAGAGGTCGACGAGATAAGAAATAATTTGTTGCACGCTAAAAAAGCTTTGTTAATTGCTAATCATGAGTGTACTGTACCAAAAACCTACTTCAACAAATGGACGAACTCGTTCAACTTTTAATGAACCAGATGCTAAATTTTTTGCTGTTTCAATTGCAACTTTTTCAAGGTATTTATGAGTATTGATATCTGCAGGTAGAAGACCAGGTCCAAGTGGTTCAACAACTTGATCAATTAAACCAATTGATTTTGCTTTCTTTGGCTTAATTGTTTTACCTAAAAATTTTTAATATACTTAACAAATATATGGGCCAAATATAGCACCACCACTCCATTGTCGTGGTAGCATACTGTAAATCTTTCACTTACCAGTTAAAATCATATCCAATGCATTTGTTAAAGAAACAAGCTTAGGAAGTCGTTGAGTTCCACCACCAGCAGGTAATAAACCAAGCATAACTTCAGGAAGAGCAAGTTGAGTCTTTTTATCATTAACAGCAATTCGATAATCACATGCAAGTGTAAGTTCTAATCCACCACCCATACATGTACCCATAATTGCAGCAACAACAGGCTTATTAGATTTTTCCATTTTTTCAAGTAAAATTTGAGCATCTCGAACATATTTTTCTGCTTCATCTGCAGTTTTGAATGTATCAATGAGCTTAATATCTGCACCCGCAATAAAGCTGCTTGGTTTTCCTGACATAATTACAACACCTTTAATAGCATCATCTTGTTGAATGCGATCAACCACTTGACGAAAATCGTTTGCAACATCTTTTGTAAAAGAATTTTCCTAGAAAAAATTGTATATGTACTAATAGGATATTTATTAGTGATCTTTTCACAGGCATTGATTGATATAGTATTGGGCCATAGAGAATCTGTGATGTATAAATAACACATATGATTCTTTTACCACCTATTTACACGAGATCAACCACCTGTTAACAGATCAACAGTAAAATATAAGAGCATACCTTTGCATCAGGAACATCAAGCTTTACCACAGCTATTCCATCTTTAACATTGACCGATAAAGTTTCTAAAAAATTAATGATTTATACTTGTCCAATGAAGCAAAACTCTCTCTTACTAAGTTGTTCTCCAGTTGTTGATGAAGATGTTGAATGTTGTTTAGCTGCTTCTGTTGCAGCTGATGAAAATCTTGCAGCTTGAGTGACTAAAAATAATTATTGTTTAAAATCAGCAACAGCATTTAAAGAGAGATACTTACATCCAATTCGAGATGATTGAACAAGTTTCGATAACATTTCAAGCCCAACCTAAAAAAGATAATGATTGTAAAAAATAATACAAAAGGCACATAGTAATAATATTAATGCAAATTCACGCATTGAAAAACTGCAAAAAAATTAACGTAAAACAATTAGATCAGATCTGAACAAAAAAAAGTAGTAGTGGACAACAACAAAAAGTAATGCAGGAAGGAAAAAAAAGACAACGATGCACTTTGCATCCCACACACACACACGCAATCGGGTGCAAAGTTTGTAGTCTGCGACAACAGCGTTCAAGAAAAACAAAGAGGAGGACATCGAACAAAGTATCTTTCTTTCAATGATTAGTATGTGGTTTTTTAAATCACAAACAATATTTTTTTCTAATAGATAATTTAAATAACGAAAAATACCAAAAGTAAAAACAGCGGTTCTACGAGGTATAAAACTAAAGAAAATGCGATCATTTTTTTAACGAAAACAAGTCTTTGCCAAGCTATTTATATTTTTTGGCAATGCTTAACAAGTTCTAATCTAAAGTTTTTTTTGGATAAAAGTAAAATTTTGGCATTATTTATTGTGTCATTCAAAACATGCTGAACTCCATTTGTAAAAAAAATATGACGAATTGGATGATGCATTTTTGTAAGCATACAAATTTTTCCTTCAAACTTTCAAAGTTGAAACTTCGGCAAAAATGACGCTTTTCGTGCAGACATCATCAGTTAAAAACGCCACTTTCAAAACAGACAGGATCTACAAAAAAGTTCAAAGCTCACCACATTCAAAGGAAACTATAAGCAATCTCAAAAAATTAATTTCTTAAAATTAACAATGAGGCATTGAAAAACTACCGTAATCCCTTACACCTACAAAAAAGTTAACGTGGAATTTTAAAACAATTAAAAATTATTTTTAAAAGTCTTCTCTTAAATTCAATTTTGAAAAAAAGAGATTAAAAAAGTTTTCATCGAAAAAGGTGTCTCTGTTCTCTTCAAGCAAAAGTATTCTAATTTTTTTGTTGCCAATCTCCAAGGAAGTTTTCTTTTGATCTTTTGTACTTGAATTATTTTGGCTTCTGAATCCTTACTTTACTTTAGAAAAAATGAAATAAAAGAATAAAAATCTTTAAATTATTTAACTTTTTTTTAATTTGAAATGTCAAAGATGCTTTCTAAAAGGAATATTATATTTTTCTTGTGTCTAATATTTGAAATTGAATGCCAAAATCCAATTCAAATCAAAGTTGGAATTCTAATTCCACTGACTGATTCTACGCTATTACGTGAAGTTGGATACCCAACAAGTATTGGTGCAATCCCATTAGCAATTGATAGAATTGTTGAAGAGCAACTTTTAAATGGTTATAATTTTACGTAAGTCTCGTTTTTTTTCTCTCCCGTTTTTCTGAATGTTCAAAAGTAGTTACAACATTACAGTATGCGAAAATGAATAAGTAAGAAAGTTTACGTTCTCGAACAAGTTCATTGACGAAGGAACATAGTAGTTATTTTCTTTTATATAGTAATTTTAATTACTTTTGTTTTGATAGCAACGCAAACAACAAAAATTTTAATTTTGGGATACTCAAGCATTGAAAACCAAAAACTTTCATTATTTTTCAAAGATGCTTTCTAAAAAAATTTTTCTTTTACAGCTTTGAAGTATACCATGATGAATGTGATGATGCTTCGGCTGTTGGATTTGCTTCGGTCTTGTTTGAAGATTTCAATGCTGATGTAATTTTTGGACCAACTTGTAATTCACGTTAGATTTTAAGCGAGGGATGAGATATACGGTCGATCAGTCGTGTTTTGCTTTTGATTTTGCAAAGCGTTGGAAAGCAGATAAAAATTTTACGTCCATATTTCTCACGCCAAATTTTAGCACATTTAATAATCTCTTAATTCTACAATAATTTCAGCTGCGACTCTTGTTGGATCCCTTGGAAATTTTTATAATAAACCAATTTTTACATGGGGTTTAGTCAATAGTTACTTGCTATCAGATGCTGACAAATATCCTACAATTTCAACGATAATCGGAAACTCGTATAATCTTGGACAATCGTTGCTAGCTGTGATGAGACAATTTAAATGGATCCAATTTGCATTAGTTTATAGCACAAATGATTCGCAGCATCGATGCCGATATATTAAAGATGACATAGAAGATGTTGTTTCAAATGATGATGAAATTTTTATATCTTATCAGAGATCATTATCAGTTACAAGTTTGGCAAATATTAAAGTTGCTTTAAGTACAGTTAAGGCAAGAGCTCGAAGTAAGTGCTTACAAAGAAATGACAAGTCAAATGCAAATTTTTCACTGAAAAAAATCAAAAACTCAAATTTTGATTTTGAAGTGTCGTTACGACAAGTCACAAAATTTTAACGTTAAAACTCTTTTAAAGCAACTAATATGTTTCCTTAAAATTACAGTAATCGTGGCATGCTTTGAAGCTGAAAGTGATAAAAGAAATTTTTTGATTGCTTTAAGTGAGCTTTCAATGAACACCGATGAATATGTTTCTATTCTTGTGGATCTACGTGGACTTGGATTTGGTTCACGACAAACTGGTGGCAGTGAAATAGGTTCGGATAGGGGTTGGTAAAATGCCAACGAGAAAAAAATAAAGAATTATATCAGGCTTTATTTTTTATGCAAATTTATAATAGCAATCATTTCAGATGCAGTATCTGGCACGACAGCGCTATGGGTACAAAGCGGTATTTTTTCTCAACTTGATGGAAAAAATGATGTTGCAAAAGATGGTGCTCGTTCAGTTTTTACTGTAAGCTTCTTTCAGTGGTATAAATAAATACAGTAAATTTTCAGCTTGATGTTTTGGGAGATACTACAGCCGATGGTGAAACAATGGCAAATTTCGCACATGCTGTTATTTCACGTGCACAAGGATGGCCATTTTATTGCACAAATTGCACGGAATCAAATTACAATGTAAGCAAACATAAATTTTTGCTATACATAGAGTGTACCATAAAAATATTTGGTTACTCTAAAATTGGTTAAAAATGTCTCATTAATACAAAATTTAGGTCTCAACATATGCTCGTCATTTGCATGATTCATTTTATCTCTATGCTCGAGCGCTGAATAAAACCATTGTTGCAAATTCAACAAATGCTCTACAAAATGGTGAAGAAATAATTCGAAATACTCGTGGAACATTTGAAGGTGAAACTGGAATTGTTAAAATTGGAACAAATGGAACTAGAGATTCTAGTTTTGGCTTGACGGGGCTACTTCCCGATAAAACTTCAGCAGTATTTTTAACCATCACTTTTGACAATGGCGAAGGGACTTTGAGGTTGAATTATAGTGACCCGGCAAGCTCAATTTGGGCAATTCGAGGTGGTAAACAGCCATTAGATGAACCTAAATGCAATTTTGATGGTCTTGGATGTCCAGAAGAATTTTGGGGAGTTTATGGAATTTATGTTATTGTTGCAATTGTTGTTGCTGTTGTTGCGTTGACAGCAATAATTATTTATGGAATATAGTATGTTTAAATTTTAAAAATTTTTAAAAGTAAAAAGCAGCAACAAGAAGTTTGACTCTTTTGAAAGCACCACTTGTTAATCAAAGAATCTGGTGCTTTCTTCTTTTTCTCATGGCTCTAAATTAATATAATACAATTTTAGCTATCGCCGACAACAAATAAAAAAGCTAAATTTATTATGGCAAATTTCATTTTATGAACTTGAAAAACCACAAAAGAAAAAGGGCTTTGAAAGTGAACGATCTCTGTCATCGCATACTACTGGGAAGCATTCAAATTCAACAAAAATGACTTTAGAATCTATGACTGAATCAAGGAATTACGGATACTGTAAGTTTTGTTTAAAGATAATACTATTGTAAAATGTTTAACCGTTTAGATTATCTTCGTGGTGAACCAATTGCTGCAAGAAAATTTCATTCAACCCCTGAGCTGACGGAAAGTGATTTCGTTCAACTGAGGAAAGTAAGTTATACATGAATCGTCAATAAGCATCTCGATTACTCCCACATGGACTACCTTGTACATCCACACTTTAACAATTATACAACACATTTCAGCTAACCCAACTAGATGCCGATAATTTAAATCGATTTTTGGGTCTCTCAATTGATGGTCCACAAATTTATTCAATTTGGAAATACTGTGGTAGAGGATCGCTGAAAGATGTTATTGCAAAAGGAACATATAATATGGATGCATTTTTTGCACTTTCTATTATGCGTGATATCATTAATGGCTTGAGTATTATTCATAATTCAAATTTTCTTGGTTATCATGGAAGACTTTCATCGCGGAATTGTGTGGTCGATGATCGATGGGTTGTTAAAATTAGTGATTTTGGTTTACATAAACTTGTTAATTCTGAGAAGAAGAGAAAAACTGGCAAGTACTTTTTAAAGGATAGTGATAAAAACAGTTTTTTTGATTACTTTCGGCAAAGTAGGGAATAGCATACAAAAAATTGATAAATAAACGAATACAAACATTTTATTTTAATACCTTGTATTTCAGCTGTAGTGAAATAAGATATAAGTTATCACATTTTTAGATCTATTATGGACAGCTCCTGAAATGATGAGAGACTCAAATTTAAAAGGCTCCAAACAAGCAGATATTTATAGTTTTGCAATAATTGCATCAGAAATTCTTACACGTAAATCTCCATGGGACTACGATAACCAACAGACACGACTTGAAGAACTCTTGTACCTTGTTAAACGAGGTGGAGCAAATCCACCACGACCAAATTTACAAGATGTTGATATTCCTGATATTAATCCTGCTGTTGTAAGTTTTTGCTTTGTTTTTGATGGCTCAGATCCGCAGTTAATAGTTTTTTTAGCTCCATTTAATTCGTGATTGCTGGCAAGAAGAAGCAAATAATCGACCAACAATTGATCAAATTAAATCTTTAATTAAGTCTATGAGTGGAAGGTATGATAAAAAATTTTTAATGATATTTATCAAGGTTTTGTGAATCCTGAAATTCGTTTTTTTGGTATCAAAATGAACCTTAAATCTCGACCTAAAAGTTTCCTCTACTGTAGAGTTGTATTTTTTCAGAAATCTAAACCTTATGGATCACATTTTTGGAATCGTTGAACAATATGCTGAAAATTTAACGGAAGAAGTTGCAGAACGAACAAAAGAACTTGTTGAAGAAAAGAAAAAGAGTGATTTATTATTGTATCGAATGCTACCACGGTAATACTGTAATCTTTTAAATGTTATTGTAACACAACAATTTTTTAGACAAGTTGCTGATAATCTAAAAGCTGGAAAAGCTGTTGAACCAGAAAATTTTGAAAATGTTACAATATTCTTCTCTGATGTTGTACAATTTACAACTTTAGCAAGTAAATGCACACCTTTACAAGTAAGAGATATAGTACAGGGTCTATAAAATCAATAAATTTTAAGGTTGTAAATTTATTAAACGATTTATATTCACTCTTTGATGCAATTATTGAAGCCAATGATGTTTATAAAGTTGAAACAATTGGTAATATTTTTATACAAGTGGTTACTGTAACTATATAAAAATTACAGGTGATGGATATCTATGTGTTTCTGGTCTACCACACAGAAATGGAAATGAACATGCGAAAGAAATTGCAAATTTATCCCTTGGCTTTATGGAAGCTGTTACACTATTTCGTATTCCACATTTACCTAATGAAAGAGTTATGATAAGAGTTGGTGGACATACTGGTAATATTTTAATTTAAATCTTCAAGGAAATAACATTCTAACTTACAGGACCTTGTACTGCCGGGGTCGTCGGATTATCAATGCCAAGATATTGTTTATTTGGGGATACTGTAAATACTGCAAGTCGAATGGAGTCAAATGGTCAACGTGAGTAATTTTTTTATTTTAAAGGGTTTCATCAAAGGTTTCTCAAATAATTTTTTTTCTGTAGTCAAATAAACGGATTTTAAAAGAAAACTTATATATTTCAAGGAACTAATAAACAATACTTTTTTAGCTGGACGAATTCACATTTCTTCAACATTTAATAATCTCTTAAATAATCTTGGTGGATTTGTTACTGAATTACGCGGTGAAGTTATTATCAAGGTAATATACAATTATTATTTAAAGCATAGAAATATGTGATATAGAAGACAACAATCATTTTTGTGATGTCCATCAAATATGCAAAAGTATACTGTATCTCTCTTTAGGGAAAAGGTGTAATGGAAACATATTGGTTGATGTCAAGAATTGGCGGAGCTTCTTCATACCTTCCCCCAGCAATAACAAAACCACAAACAGCAAAACTGATGCCACCACCTTCTGCAACAACAAAGCAATCCCAATTTTTACAACCAAATTCACCAATAACTTCATCACAAAAACGATCATCGATGAGGCCCAGTAATAGTAATAATAAGCTATCTGATAATTCAATGTATGGACAATTTTTGGCATCTAAAGCTTAAAGATTATTTTCTCCATTTTGTTAAATAACAAATTTTACACATTTTTAAAGATGTATTCACAGAAAAAAATAAAATACTGTATCTTTTATAGTTAAAATTTGTTACAACAAGATTTTTGATGAACATGGGGCATGCAAAAATTTAAAAAATAACTTCTTCAAATGCTTGCCATTCTATTATTTTAGAAGTTAAAAAATTTGATCATTGCGTAGAGAAAGTCTAAATTTATATCTTGCATGCCAACCATAAGCTGGATCGACGTCAAATTTGAATTTGGCGCCGGTTGGCGAAGTGTTGTCAAATGCCAATATTTTATGTGCAGTACATGCTACAGTAGGATATAACCATTCCTCGAAAATACGAGCTTACAGAAGCGAAAAGGGAAGGATTTACAGTCAAAAAAGCTACTTGGTGTACTGTAGCCGTCACCTACAACTTGATGCTTCTGGTAAAAACACACAACAAGAAAGAGGAAAATTAAGAGGACAATACTTTGCTGTTTGACAACTTCAAGCCTATTTATTCTCACACAAGTTAAAACAAATGTAAACATTAGCCAAATTAATTTTCTAAACTCACACAAAGCTGTCAGTATTTATTACACAAAGTTTATACAAGTTTTTCAAATAAAATTGTTACATACATTTTTATCACATATATATTTTACACATAGATATTTCAAGCTTTATTCATATTCTTTTGACTTGATGAAAGAGCTCTTGATGTAGCACCTCCTGTTACAGGCATTTTTCGAGATTCATAAAATTCTTCTGTAAAATCAACACTAGGCATTTCTTTTCCAATTTCATAGAGTGTATCATCTTCATCACGATATCGGCGATATTTCTTAGTTCGATGTCTTCGTTGCTGATGAAGACCGACATCATATCCTGCTTGAGCTAAGCTTAGGCTATCAGCTGAAAAAAAGAATATAAATAAACAGTAATCCTGTAATGCTCGCCTATCCAGGGGACCTTCACATGTTAGATTCCCGTGCTTGCCCAGTCCAAAAAATTAGCAAGAAAAACACATACGTTTTTCTTTCTTTGTACGTTTTGCATGTCGATGTTGTTTAACATGATTTGAAAGATTTCTTGGTTTATGTCGTCGATGTTTCTCTGGTGATGGATCTTTTTCATCTTCATTATTTATCAATTCAACATTTTCCAGATTAACTAAAATATAAAGTATAATACAAAAATAGGATTTTATGATTATTCTCAATAAAACAGCTCCAAAAGTGATAGCCACAAAAAACAATAACAAAAATGTTTGGTTACTATTCTTCGATAAACGTATATGTTTATCCCAGGATTTACAACTAAATACTATGTTTTGTTAAACGAATACATCCTTTAATCGAGCTCGCTTAGGAAGTTGTTAACTATCAATACCAATAATATAAAATACATACCATTCTTTGCTGGATCAACATTTTCATATCCATCTTCATCATTTTGTTGTTGTTGTCGCATTTTTGATTTAGCTTCTTCATTATTTTTTGTTGGAATTAAATCATCATATCCATCATTATTTGGTTGAACAAGTTTAACATTTCCTCCATGTTTTTTTGATTGATCCTGTGTTGTTGCTTCAACTTTTATACCTCCACCATCATCAGCATCATAACCATCCTGTAAAAATACACATATGAATTGTGGTACATAAAAAAATAAAACTTACAGTAGCTGTAGCTTCAAATGAATCAGGTTTTCCTTTACCATCAGTAACAGCTCCAGCAGCATGAACTTTATTAGCTGGTTCTCTCTTCAACAATCCTTTTAGCTTCGATGTTTTTGATTTATTGGTTTTTGTTGATGCTGCAACTTCTGCTTTTGATGTAGATGGATTTCGTTTTTCACTACTATCATTATTATTGATCTTTTTTATAGATGATGATGTACCCTTAAAAACGATAAATATAATTTTATATTCTTTTCCCATCGACGTTTGAGCCAAGCACAATTTTTTGTACGGGTGGCAAATCTCTCTCGTCTTCCGTGTCTTAGTGAAAGACGGCGCATGGCTATCGTCCAAGATGAGGTGGTTCGAATCCTGTTGGAGCATAAAAAATTGTTTGTTCAAATTTTGATTAAAACCAATTTATTATGGGTTAAAATTTTAATATAAAATTGGTTTAAAAATATAAATATTGTATCTTAACATTTTAAGCTTTTACAGTATCATAATGCCTGTCTAAAAATGTTAAAAACGATACTTATATTTTTTTAAATAATTCTATAACTTATTTTTACCTTTATTTAATTTGATTTTAATCAAAACTTAAAAAATAATTTTTATGCTCCAGCAGGATTCGAACCACCACCCATCTTGGACAACTGCCATGCGCCTTCTCACAGTGAGACATGAAAACAATGAAACACACAACCAACAAAATGTTGGGGATGGTGAAAAAGAAACATGCCAATTAATAATCTCCAAGAAAAAAAACTTACTTTATGTGGAAGTTTTGGATCAGATAAACGTTTGGTTTTTGCACAAAATATTGTTGACAAACATATTAATGGTAAAAAAGATCCAATTAAAAACCACCAACAGCTGCTTTGTATTAATATTATCAACATTTTGCAGAAGAAGAGATGATGATGATAAACCCAAGGAAAAGAAAGAAGAAGAATAAATAAGTTACATCCAAAGCACAGTTAGTTGCAAAGAATGTTGATCATGCAACTTTCACCATTCGATATTTTAATGCAAATTTTTTAAAGAAATTTTCATTCATTGGAAAAATATTTTGTGAATGTTTGTTTTTCTAGGATCGATCTCTTGTATTTTGACTAGCATTGCAGCGAATCAATCAACATAACATTTCTAAAGATGAGTTGTGGCAACGAAATATTTTTTTTTAAAATTCGAATTAGGATTTGATAAAATTTTTCAGCAATGTTGTACATATATCAGTGTACTCCCGCTTCCGCTTCCGCTCCCGCTTCCGCTTCTCGTAATGGAAGCGGAAGCGGAGCGGAAGCGATAAATGAGCTAATGGAAGCGGAGCGGAAGCGATTGAAAATGGAAGCGCTTCTTTTGACCTTGGCAAAGTTGCTGAAAAAGTATAAAATCTTGCAATTTTTCATTATCCTCAAAATTTTATTCTCATAAAAAGGCTTAGAAATGAATACCCTTGGTTGTCTTTCTACTTTTTCTCTAAAATTACCTAATAAAATTTAATTTTTGATTTTTATAATAACAGATTTCTTTAAAAAATAGCAAGAAGCGGAGCGGAAGCGGTTTAAAATGGAAGCGCTCCCGGAAGCGCTTCGGAAGCGGAAGCGATTCCGAGAAGCGGAGAAGCGAAGCGGAAGCGGGAGCGATTCATTTTGAAGAAGCGGAAGCGGAGCGGAAGCGATAAAAGTGGGAGCGGGAGTACACTGACATATATATATATATTTCTTCGTATACTTCCATGATGATACGATAATCATTGTTTATCAAAAAATAAAAACATTATTTTAATTGCTGTTTTAACACACACAAAAATGTGTACATACATGTTAAACAAGAAAAAGCTACATCAAAAGAATCTTCCGATGCTGCTTTGATGTTTTTTGCTACAAAAATTTAGTTTTCTTTTTGATGCCGCGCTTCTTCTTTGAAGACTGTTTTTTCTTTAAAGTTCTTAAATAAATTTTATTTTTTAAAAAAGAGAGACTTCACAAAACAAAATTAACCCTTTTTTCTCTTTGGACTTTTATTGTTCTCACTTTTTTATTGCTTGTTTCCGCTATGTTTTTTTTCTTTCTCGTTTATTATCAGCGATGTTGATTTGAAATATCATAAATGTTTTTAGTTTTTTATGAGAGAGTAGAAAATAAATGTTTTGGAATTTTTTACAACACTATTATTTTACAACAAACAAAAAATAAATATATAATAGCAACATTTTTTTTTGTGATGGAGTCAAATTTGTCATCTCTATCTGTAACAGTTTTTTATTTGTCTACTGGGATGTCTATATTTTGATCAGTTTTATTGTGATTTTTAAAAAAGACAAATTAAATATCAGCTTAACGACGAACAGTTCCTTTATTTTTAACACAAAGTATTTTCGTGTTGACTATATCCGTTTTTAATTAAGCAAGATTTTGATGTGATGGAGTTCGCACCTTTTGATATTATAACTCCTCATAAACCAAGTCATACTTCCCTAAAACTAGGGATGTACATTTACCGGTAAATTTGATCGTCGGTAAATTTACCGGTCGAATGGTAAATTTACCGAAAATACCAAAAGTGGTAAAATGTGGTAAACTGATGTAAAATATCGAAAGAGGGGCTATAAGTATGTTTTAAAGCTATTTCTGGCTAGTTTCTTTGTTATTTTTGGATAAAAACAACATTTTTACTGTTTTTCAGTTAATTAATAGTTTTTAGCTATTTCAAAAAGCGCAAAATAGCCTTTTGCCCATAAAATACATATAGTTCCGCTATTTTTTGCCTAAACAATGGTTTTTACAATGCTTATGATAAAGGAAAAAAATAATTTTTTTTCGAAAAATTGAAAAAAATCTCAAAAATTTCAACTTTTCGAAATTCTAATTTACCGGTAAATTTACCATGTACACCCCTACCTAGAACTGAAAAGAAAGTTACCGTAACCCAAAAAAAACACGAACAAATTTTAATATTGTTTTTGTGCCATTAATTTACAATTTAACGCTCTGTCAACTTTATTTAATCCTTTCGAAAAAAGCAAGCAAGCATTTTTTCTCTTCTTCCAAAAAATTTATGTAAATGTTAATCAAGCTGTTAGCTGATTCATGGCTCCATTTTACTCCACTTTTTTTAAATTCTTTGTCTTTGGATGTTTTCGATGTTATTAAAAATGGGTGCAATTAAGTTTAAAAATAATTGATAGAGTTATTATTGTTGTTGTCAATTTACATAATATCATCACATTGGATATTAAAATTGTTTATTTTGGTAGACATAAGTGTCTCATGGGAGAGCATATTTTCTCCCAAAAACATCAGTTTCAATTAGACGTAAACCTTGATCAATGTCGACTCTATGTTTTTACAAAAATTTGCATTTAAATTGTTCATTTTGTGATAAAACATTTTAAGCTAACATAAATTGACTGTAATACCACATTCCGTGAATTCTTTTGTTTTTTAGTAGGCTCTAACGTGTCAAGTCAAGTTCAACAAGTAATTACTCTTTTTCTGTTTTTTTTTTGTGCTGGGAGGCATAGAAGCATGAGATCTACAATAAAGAACTTAATCCATGTTGACTGTGTTTTTTCTTTAAATTTGCATTTAAATTGTTCATTTTTATGGCAGAACACTTTAAACTAACATTAGTTGACTGTAATACCCTATTTCTTTTCAAAAAAATTTTTTCAGTGTATTTTTTAAAGAGTTAAGTTAGCTTTTGCTCAACAAGTGATTACTCTTTTTTTTGCTGCTGCTGTTTTATCCTTTTCATGGAATTATTGTCATTTATCTTGCTTTATTTAAAAAAAAACAAAAACTTTTATGGTAGTTTGAGTTGCCTTTTAAGCTCTTCTTGTTGCTGCATCATTGAAAATCACTGTTTTTTTCTTTTGCTGTTTCGCTTAAATGACCGCTTTAATCTCTTTGCTCCTTCTCGTTAAAAAAAGAAGTGTAATTGGGCAACTAACCCAAAAAACAAAATTTTAAACCTTTAAAGAAAAGGATTTTGTTGAGCAATGTGTTGGAAATAATAACTGTTCTTTTTTTCGTTTGTCAAAACATTTTCTTGACACAAAAATTTATCATTTTTAAACTTTCTTTTTTTCTACCGTATTCTTACTTCGAAAAGTGTTTTTGGTTTTCTTCTGTTTAAGTCCAAAAAAAACTTTTAAAGCTTTTTTTTCGTCAAAATTTTGTTTTGAAATTTGTTTGATACTGTAATTTCTTAATTTCATAGTACTCTTTTTATCTTTAACGTTCAGTTAAAATACAATCGTACCTAGTGATGAGAAGAAGTGAGCAAATATCTTCTGTAACTTGTAGCCCTTTATGTCTTTAAACTTTTTATCTATTATTTTAATTTATTTTAATAAGAGCAACAACCTCATGACTTTTATTACAATAATTAGCCTACATAATAATTTTGCAATTTATACAAAATGTTGAATTAAAAAATTTAACAAATTTTCGTCTTTAATGAAACATCAATTATTTTTGGTGTTAAAAGAACTACAAACTTTTTTTGTTAAAAATATTTTTTAACAGAAATACAATTTGTAGTTAAAACAAAACTTTTTACAATTATTCCCCTTTCCGTTTTTGTACATTTTTAAAAGAATGGCCTCTGGGATAATTCTTAAATAAAGTAATTGTTAAAATGTGACAACATTTATTTCGTCATAGATCTTATTTTTCTTTTGTTGGTTTTTTGCACATTGTGTAGAATCTTAAAAATAGTTTATTTTCAGGGAAATGCGCTTGTAAAGTTAAAAAATTTTTGCAGCACTTTTTGAAACTTTTGTTTTTTATTTTATCCAGTTAGTGGTTACGATGGTTAAATTTCATCTGGAGCTCTGCTAAATAATAAGAATTTAATCCAACATCCAACGGGGCTGTCAAGAAATTACGTGATATTTTTTTCGTATTTTTTGGTCCCCACCCTTCCCCTTCGTTATCTTTTTTTGCTTTGATCTCATGCCGCATTTCAAAGCGGCGTGATAATTTTGCTTACCCCGCACACCCTATCGAATAATCATGTAATTTCTGGACAGCCCCAATGAAAAAAGTAGTTTTTTACTTGTTTTCAATAAAAAGCTCTTTATTAAACTTTATTCAAAAATTCTTACATCTGTAAGCGATCACTCATTCTTTTAGTTTTTTCGAGCAATATTAAAAACATAGAAAATATGCTGCTATGAAGTGGCCCATTTTATTATTTAAAGAAGAAGAAGAAGCTTTCCCATACATTTCTCCCCTTCTTTAAAGCATATTCTTTCTCTTATATTCATCCTCTTATTCTGCTAAAAAGCGTGAACATCTTCTTTTTTGTTCACAATCCCAATAACAACAACTTACTACTTATTTTTACAAAGGGGGGATATAGATATAAAACACTTTTTTTTGATCAGCCTGGGAACAACCGCAAAACACATGTTTCGTCGGCACTTTTTAATCCTTTGCCTTTCTTGCAGGCAGCTTTTTAAAGTCTTTTTTTTCATGGGCATAAAAAAACAAAGCTTAATTTTGATCATTTATAAAAATAAAGAAAGAAGGCTATAATTTTGTTTTATTTTTTACGTCTGTTCTTCTTTTTTTGTTTCAAACAAAAGCGAACGGTAATTTTTTTAGAATTTGTTGTTTTCACTTTGTTTTAATCGTGGGAAAATTAAAAAACTTTTATGTTGATGTAATTGATGGCAATTGCTTAACTTCTGTTGTTGGTGGCAGCAGGTTAAAAACACTTGTTTCTCTAATTTGTGGATTTTTTCGTTTTTATTACTTGCGTAAAAAAAATTTAAATGCCATTATTCAGCACTTAAGATTACTGTAATAACAAAAAAATAAATAAACAAATCCGCATGTATTTCAGGTTTACTGTAAAAAACTCTTTTTTAACGCTCCTTTAAAAATGCTTTGATTTCCTTTTTTAATACTGCCAATATTAGTTTCTTTTGTCTTTGAACATAAACCGGGAATAAATAAGATGTAAGATGTTTTTCTGTTGTTTTACAATTATTAAAAGCAGATGTTTGTTCTAACGCCTTTGAATCTTATGGAAAAGTAGAATAAAACGAACGTTTTGTATATATTTGGAAATATCTTTTGCTTAAAAATTTTTTTTACTGTTTGCGTTATTTCTAAATCGTGATTGCCACCATTTTATGCCATACAAAACTTTGTTTTTAATTCTTCAATAACATTTTTCTTGTCTTTTTAAAGCGTTTATTTCCACTTTTTGTAGGTTTTTGTCTCAAACATGCCTTGATTAAAGCAGCTCTTTAACCTTCTTAAAAATTTTTTTCATTTTTTGTATCATTTTCCCTCAAAATTTGAGGTTGTTAATATTATCTTATCTATGTTTTTCACTTGATTCGCGCATCAGATTTCACATATATTTTTTCAATATCTTTTCCACAAAAATTTGATTGATCACTTGTTTTTTTGCCATCTTGCCTTCAGAGATTCTAGTTTTGCTATCAGTTTTTTGTTAAATCAATCTGAAATTATTTTTTTAATGATCGAAAAATATCAAATTGTGGCAAAATTGAAAAAAATGAATATCGAATTAGATCCTTATCGGAGATTGCCTTACCTTCCATCTTCTATCTTCTCTCTTTCCATCTACGGCTGGCAGCAGCAACAACAGCGACAGTTGAAAAAAAATTTTGCGCGCGAAAAATCCTTTTTTTCTGAGGTTTTAGTTCTTTTTTGGAGGTCATTTTTTTGAACTGCGTTCAATTTTTAACTTCTTCCTTTTTTTTATTATCAGATGCGTTCATATTATTTTGATATTCAAAATAGATTAAACAATGAAAAATAAATTAATGAACATTGAATGAGAATTGAACACTTAATTATTTGAGGTTTAATTTGCTCTGACATTTTTATTATAAAAATAACAATCCATGATTGCAAAATATTTTTGATAGAAAAACTGATAAAAATTTTTTTAAAAAAATATATATTTTTATTTGATTGATTAATGACAGCTTAAATTAGCAAAATTTAAAAAAAAGTATGAAAACAAAAACAATGGAATAGAATACAGTACATCTGCAAATCTCTAAGAACAATACTTGGTTCTGTTTTTTGATTTCAAAAACGGAGGATGAAATTTTTATTAATTTGTTGAGGATTTGCTTGTTCAATGACAGTAACATTCAACTTTTAACTTCATTAGTTTTGCTTATAGAAGCAGTTTTTTTCCATCAAATTAAGATACAAAAAATTTGTTAGCTTGCAATAAAAACATTTCTAATTTTTTCTGAAAAAACTTTGTCAACCCCTTAAATATTTTGCATTCAAGACAAAAGGTTTTTTGATTCAACAAATATTTTTAAAAGCATCTTTTTTCTTATTCCATTTTTAGATGCTTCTTTTTTGTCTTTGCTTTATTCTTTGTTTGATGGTGGGATGAAAAGATGCTTTATCGCATATTTAACAAAACTAAAAAATTCCCATCTACTTGAAACTTTGGGTTTTCTGTGGCAATTTTTTTTGCTTACATATATATAGAATTGTAAGCTGTCTTCTCAATTACAGCAAATATATTATTTTTTTTTCAAGCTATTATGCAAAGAAACAATGTGAAAAAATGAGAGAGATAGATTTGTTTTACAATGACATCAAACATACGACATAGTAGTACTTTAGGTATACTGTAGCTTCTTTCAGCAGAACGTGTTTTTTTGTTTTTTAAACTAACAATTTGCTTTCTTCTAAATTTACCTATTTGAATACCTCTGCTAAATACTTAAATTCTTTTTATTGGCCAATCTATAAAAACTTATCCCCACAAATTTTTTGCTTCTTTCAAAAAACTCATTTATTAACCATTAAAAAATAAGAAGTTAGTTAGTTACTCAGATAATAATAATTGTCAAAGCGCATTAGTGGCCACCCTTGAGTGACAACCGATTATTCGGAAAATATCAAAGAAACTTTTTTTTCTTTGAAAGATTTGTTGATTCATTTTCTTTTTCACTTTTTTTGTTTGCGCGATAAAAAAATTAAGTTTTTTTTCAAGGTGCGAAAAAGAGAAGAGTGAAGAGTGACGGCAGCGGCACAACTTCAAAGGAGGAAAGAAGAAGAAGCTGTTTGTCAATAAAAAAATTATGACCTTTTCAAACATTTTGTTGATTAATTTTAATATGCGCATTGTTTAATGATTGGGGGCGAAATTAAAAATCGGAGAAATTTAAAAGATTAAAATCTGAAACGCTTTCCGAAAAAAAGTGTTGCCCTTTGAAGTGGTTGATGAAAGGTAAGGTAAGGTAATGCATGATGAATATGACCTTCAGGTGTGAAATGAGGAAAGGTTTTTGATGATTTAATAGATTTTAAATTAAATGATAAAATTTATGAAAAGAAAAAAATAGGCTATTTTTCTGCTTTTGAAAGCTTTTGCTTTTGAGGCTTCTATTTTACTAGAAAACTAAAAAAAAAAGCGCATCAAAAAAGCTGCTGTTTGTTGTTGTTCTTCAAAGAAAAGTGGAAAAAACAAGTAAGCAAACAAGAAGCTAATAAGCTATTAGGTAATTCGGAAAGTTCGTGCCGCTGGTTCTTCTTACGCCATTTTTTTATTTTTTGATGAAATTTTATAATTTCTTCTTTAAAAGGTGCCTATGGGGGTTAGTTATCATGCCTCTAAAGCATTTTTGGATATCTTTAATTCTGACGGATTTTTGGGGGATATACCGGGATTAACCCGGACTTCAGCATATTTTGCATTAAAAGTCAACAAAAAAATCTTTTAAATACGTGAATTTTAGCCTCAAAATGATGAGCAGGATGTCAGAAAACCTATCCAAAACAGTTTTTCAATGTTCAAAATGCCGGATCCGCTATATGCAAATTTTTCCTAAAGAACCGTAAAAAGCTCTTAATTTTGTCAATTTGGGAAAAATTTGCATATAGCGGATCCGGCATTTTGAACATTGAAAAACTGTTTTGGATAGGTTTTCTGACATCCTGCTCATCATTTTGAGGCTAAAATTCACGTATTTAAAAGATTTTTTTGTTGACTTTTAATGCAAAATATGCTGAAGTCCGGGTTAATCCCGGTATATCCCCCAAAAATCCGTCAGAATTAAAGATATCCAAAAATGCTTTAGAGGCATGATAACTAACCCCCATAGGCACCTTTTAAAGAAGAAATTATAAAATTTCATCAAAAAATAAAAAAATGGCGTAAGAAGAACCAGCGGCACGAACTTTCCGAATTACCAGATAGTAAGCTAGCAAGCATAAGCAATGATTGGATGACATTTGTCGAACAAGCATAAAAACATTCATGTTTCTTTTATAATCTCCGCCTAACAATAATTTTTTAAAAAAAGCAGCCAATAGGCATTATGAAGTGAGGAAAAAGAGAGGAGCAAAAAAGCTTGTTAAAAATGAGAAAATGTAAAGCAAAACTCTCTGGATTGTTATGTATTTATTCAGATTTCTTTATGTTTTTATTAAGAAATAGTATTGCACGAAAAAAACTCAAAATTAAATCTCTTCAGTAAAAAAGTGTTAAAACCATTTTGTCCTGGTTAATGCTGTGATGTTATTTGTTTCAAAAACAGAAAAAAGAACTCTTTTAATTAAGTGTTTTGTTTAACACCAAAGAGAAACAGAGACAGACAGAAAAGTCAAAAAAATTTTTGTTTTGATGGATTGGTTTCTCAACAAATAAAAAAATTTTGTGCCATATTTCAAAGCATTTGTTAAACCAGTCTTTCTTCGATAAAACAAAACTTAGTGTTTTTGTGAGAACTGAGCATGAAAAAAATGGATATTACAGTTTTTATCTGCATGAAGCAAATTGGAGACCAAGACGATTTTTAGTTTTGAAATTTTCATATTTCGTCCTGTAAGCAAAAAATAACATTCTTGGTTTATGTACCATGCATTCACAAAGCTGAGAGCCCATATTATCTCTATACTCTTAGTACCAAAAATTATCATATCCCTCAATTCTTCGATAACGAAAAATTTTTGTTTTATAGTTTTACTACTATTCATTTTAGTTTACATCTGGTATAACACCTGGATTTTTAAGATCAATTTATACTTTCATCATCATCACCAACATTGTTGGTCGAACACTAAAACAATTATTTCTCTCATTTTTATATCCCTCATAGTTTTTTAAGAAAGAAAAAAGCACTTTGCGGTTATAACAAAAAAAACAACAAAGTTATAAAAGTGAGAAAGCAGAACATTGAGAGAGAGTGAAAAATAAGTTGATGCATTTGAATTAAGTTGGGCAAGGAGGGATATATGGATGATGTGAGAGAGAGATGATTACGATACATCTATAAGACATAATAATATATATACCCGTCAACATATTAAAATGACAGATATGAAAAAAAAAGTGAAGTAAAAAAGCATTTAGTGAAACATCTGTTCAACACCTTCTTGCCTAACAAAAAAAATTTTAATAGCATAATGCATATGAAATAATTTGATCAAAAAATAAATTGAAAGTGAGATACATTATAGTAAAAATAATAATAGCTTAAAGTGCTTCCTTTGTTTGTTATTTCTACATTTTATCATAAGCACAAAAAAAGCTGTCTTATAGCTTCTAATTTTATGGATATAGTGTAACGACAATTTTTTTATCTGTAACTATCGAAAAATCTATTAAAGTTTTTTTTTTAAATTTGAATGTTGCGCAAAAATCTTGATGTTGCAGACCTATAAGTTAAAAAAAGTATTTGGGAGTTCATTATTATTCATGCCAGTTGACATGATACCGTAATTTATTTTTCTCTGTATGAATATCACGATCACATTTTCAAAGAAGATACTTTTTTATGTGACATATTTTTGTACTTTAATACATTTAATAGATTATTGCTTGTCATTGATGACAAAATTACCGGAAACTAAAGTAGCAACAGCAATGGCAGCAAAAACGAGATATCTTGTAGCTTAATAGCAGCAGTAGCAACAAAGAACATGTGTAAATACATATACATATACATATAAAAAATAGTCATACATTCCAAAGATTATGTTTTTTTGAACTTAATTAATTGAGGCAAAAACAATAATTGTGGCATTTAAATATACTATTCTTAAATCATTCTTGGAACTTCAAGTTTAAGAGTTTTCGTTAAAAGTTATGCTATAAAAATACTTGCAGCTCAGAAATGGTGAGATAGCATTTTCAACAACTCTTTAAAATTAGAAGCAACTGTGCAATCTTAAAAATTCTTACAACATCTGCAATGGGCATGTAAATGTTTGTTTGTTTTTAAAACTTTTAAATCTTCTTTGTTTTTTCAATGAATAGCTCATTGTCTTTTATCCTTTCTTTCTATTGTTTTGAAATCTTTCTTTGCATAAAATAAATTTATTTTGGAAGGATAAATTAAAAGAGTCGGTAAATTTGCAAAAGAATAGTCGCAAATCCCCTTTGATTTTTTTAATTAAAACAATTTGTTACATTAATTTCTTTAAAGCATATAAAAATGTGCTTAAAAATCTTGTCCTCGAAAAATGTTAAACTAATAGTTAGAAAAATAAATTTTCTGGTTTTTTTTGATAACAGATTAGCTATATTGAATAATTTTGATGCCATTTTTTGTCCTTTTTTACGTTAAAGATCCTTCTTTTTCTTGCTGAATTACTATTTCATGCATATTTTTAACATATCCTTGAAAAAAGTTAAAGCTATCTTGCTAGTCATTTTTTCATTAGGTTTTGTTTTTTTCCAAAAAGATAATTTTTTGAGTATTTATCAATTAATTTCTTGTACACATTCTTTAATATCTTCTTCCACATTTTGTTCTAACAAATTTTTCTTCTCTCACATTAGTTGCCAAATCTTGTAAATTAAAGCTAATATTTCATTTTTATTGTTTTTTCCTCCCCTTTCAATGTGTTAATCACTAATTTTACACCTTTACACTCATTTGCCTGCTTGTTCAAATTTTAATGTCTTTCTTTTAAAGTTAAAACTCTTGCAATTTAATCCTTGAAAGACACAATAACAACTTGTTTTTGCGCGTGTAAAATAAGATTTTTTCTTCTAAACTTTTAACGCCTGCCTTTTTCTCTCACCTTTCTTTTATTTTTCTTCTTGTCACCTTTTGAGAAGAGTTTAAGCATATCTTCTCACCTCAAATTTTGAGCAGCAGCTGTTGTTCATTTTCATTAACAACAATATCAGCAGCAACAGGAAAGAAAAAAAGGTGAAAAGAAGTTAGCTTTGGTCATTTATCCCTTGCTGCCATCATCATCATTTTGGCACCTTTTGCTGCTACTGCAAGAGGAAAACAACTTATGTTATTTAGAGTTTTTAACACACTTTAAGAAAAAAAATAATTTGAATGATGATTTCATTTGTGTGGCTTTTGGATATACAGGATGTTCAATCGGAATTAACAGTTTTATTTTGTTTCAAGTTTTCTTTTGTAAAAATTGTACCAAGCAAGAACAATTGATTTAACAGTTTTTAAAATATATTTATATTCAAATTTTTCGGAAGGATAGTAACCAAAATTTGTTGATATCGGTTTTTTTGGTTGCTATCATTTTTGGTGTTGTTTATAATTAAATGATAGTAACTGTAAAATTTAATTTTTGAAAGAAAGTGGATACTTTCAAAAATGCAAAAACAACGCTTTAATCAAAAATGGGAATAGTAACCAAAATTCTCGAAATAAACTGTTTTATGTAACTATCATTGTTTTTACAAGATAATACAAAATATTTTTTGAAAAGACAGTAATCACAAAATTGTAAATACTGTCATCATATTTACGATTTGTTTGAAAGGAGAGTAACTAAAAAATTGTGATATGGGGTCTTACTGTTACTATTCCTTTTGGAGCGATTTTGGTAAAATGATAGTAACTGCAAAATTTTATTTAAAAAAAAACTGTTACTCTCAGAAATGCAAAAAAACTGATCTAATGAAAAATGTAACACTGAAATGTTGAGTCACAAAATTAATTTGTACTATTATTGCTTCTCCTCAGAGATATGCAAATTAAGAAAAATTTAATCTCAAAAAAATTGTATCAGATGCTGACAACAACTGCGTTTAACTTTTTTTTTGAAGCATAACAAAAGTGCCAATTTTGTGTGTGTGTTAATTTGAGAGAAAAAGAAAAAAATGGGGGGATATATGTCAAACAAGAGGTGTATCCATTAACACTTTTTATTCTTGTCAAAAGCCAATAAGCAAATCACTTTTTCTCTTCTTCTTCATTTCTTTGCTTTTAATTTTGCTTTATGCGATTTTAAACAAGCAAGCCAAGGCAGCAAGGAAGGCAAAGGAACAAAATGGCAAAGAAGTAGCAGGAAGGAAGAGATCATCACAAATATATAAAAAGTATTCCTTCGATGATTTACGAGTTTTTAAAAACGAACAATTTTTCTATTCCTTTCTTCGAGGAAATACACATTTTTGACAAGATTTTTTAACAACATATAAAAATTTTGGGAAGTAGCAGCAGCAGCAAATGTTGTGTCGTCGTTAGTGGTTAACAGAATAAAATGAGAAAGTATCGTATAACTTCTTTTCTTTTTTACTCGTTGAAAAAAAGTATGCTTGTTTTTTTGTTGAAACATGACAATAATAATAACTTCTGTTAACGAGAATTGTGTTATTTGATGTTTTTAAATGAGTTTGTGTTTTGCGAAGGTGGTTGAGGAAATTTTGCTTAGCTTTTTAAACTGCGTGAAAAATTTGCGGTAATCTTAAGGAGCCATAATGTTGCTACTGTAATAAATCATTTTTTGGAAAGATAGTCACCATAAAATTTTGTTTCAAATTTTTTTGATTATTTTCAATTTTTTAGTGGCTTTTCGATAAAGTGATAGTAATAATAAGTTTAAAATTTTTGAAAAACTTATTACCATCAAAAACTGCAAAAAAACCATCAAGTGAAATAGAAGTGATAGTACCGCTGGAATCACAAAATAGTAAACTTAACACCACACTCATCATCTTTTAACAGCGACGTTTACCACCAAATTTGCATAAAATGCCAATAGCCTCAAAAAATGTGCAAAATAAACTATTTCTTTTTTTTATTTTTGTAATGGAAGCCATTTGGCAGCCATCCGATGTCCATTTTTTTCTCTTCTATTTTTTGTCGCTTTGTTGTTGTTTTTTCATTAATTGCTAGTCATCCATTAAGCTTCCTTGGATTTTTTTGTGTTGATTTTCTTCATTATCCCCTCTAGTGTAATTAATTCAATAAAAGTTCAATCTTTGTATAAACATTGGTTGTGGGTAATCAGTTTTAAAGTGCGTTTTTCATTAATTAATTATGATAACTTTTAAAAATTGAAATTACTTTTTAGTGGTTTACAATGTTTTGTGCGTTTGATAAGGGATTGTCCAAATCTGACGCCAGCAAACAACCCCTGATTTTCAAACCCATTCCCCTTACGGGCAGGTTTTTCCCTTTGATCTTTGCCGCTTTCAAGATGAAGCGTCAAATCCCATCCACCCTTATAAAACGTCAGATCTGGATGTTCCCTCACTAATGAGAATAGTAATGTACCAAGCTTTGGTGTAATACATTGAACTTGCCCTTTTCATTTTCCCTTGCATCTTCTTTTTGCACTCATTTTTGTAAAATCCAAAAACAGCTTTTACTTTTTTACATCAAGTTTTAATACATTTATGCGCGACAGCATTATGTTACTTTTTTCATTTGCTGCTGATTTTCTCACAAATGTTCTTCTCCATTAAATGATGATTATTGTTGTTCAAGTGTAAATTAGCTATATATCTATCTATCTCCTTCTCATCAGCATCATCTTGCTTGCTCATTTATAAAAAAAATGTGTTTATAAATGTAAACAATATATATTAAATGCCACATTTTTTCCTTGCTTCTACAAATCTCATTCCCTGTTCCCTCTCTCTGTGACAATCTATCTCCCATCACCATCAAAAAATTGAAATTTGATATCTTTTTTTTTGTTTCAATTTTTTTTATATTAAAAAATGTTGCTTTTTTTGCTACTGCTAAAAACAGTTGTTTTCGATTTCTAATGGATTGAATTAACTTTTTTTATGTCGTGTTTAATGAGGATATTAATGTACAGTAATTTTTCGAGTCGTGAAATTATGATTTTAGACTTTGTATTACTATAAACTGCCCCCCAAAAAGATAGTGATAAGAGTAAGGCTCTGCCAAATTGAATTCCAGATAATCGAAATCAAAACAAACCAAATTTATTCGAGATTTTTTTTCGAATTTTTTTTAAGAAACTTTACCTTAAAGTTAGACCTAGAATTGATCAAAACTAAACAAAAAGCGATCACAATGATCAGACAAAATATGAGATTTTAAGATTCCATATAGCGAAAGTTTCTTGTAATGATATTTTATTTTTTTTCGTTTTTTTGATTACAACATCTCTTTTTAATTCATCATGTTTTTTCAAACTATGGATAATACCCCTGAAATTTTGTATTTTTTATGCGATTACATGATAGTAATAGAAAATATTAATTTTTAAACGTTTTGTTACTATCCAAAACGAAAAACAAATAATAGTAACAAAAGTTCTTTAATCTTGGGAATTCTATGTTGCAATCATTATTTTCACTGTAGAATATATCCAGACCCTTGTTCTTATCATTTTTGTAAAAAAACGCGTATGATGAATAAATTTCAATTTTTTAAAAATTTGCATAATTGCAGGTTTTTATTATTTGCTGCTCTATTTCTTATAGTAGCTTTTCCTTCAACTTTTGTTATTTTAACTCCTTGCCAAAACAACCAATAAAACACAAGAACGAGAGAGCAAGAAAAATAATATTCCATCACTCATAAAATAGCATTCTTTTCATCCAACAACAGCAACAGCAGTGATCCGGTTGGTTTTACTCTTTCTTTTTTTTAAAATGCCTTTTTATCCGAGTTGATTCTTTCTTTTGTGTCAAACAAGAAAAGATTTATTCAAGCATTTTTTTTCTTTTACTTCCCTTTTTTTGTCTTCATCAAACTTCTTCATCTCTTTTTTTTGTGTCATAATTGAAAAAATGAAAAATTTACTATTGTTATTTTATTATTTCTATGACTTTTTTTTAATAATATCCGTTAAAATTCTCTATCTCTCTCTCGAAGAAAAAACAGTTGTTTTATGACATCTTTTTTAAAATAATGTCAAAATTTGCGCAATTTTCACATCCATCATTTTTTTCCTCGCTGCCCCGTTAAAAATTATTTTCACAGTTTTGTTGTCACAAAAAAGAAAGAAATGTGCCAAAGTGCCAAATGACCGTAGCAAAAAATGTGTTAGAAAATGAGAAAAAGAGAGATCTTTTTCCATTTACATTCAATTCCAAATCAAAACAGTCCTGCGCCTGCCTCATTGACCTATGATTATCTCATCCATTTTACTTCATTTTTTTGGACACCATAATTATGAGTGTAAAAAACTTTGTTGACCTTTTGTTTTTTGAAGCTGATAGTTTTACAGCAAAAAAAGTTTTTGTAACTAAAAAAATGACTTATTTCATTGACATAACAAGCATTTAGTTCTTTTTCATTGATGTAACAACATCCATCTCATTAATCATGAACAACTTTTTGATTTATGCATTTCGAAGAATAAGAAAAAAAACACATGCATTCATCAATCACTGTTTTTTTTATTCAACAAAGTTTTAAGCATTTTTTGATAGTAATAGAAAGCTTTATTCTCTTTAAAATCCATGGAATTCATTTTTTTCTAATAATCCAACCTCAGAACTTGAGTAGATTAAACTAAGATTAATCATTCATCATCTTTTTTGTGTTACAATGTTATTGTAACCATATCCATTTACAATAGGGATAAAAAAAGAGAGATAAACACATTTTTTTATTTATTGTTATTTTAACGGATAATCGCTTTGACACCAATTTTTTGTAACAAAAAAGTTTTAAAACAATAATCCACTCGATTAAGAGGTATGCAATGTGAGGAGTCAAAAAAATGTGCCAAACAAAAAAAGGTTAAGGATTTGATTACACTAATGTGTGAGATGAGCAGATAAAAAAAGCAAGAGAATGAGCAAGTGAATGCAGATGTTTCTTGAGTGCTATAACTATAAAATGTAGGTGTCTGTACAGTATCAAGTTATTTTTGATTGTAATCTGGGATATACATAAGAAGGATTTTCGAAAAAATCTTATCAAAAAGCAGCCGTAATCAAGGCTTTGCTCAATCAGTATTTCAAATCTGGCTTTTTGCGTTTCAACTTCCTAACTGCCCGACAGTAATCTCCAACTATTTGCTTTCCCTGCTTTCTTCTTTCATTGTTCCAATTTCACAGTGTCATGTCAAAACAATAGACACCACTTTTTTTAAAAAAATTTATTTTCACGTAAATGTCTCTCTTTGACATTGTTATCCATCCATTTCCTCATTCGCTTTTTACCTTTTAAATTGACTTCAATTGACTCTATTTTTACTTCTACAATAAATATTGCTTGTTTGCATCTGCTTTTAACTCTCTTTCTCTTTTTATTTTTCACCTATTTTCAAGTACAAGTGAAAAGCTTTTAAACACCGATTAAAATATTATATTTATTTTCTCTCTCTTTCTCTCTCCTTTTTCCAAATATACATTTTCATTGTTTCAAGTGTCAAATGTGGCTGTTTACTTGCCTGTTTTTAGCTGCTTTTGATGATTGTTTGCCCTTTGCTGCTATTGCTGTGCATTTGATTTCTCTCTTTGCACTGCTTTTCTTTGCGCACCCATTAAATTAAATGAAAGCTGTGGCAGCAGCAGCTTTATAAACCTTTGAAATCGACACATTTATTTTTTTGTCGTGTTAAACTTAATCTATCAAAGGCTTTAACTCACAGACAAAAAGCGAAAAGCAATCTTTGAAGCGCTAAAAAATAGTGTTCTTAAACTCAAATAAATCTGATGCTTCAAAGCTTCTAAAAAAAGTGGTTCAATTTCAAAACATATAAAACCGGATGTTTTTAGATTTTCACTAAATTTAAATCAAAGTCAAACAAGGAAGAAAAAGGCTTTAAATGTGGTAGCAGCATCATCATGGATAGCAAATATCACATTTAAATAAATACAGTTCTTAAAAAGAAGCTAATACGCAAAGAAAAAATCAAAAAGCATTAATACACTGAAATTTAATTTATCTTTTACCGTTAAATGAAGCAACAGTATTGAAGTAATTTTGCAAAAACGATTGTAACCATATAACGTAATTTTTGAAAATTTGGTTGCTATTAAAAACTTACAAATTTGCTTTAAAAAAGTTGATGGTAACGTTGTCAATTTTGATTTTCTAGTTTTTCATCTCGAATTATATAAATGAATGTTACTCACCAACATTAGTCATCAGTATAATTTTAGACTCTTGAAATCTGTAATTTTTATGCGCATATTGTTATTGTTTTTTTTGTTTCAACAGCAAAAAATGTGTTACTTAATTGATACATTAATCAAAAACAGTCTTTTTTTGATTGACTTTTCACACACTATTATTTTTACATTATATCCCCCCTACAATTGACTTCCATCATTTTTCAAACACAAAAACGACAATAATAGCGTAAATGAAACCATATGCCTTTTTTCTCTTTTACCCTTCTCGCTTACCCAATTCTTTTCCTGTCATCATTATTGGCTGCTGCTCCCTGCTTGCTTTGGGGATGTTAAATGTGTATTACATAATCGCGGTATTTTCTTGCGCAGCCTCTCTTCCTCAATTTATCCTCTTCCAACCTTTCGATTATTGTTTTCCCCTTCTTTTTTCGCATGTGTTAAATATCTATCTCTGTCTCATATATTCTCATTTACAGCTGAATTGACTTTTTGACATTATACACACACTTCTTTCCTTTCTTTTTTTAAACTGCTTTCGTTTACCTAAAAGCTTTTCTCTTTTCTCTTTTTTTGATTTTCGATTTTTATGAGAAGTGAGTGTGGTTGTCTGCGGCCATGTTACATCTATCTCCGTACACATATCCTACAGTACATCTATGTATGCATGCTTGCAATACAGGTGTAAAAAAAGCATTTATATTTGTCACACAAGCTGCTTATTTCTCTTGCTTGAATTTTGTGTTTATATTATTATTATTACTTTTTCATGCATCATTGAATCCATAAGCTTAAACCATATTGACTGACTGTATTTTTTTGAAGATGATGAAAAAAGCAATGAGAGAAAAAAAGAACAAGGAAATGTGTAAATACAAAAATAGTCCTATTTTTACACAAAGAAGATGTTTAAGCTAAAAACAGGCAAACAGTAACGGCTGTAGAATTACCCGAAAAAGCAATGTTAACGTTTACTATCAATCTTTTATCGCAGTAGTTTTTTTTCGTAAAATGATAGTAGCAATAAAGCCTTGTTTTAGAAAAGTTTATTACTCTCAAAAAATGCAAAAAAAACTGCTTTACTAAAAAAGTGATAGTAGCACAAAAATTAAAAAATTAAAACTTTGGTATTTAATATCATCATTTTTTATTGGAATATACGCACATTATCATCGGATTAAGAAAAGTTATGTTTTAAATGTCCTACAGTTTAAATTAATATATTGAACTCTTGACAATGAATCCCCTCAACACTTTTTTTTCTCAGAAACATGTATAAAAATGATTCACATAGAGTTTAAATCTGATTAAATATTTAAAATACTTGAACTTAATCTTTTGGAAAAATATATGCATAGAAAATTTTTTTTAAGAAATTAAATGTATGTTTTCCCAGTCACCTACTGTGTATTCCGCGAAAAGTTTGAGTTTTTGTTTGACAAGAGGAGGACAAGTTGTTTTTATTATAGGATTAAAGCGAGAGATGGTTGTTCTATTTATGGTAAGGATAAATGATTGAACTTTGTAGGAGTTAAATATGTAACAGAAAATTGGTTGAGAATCAGTTATAGAAATGGCGCAACAAAATTTGCGTAAAGTATTGAAAGTTAAGACAATCTTTCTGCGTTACAGGAAGTTGAACATATTCACCTAAATCAAAGATGTGCAAAGCCGAAATTTCAGCTACCTTAAAAGAGCAAAAAAATTATTTTGATTTCATAATTTCGATTTTTGTGACTTTTTGGGCAAAGTTGAGAGAGCATTTTGATACTTCATTTTCGAAAAAACCAAAGAATTTGATCATTATCTAAATTATTGCAGTTACAATGTTTTCGATTTCTATTTCACAGAAATTTTAAACAAGGAAGTTTTAATAAAATAGTCTTTCACTGCGAATACGCCACAGATTTAAATTTGCATTACCGTACTTACAGTAGATTATACTTTGGCCCCTCATTCCAACGCAAAAAACTTTCCCTCTTCTTTAAAAGAAACCATTTAACTCAAAAAAACTTTTCTTTCTTTTTTCTGGTACAACAATTTTTTTCCGATATAATCATGCATGTTCATAATAGCGTAAAAACAACCTAAAAATTAATGTCCTTAAAAACTAATATTAATACTCTCTTCTATTTATCCCATTCATACTTTTTTCATTCATACAATATGAATTTCAATAACTTCAAAGAAACTTTTTACCGCCCAAAAAAATATAAACCATATTTTATACATATGCCTTTGAATGTGAAGGTATCATGCATTCATTAATTTTCTACCACTGCCTGCCTGCTTCTGTTGGCAGCGGTCTCCGATTCCTTTTTTTTTGAGGTAGCAGCCGAATAAAAAACTGTAATTAGCCATTTTTGTTTGATTTTTTGCTACTCGGAAAAGGAAAAGAAGCCAATGGAATGAATGAACGAAAAAATGTTTTTACTCTCCGTCGATTATTTTTTTTTTTTCTCTTTCATTGATGTTCATTGACTCGAAAAAAATTTTTCCTTTGATTTTTTTTGCTCTGTTTTGGTAGAATAACTTACAAACGTTCATGAAATTAAAGAGAGAAAGATAGTAAGTGAAAGTATAAACATGTGCTTACATTTGCTTATTGTTCAGTAAAGATGGTGATATTAACACAAAAATTTTTTGTTTCAAGATTTTAGTGTTGCTATCATTTTTGATCAGTGATCAATGCTGTTGTATTTTTGAGAGTAACAAAATTTTTATAAATGAAATCTTGTTGCTACTATCATTTTTCGAGAAATTATTCAAAAAGTGATAATAACCAAAAAAACGAAAAACCAAATTTTTTCGGTCACTATCTTGCTACAAAAAGCTGTGTATCTGAAATTCCTTTGATATCTTTTTGCTGCTATGAAAAGAAGCCAATGGAAAAACACTGTTTTTGCCGTCAATTACTTCTTGTTGCTTTTCACTCGAAAAAAATTCTTTGATTGTTCTGTTTTCGAAGAATAACTTGCAAACGTTTGATCATGACAAAAAGAGAGATATATAGCAAGAAAATGAGAGAGAGTATAAATAACATCTGCTTACATTTGCTCATTTCTATTTTTTTGAATACAAAAGAAGAAACAGGATATCTTTCAAAGCTTGAAAGCGCGCAAAAAAAGAAAAAGAAGAATGGATATAAACTTGCTAAATGAAGGACTTCCGATGATGACGACGACAATGACATTTTAAAATAGATAGATCATCATCATCGCAAAATAAAAACTTAAAAAACAAATGCCGCACTTATTAATGCTCAACACCACACAGGAAGGATAAAAGAAAAAAGAAACCGCAAAAAAACAGATATTTATACAAAACACACCCCATTTTTGGACACTGTTTTTTTCTTTCTCGCGAGAAGAAAAGAAAAAAATCACTCTCAATTGCCAATGAAAAAAAAAACGATTGACAGCTTTTCAAGTGGAAAACTAACCTTCTTTTGAATGGAGGAGAGAGTGAAAGTTAAACCACCACCACCACCACCTCAACCTCAAAAACAAAAACAATCAAAAAACAATGGTAGAAGTACCGACAAAAGCCAAAAACAAAAAGGAAAGAAAATCGGTAGTAAGAGTGTCAAAAACGGAAAAAGAGTGAGTTTCTTTAGTGTTGTTGTCCTCATAAATAAATTTGATTCGTAAAAAATTAAAGAGAAAGAAAAAAGGGAGTAAATTGTTTTTGAGAATTGCTTAAGTGGGGGGATAAACATTAGTAAAGTGATGCTTTTTTTGGATCAAAATACATAAGAAAATCTTTTTTTGAAGTTTATTGTTTTTGTTAAATAACAATCTAAGCACCCAAAATAAGCACAAGATGAGCAAACAAAACTACTGGTGCTGCTATAGCTAGCAATTTTTTTATATTCTATTTTAACAAAAAATAAATGAGCAGTAGTTTTAAACATAGGATAATATTATTTTTCATCATGTAAAAAATCTGTCACAACATTTGTATTTTTCACAATATGAATTGAAGATAGTAACACAGAATATTATATATTTATGATTTCAGCGTTACTGTCATTATTTTTTTAAAATAACTTTTTCTGGCATTTTTAAGTGTAACAAAATTTTCAAAAACATATAATTTTGTTCTTACTGTCATTTGAGCTAAAACCCTGTAATGAAAGAGTGATAGTAATAATAAAAAGCAAAAAGCATAATTTTTTATTTACTATCTTCCAAAAAAATTGCATATCAGAAATCCCATTTTAGAACTTTTGTTTATACACCCCATACTACTAATTTTGCATCCACAAAAAGTATACTGTAATGACCTAGAAACAAATTTCTTCAACACATATGTAAAACTAATAAAACCTCACTCTCTCTTAACACCTGGAAGATATATATAAAATCCACTCATAACAATCAAATTTATTATTCATTTTTTTCGTACCCTCCACATTGACTTTTTTAAAAATTGTAATTTATCATTTTGTCAACAAATCTCATTTTTTTTTGTGGTCTCTTCTCTCTAAAGCAATGCAAGAAAAGTCATTTAAAAAAAAGTGCCTCATTTCACACAAATCATTTTCAATATTTTTTCATCATCACTTTTCTTTCTATCGTTCATTGGAATGCCATTGTTACCAGATGTCAAAAAAAGTTTTTTAAGTTATGGCATTAAAAAATTATTGTTGAATAAAACCACAAAGATGGCATAACTCATTTTTTTGAAAAGATGATAGTAACAACTTTTTTCAAAAAATGCTATGCATAAGTTACTATGCATAGCATTTTTTACTGTTCCCATGTAAAACAAATGATTTTCTTGTTTTTACTTGCCCCTTTTTTGTAGCTATTATTTTTTTTGATACAACAACATCTGGCAGCAGCAGCATTTATTATTATTATCCTTCTTCTTCTTAAAAATTATTTTGATTCGACCCAATTCACACTAATTCTTTAATTGTTTTTTTTTCTTACTTTCATTTTTTTCTTGTTACTTTTCTTGCTTTATTACGGTAACTAAAAATTTATCCAATTTCAAAAGTGAATTAATTTTAAATTAACCCTATTTTTTACAGTTGTTACACATTACTTTAAATATCTTTCTTTCTTTTTGCTGGAATTCATCCCTCTCTTTTTTTTACTATCCATCTGAACAACTCAAAATTCGCACATTTTTTTTGATTCACTTCATTCTTCTTTTTTACTTGAAAAACGGTCACTTATATTTTTGCTTTGACATATAAAAAATTATTGTAAATTATACTCTCTCTCTCTTTTTTGATGATGGCGGTATACATGAAAAAATGAGGTTAAAAGGTGATGCAGAAATATTATTGTTATTGGTATTGTTATTACTACTCTAAAATTACCTTTAAATTAAAAAAAGAACTCGATGAAGTGGAAAAAATATGTTTTCTTTCTTGTTCACTTCTTGCTCTTTTTTTTGACGAATCAAATACATGCTCGCGTACATGCAAAGTAGTAAAAAGAAAAGAACATGCATGAACATGAAAATAAACTGAAAAAAAGAGGAGGAGGAGAGAAAGGAAAAATGTATTTGTCAAAGAGGTGAGGTTAACATGATGAGAGAGAGAGGATGGCGTGTAGTGGAATACTGTAACATTGTTTTAGAGTCAAAAAGCGGTATTGCTAAAAACTTTTTTTATAATTGAACATAAGAATCGGACATATTTGTTGAAACAATCATTTTCGACATATTTGAGCTTCGATATTTCAAATAACTATCAAGATGAAAGTAACTTCAAATTTTTCATTTTTGCTTTTTAGCATTACTATCCCAATGAAAGTAATCAAAAAAAATGTGTTCTGCTTTTTTGAGTTACTGTCATTTTTGATAGTAATGAAAAAAGGTGTTTTTTAATTTTTGTGTTACTATCTTCAAAATTTAGCTATGATTTCGCAGAACCCCATAAGCTTTTAAAAAGTTGTCTTTCATGTGACTTTGTTTTATATATATTTATTCAAAAGAATATTCCCCCGTGGCCTAAACCAGGTGGATAAAATACAATACAATGTAAATAAACATTAAAAATTAAAAATACAATTAAAAACAGATAAAAACAAAAAGAATATTATTTGATTTTTAAATGAGATTGGAAGTAGTGAGATCAATAGTAGAAAGTTTGCTTTTTAATACCTCTTTGCTTTGGATTTTTTCAAATAAGATGCCATATTTGTTGAGAAGGGATGAAACACGAGTTGAAAAATGTGTATTACTGTATTTTCCCATAATATACTTCTTCGGTCGATAATAGCCGGTATCACGATGTCTTTGTAGTTGATGAAAATATAGATCAATTTCCAAGTTCCTTTCATCCACAAAATCAAATGCCATTAAAATATCCATTTCATTTCTTCTTTGTTGAAGAGAAACCATTTCATATTCTTTTAGTCTTTCAGGATATGGCGGGATTACAGTATTTGTCGGATGATTTCGTTTATAGAGCAGTCTGGTGAATTTCTGTTGTATTGATTCAAGTTGATTGATAATATTCTTTTGAGGAACATTAAATATTTGACTACCATATTCGAGATGTGGACGAACATAAATGTTGAAAATTTTAATCAAAATTTTTTCATCATTTGTGATAATTTTATTGAAGATTGAAAACATACATTTGCGAGCATTTGATGTAATAATATCCACATGTTCTTTAATTGAGCATTCATTGTTGATGTAAAATCCCAAATCACGAGTCATTTCTTTTCTTTGAATTTCAACATCATTTAAAGAATATTTTGCATCGGAATTTTTTGGGCCAAATTGAACGTGAAATGTTTTATGTGGAGCAACTGTCATTGATTCAGATTCACACCATTCAGCTACAGTATTCAATGCATTTTGAAGAATAGTTGGGTCATAATTTTTCTTTGAATATGAATAAATAATTTTGAGGTCATCAGCATAAACAAAATGAATAATTCCACCCATTTCATTCAATTTTTTGCTCAATGCAGAAAATACAATGATGAAAATGATAGGTCCCAGTACTGACCCTTGTCCAACTCCAGAATCAGCTGTTGTTTTACTTGAAAGTTTACCATTGACTTTCACCAAAAATTCACGATGACTAAGTAATTTCATTATTAAGTTCAACAAATTGCCACCAATTTTTGCACATTTTAAAGCTTCCAAAATTCGATCAAATGGTAGTTTATCAAAAGCTTTTTGGAGATCAATATAGATAACATCAGAAGTATATTTCTTATAAGAGCATCGGTTGATATGTTCAGTGAATAAAATCATTTGTTTGGTAGTTGAATGTCGAGCTCGAAAGCCAAATTGTTCTTTGGGTAAGAAATTGTCCCATTTCAAATGAAGCATAATATATTCTTTAATAAATCGTTCAAGTGTCTTCAGGATATCGCTAGTTCCGGAAATTGGCCTATAGTCAGCAATGGAAGTTGGATTTGGTATTTTAGGAATTGGAGTCACATGTGATAACAAAAAATCTTTTGGAACATCGCAATTTTGGATCATATGGTTGAATAGATGTGTAAAAGGTGTTGATAATGTTGCTGCACACTTTTTCAATATAATTCCAGGTATTTGGTCCGGACCAGATAGATTCTTGTTTTTGCATTCTTTGAGGTATTTTTCTACAGTAGATGTATTGAAAATAATGTCATTCAGTGAATTCGGTTGTGGTTCATTTCTTTCAAGCGGAATATTTGGATTTGAAATATTATAATCAGATTTGAATTTCTCTTTTATTTTTTCTGCTTTCAAAGTATCATCAGTGATTATATTATCATTGACAGTTAATGTAGGTATTGATGCATATTTGGTTTTGGTGACATCAGCAAGACATTTATAAAAAGTTTTTTGATTTGATAAAATTTTCTTTTGGTTTTTGGAGACGAAGTTTTTGAAAGCTTTGAGTAATTTTTTACCGAGAATTCTGCTTGAATTTGTTTGGGCTGGATCATTGATAAGTTCTATATATTTTTCTTTCATTTCTTGAATAATTTTAGGACAGCATCCATAGTTTTTTTGGGACGAATTATATTGCTTAATGGGAATAAATTTTTCTTTATATATTCCATCAAGAATTACATTTTTAATAAAACCAAACTTATCATTAGCATTTTCGCGTTTTAAAAGTTCTTCTTCCCATTTAATAAATGAAATATACGAATTGAAAGCTTCGTAATCAGCATTTGCAAAATCATAATAAGTTGAAATAATATTTTCTTTTGGAGGCAGTTGACATTTGATATCAAAAGAAACAACAATATGATCCAAAGTTGGAAATATTAAAGTTGAAATATCATCATCTTCTGGAACTGCAGAAACATTTTCAGTTCTATTTGTTGATGAGAATATAAGATCAAGGATATTTCGGCAATTCTTTTTCTCATCTATTCTTGTCCAAAAATTTACAAGTTGATTTAATTTAAAATTTTCACAGAATTCATTGATTATTCCAGCAATAATTTTACTATTTTTTACATTAAGCATTGGACGAAAGTTGTTCCATTTGACTTGAGGCAGATTGAAATCTCCAAGAAGGACAAAATCTGTTGGTTGAAATGGAGTGGGTGAACAGAATATATCAGCAAAGTCATGGAAGGCATCACAGGGTTTGATTTGTTTATGACGATAGGATAGAATAAAGCGTATAATATTCTCATTGTCAAGGAATAGATCAAAAGCAATTGTTTCTTCGATTGAATTTGGTAATGGAATATGGTGAAGATTATTTTTAATTAATGCGCAAACACCACCACCTTGGCGATTGGGACGATCTTTTCGAATTAAAAAATATGGGAAACCGTTTATTAATGAAGCATTTGATGTTTTTGTTTCATGGAGCCAAGTTTCAGTAATAAAAACGATATCTGGTGAATATTTGTTGAGAAATAAATGAAAGTTGTTTAATTTTTCTTTAATACTTCTAAAGTTGAAGAGGTAGCATTTTAATCCGAATTTAGAGTTGTTCAGCTGTGGTGGCTTCCATGTTGATATCAGTGGAGACGATTTGTGGTTGAGTTTGTGGTTGAGGCATTTGAAGACGAAAGGAATAATATCTAGCAGCTACAGTATTTTCATCACATTCAAAGAGTTTAGTTTCTTTTGTTGTTTTATTACACATATATATTTGATTCTTGTTTATAAAATAAGCAATATTTGAATTTTCTTCACGAGCATTATGAAGAGCATTTCTTTTTTGGGAAAGTTTTAATTGGACGAGATGTTCTTCACGAGGTAACATTTTATTGACAAAAACATTTTTAGCTTTAAGTTCATCATTGCTTTTGATAAATTGAGGTGCTTTTTCAAGAACAGATTGTCTTTGTTTCTTACTTTTTAAGTTAACTTTAATTGGACGATTTTTTCCTGGTGTTTTCTTACCCATTCTTGAACATTTAATAACTTCTACTTCAGTATCAATATTTTTAATAAAATCTTTAATAATTGTTTCATCAGGAATAATTTCTCCATCAGTTTTTTCTTCTTCAATATTTGTAATAACAACGGCAGTAGCAATAGAATTCGTTTTAGATGTATTATTTCGAGAGGAAGTAGTTTTACTACGTGATGATGAAATATTTTTGGTTGGCTGAATAAATGTTTCTTCACAAGGTGGAGTAAGCCATTGTTCCTTAGCATTTTGTAAATATTCAATCTGTTGAAGAAGTTTTCTGATAGTTGCATCTTTCTCATCACATTGTTTCATAAGATATTCAATAATAGTTTCAGATTGCTTATTACCAGATGACTTAACAGCTTCAGAATGAGTGCGTTTTAATTTATTAGGTGGTGAATTAGAAGAAAAATCTGGAGTACGTTGTTGTTGATTTGCATCATTTTGAATTGGATGATGTTGAATTGGCAGAGTCTGAGTTTGTTGAGGTTGAAGTGGTTGTATTTGATTTTGATGTGATTGCATTTGTTGTTGTTGATTTAGATGTTGTTGCATTGGTGGAGGTAAATAGTTTGGTTGTTGTTGATTTTGATTATGTAATGTATTATAGTTATAATAAGGTGGAAAGTTTTGCATTTGATTTTGAGGATGTTGTTGCATTGGATATTGTTGAGTTTGAGGATTTGTTAACATAACGCTTATGTAATTAGGTTTCTAAATAAACTTCTGGAGATTTTATTGCAGATCTCGCTAGAAATTTAAATAAAAAAATAATTAATAAGAATTTGTTTATTGATTTGATAAGTAACAGTATAAATTATTGATAGATAGATTTGAAAAATAAATTATTTAATAAATAATATATTTTTGAATTATTTAATAAATAATAGTTTTTTGCCAATAAACCAATTAGTCAATTTTTTGATGTCTTTTTTTGTGGCTCCAATTATCACCTCTTTTTGATCTCTCTTTGTCTCTCGCGGTAGCATCAGCAGCAATCAATTAGTTTAATAATTTATAATCTTTTCATCATCACTTCACTTGTTTATAATATATCGGATATTGTTACACTAAAAAATCTTATTCAATATCAAAAAAAAGAAGTCAAGTCATTACAATTCATTTATATTATTATTAATAATCTACATCATGCTTTACACACCCTCTCTACATCCCATTTCCGCTCAATCCCTCCTTTTCTTTTTTTTAAACGATGTGTTTTATCTAATCGAGATCTTCTTTCCTCGATTTCATTCTTTTAATGTCTGTTGCGTCTTTTTTTATTGCTGTTGCCTTGCTTTTTTTTGATTTCCTACTGTGTTTCCTCCCTTCCTTCATCAACAACTACTACTACTACTCTAACAACAATAATACATGCATCGAATGATGATGATAGAAATAAGATAATAGGAATGGCAACAGCTTCTCCTCAAAGAGAAGAAGGGCATTATGTCAACAACTAAAAATCTCTGTTTTCTATTAAAAACAAAATTTCAATTTTCTATTATTTTATATCTTCTCCCTTGAGTCTCTTCTCTCTCTCTTTTTCTTTTTTGAGAAAAATGTTTTTAAATGCACATATATATCGTTTTTTATTTTATTTCTTGTATGATTAAAACTCATTTTCATGTTGCTGCTTGTTTCATAAAAATAAATATTGTCAGATGCGATGGATTGAGATGATAGATTTTTTTCATGGATGAGATATAGGGTGCTAAAAAGCTGAAAAAAAATGCTCTAAAAGTGTTATGCAAATAGTGCTTTAAAAGTGCTTTTCTTTGGATGCGCCAAAAGCAGAATTAAACGAATTGAGGTTTTGAAACGAAAAATTAAGTTTAAAATCGCCCAATTCTGACATGTAAATTTTTTGAAAAGATAGTAACCAAAAGGCTTGTTTTTGCTTTTGTTTTGTTACTATCACTAATTTGATGAAGCAAATTTCGAACAATGAGAGAACCAATAAAAGTTATTTGTTACTCTCAAAAACTCAAATAATCATTCCAACAAAAGAAAATGATAGTAACGTTGAAACCTTGAAACTCCAAAATCAATATTACTATCAGTGACTTTTACAGCAGAAAATGCAGAAGATGGAAATTGATGTTATTTTAACTTTTTGCATTTCTGCATTAGCATTTCACAGAGCCCTAAAGCTCAACAGTAATCTTCGACATGAAAACATTTCTTTATATTCAACTTTTTTCCTGCAAATTGCAATGCATGCTTTTTTAATATTAAGCTTTTATTTATTTTTCTATCCCAAAACTTCAGTTCTCAAATAAACGACGAAACATCTCTCATTTTCATCATCTACATATCTGCATATCCACATAACAAAAAAACATTAATAAAACAACATCAAAAAATAACCCCTTTAGGCATGTATTTGGAGGACAAGAAATTTTTATGTTTGTTGGTTTAATTACACAATTTTATACTCACTTACTTGCTTGCTTACATTTTTCTCATTTCCATCTTTCTTTTTTTCATTTAAAAAAATTAATGGAGAATGCTTTTATTTTTCTGTGTTTGTTACTCCAAATTTAGTTGTTGTTGTTTCTATATATCACACTTTTAATGTTCTTGTCGACATCTTTTTTTTCATGTCGTAAATGAGATGATGTTAATGGTGTTGTTGGTGTTGTCCCTAAAAAAAGCTGCTACTGATGCTGCTAAAATTACTTTTTTTTCTCATTTTGATGGAATTCTTTGTTTAAAATACTAACTCATCTTTTGATTCATTCATGTATGATACTTACATGGTTGATAGTAATATGTTTGTTTAATTTTGATGTTACAATCATTTCTGAAAGTAATTTTAAAATTTTGATGTAAAAAATTTTTCTAACTATCTTCGTGTGTCGATAAAGTTTTAACCCTTTCCCCAAAACTACCGTATCCTTTTTAAAAAGATTAATCCCATTTTATGCAAATTTACTCTTCTTTAAATAACAACAACAAATTATCATTAACCTTGTCATATTAAGTTTAATATATTTGCCGATAATCAAATAATAACTCTTTTTTTAAACGGTTATTATTATTTTATTTACTTTGATTGAATTTCAAATCATCTTTATCCCCAAATTGACTATGACAAATCTTTCTTCTTTCCTCTTTCTTCGATCTCAATGCCGACACCGACTTCAAAAAAGATGGAACAAAGTTAATCGGTCGACAGAGAGAGCGTAAAATGCTTGTGAATTTCTTTTTTCTTAAACCGTATAATAAAAATTGTATTTATATTCAAAGAAGAAGATCGAGGGTAAATCGTTTCTCTCTTTTTTAGAGGGGAAAGAGCGAAAACGATAAGCTTTAAGTGAATTTTTCATCTTCTTTTAAAAAAAGAAATCGACTCAAATTACCTCTTCTTCTTCTTTTTTTTCTATCCGTTTTTCTCAGATCATCATCCTCTCTTCTCTCTTAATAAAAATAAATACAATATAAAAACAGTATTTATTTTGATTTTCACTCAGTGTTAATCTTTCAAACACATTTTTTTCTTCTTCATTTTTGCTTTGGGTTTTGATTTTCATAAAAACTCATCACAGCAACACAGCAAAAACCCATACCGCATCACCCCGATTAGTTGTCGGCGAACCGAAACAAGCAAGCATTCATTCGCCGCTGCTGTTGTTGCCCGACAAGGATATAGCATTTATTAAAATTAACCGATTCTTTCTTTTTTCTTTATTTTGTTACTGTCTCTTTTTTCTTTGTTGCTTCTTCTTCTCTTTGAAATTAAAGAAGAAGAATATGGTAGTAGCATCAAAAAAGTAGCTTAAAAAATTCTTTTTTTTTATTTAAACTTTGCTTTAACAAAAAAAGAAGAAGCAATGACGCTAAATAAATTTGTGTTAAATGAGTCTTTTTTTCTCTCAGATATTGCTTCTGTTTTTATGCTTCTACTTTTTTGATGAGAAATGATAGTGGTTTTAATTTGTGTAAACACGCTTCTGAAAAAGAATATATATTTGGCAAACAAAGACAAAGACAGAAAAAGAAGCAAGCAAGCAAGTAAGCAATTGCAATTTTGTACATGGAAAAGCAGAAGATAGCTTTAGGGGAAGAAGCATAAAATTGCTTCAAAGTTGTTGAATTAAGAAAAAAGAAAGAATTGAAATTTTGTTTGTTTCATTAGTATCTAATTAAACATATCTGTTGAAAATTGGCATGTTTGATGTAGATAAAAATACTGGTGCAGGTTGAGTTACTGCTTCCCCAGAAGATAGTGCAGGTGGAGTTTCAGTAGTAAATTCTTATTCATCTCATTTTAGATGCTTAAAATTGGTTTATAATTTTTCTGTCACATTTTTCACGTCGGATCACAGATTTTTAAATCAATGTAAATATTTCTTTCAAAAAAAGACGGCATCGTTTTTGAGCCATTTTTGTCGGGGCCTTACCAACACCTAAATTCTTATTCATCTCATTTTAACATCAAATTTTTGATTTCGACATTTTTGTGTTACTATCCACGAAAAACTGATCTAACAACGATGTTACTAAAAACAATGAAAAAAAACTTTCTGGTTACTATTCTTTCTTAAAAACTTGCATTTGTATCTCAATGAAATTCTAAATGTTTCTGGCTATTTATTACTGCTCAGTTTTTGTTTAGTTATTACAGTATCTCATAAACAATATTTTTATGTAAGCACCAAAATTAATTTACCACCATAATAAATTCTTTTATTTCTTGTCCTTCTGTCATTCGCCTGCTCCTTCTTTCTTTTTTTGCCTGTCTTTGATTGCTTCTTTTCAAACATCTTTTTTTTTTCATTTACAAGTGTGCCAAGAATGCCAAGTGAGAAAAAAAAAAGAAGCAAGTAAGCAAGTCAGTGGTCGAATTGGGCAGACGCCTTAAATTCCCACGATTTTTGTAAAACCTCTGTGTGAAACATTAATACTTTTATTTATAAGAAAAAAAGAAGAAAGAATTGTAAACGATATTGTTATTTGACAACGACGACGTTGTTGGAAGACGATGATAGTAAGCAAGAAAAAAAATGTGAATGCTTAATTGAGTACTTTCTTTTCTTCTCTTTCTCCTTGCTTCTTCAATTCTTTTTTTTCAAGTTGAATTCAAATGTGTGCAAGCAGCAAATATATATATTATATAAAAGATCTTCTTAAATATCTCGTCACTTATGCTTTTGTTTAAATGTTTCTTTTTTGTTTTATCTACTTTTTTCTTTGACGACAACGAGAACTAAAAATGTGACACTACTTTTTTTACTTTAAATGATGATGATGTTAAGTTACTGTAATACACTTAGAAAAAAGGGATGTTAGAAGTAGGAGGAAAAAAAGTATCACTTTATGCTTTTAGAGAAGCATGAAAGCAAGAAATGGAAAAGGCTCCTGATGACTTGTGTATTTGCTTTTCAATTTTTTGTCGGTTTTCACATGTACTGCTAAAATATACTGCTTTTAAACATGGATGTTAAAACAATATGGGACATGGTGTCAGTTTGCTTTAAAGCAAAAATTGTTAAAAAACTGAAAGTTGGATATTGTAACTGAAATATTGATTTTTTCGTTTTCTGTAGCAGATCTCTCTTTGATGGCATTTTATTGTTCATAAAAGTTGTTGGCCAGATAGCTAATACTATTCGACGAAACTTATTTGCATTTTTTCTTTAACTCCATAGAATCAATGTTTTCTGTAACAACTGTCCCTTCTCATGCTTCATCGTCATCTCGCCTCCTCTTTGACGATAGTTACTCACAATTCAAACACAAATCTTTTCCCTATCTTTGATATGCTCATTCTTTTATATTTGATTTTCTTCGAATCCATTTCTCTCATATGACAAGAAATTTGTCATTTCAACAACGTTTAATCTCTCTCCTTTAATTCTACCGTAATACACATACTTGACTTTCAAAAAAAAAGTTGTTGCCATAGAAAAAGAAAATGGTGAAGTGTAAACACGAGAAGAAATTTTTTGTCTACAAAATGTGAAGACTTAAATAATTTGACAGATCTCTTTTTCTACAAAAGTAAACGCCGGAAACTTGCTGTTTGACAGTTTTTTTTCTCTTACTCTAATGATTGACAAAAATGTTTTATATATTTTGTGAAAAGCTTTTTTGACAGATTTTCGGAAGTCTGTTTTTGCAAAAACTTTTAATGTTTAATCATCACTTCCGATTCCTGCTTTTTTTTTCTTTCTTTGCTTATTAGAAGCTGTCAATTAAATAAATGTCTTTTTTATAATACACATATAATCATTTTTGTATTTTAATATTTGCTTCATTTTCCTTGATCAAAATCATTCCTAGTTTCTTCAAATTCGACAGTAATAGGTAGATAGAAATTTACTCGAATATTAAAAGCTTTTGTTACTAAGAAAGTTTTTGGTTAGTATAAATCCTTGTTAATTTAGACATCAAAATCGTGCTAATTTTTACTTTTCTTTTTTGCTGATTCAGTTTTTTCAGCAAACTTTATTCTTCGATTTCGACTATCACTATGAAAGTAATCAAAAATTTACTTCTTTATTTTTGGAACTGCTGCTATCATACTGCAAAAATCAAATTTTATATTTCTCAAGTTACTATCTTCGTTCAACAGTTGCTTAAAATAATTTTCAGTGTATAAACTTTTTTAAATTTTATCTTTTTGCTGATTTTAAATTCAAATTTAAATCCAAAATCAGATCCATTCATCATTGTTTCAAAAAAGTCGTTTAATTAAAATTGAAACGAGAACAAGTACATCATCATCATCCCAAAAACGCAACCACCGCCGCATGTTTCATGTTTATTTAAAACATCTATCTGAAAAATATGAATGAAATATCTCATCATATCACTTCTACATTTTTCTTTCATCGTCGTCGTTGTCTTAATTACATCTATCTATATCCAATATTTCTTAAAAACGCGATAATAAAGGCAAGAATTAATATGTCATTAAACATTAATTCTTTCTTGTCTTTTTCTTGTCCATTTTTTTCGGTGGTTATATTTTTAGATCATTTTCTTGAAGGGGGAGATGATGATGATGATTAAACGCACACATATTTTTAATAATATCTAACATGTTATTTATCTTGACTTGATTAGACACGGAATATGGCGAAAGAAAAAAAAAGTGGAATAGAATTTCGAAGAAAAAGAGTGCATAATCATGACTGATTTGAAACATTTTTTTGTTGAATTTCTTTAAAAACACGATTGATAGTTGATTAAATTTTATGGGCTTAAATAGCAGTGGCAAACTTTTCTTATTACCATAAACCTGAAAATCAGGCATTTGTTGTTTTTACATAAAAACTTGTTCCAGTAAAAATGCCTGATTTTCAGGTTTAGTCATTTTATTGCTACCATCTTCCCTAAATTTCTTTTACTAATTGCTCTTTTTTTCCTACTGTAACAGCAACTTGTTGATGAGGAATGTTAGAAGCATACTTGAATTAGTGTTAACTCTCTTTTTTTCCTTCTCCACTCCTTTTTTCTTTTTTCAAGAGAAAAACACCAATCAAAGCAAAGTTGAAATAAGAAGTTAACGGAGGTTTATCGAGAGAAAAAAAGAGCTTAAACAAATTAAGTCATTCATTTTGCAGTAGCTTGAAATAATGAAAAGGTTAATATAAATTTCGTCGCTCTTTTTTTGTTAAGTGTTTTATCCTCTTTTTTGTTTTTCGATCTCCTTCAATATTTTCTTCGTTTTTTTTTATCTAAGAGCATCACTACCATCAACTTCAACATCAATGACGATGATGTCGTTGATGGTAGTGATATTGTGTACTTGTATATGTATGTGTGTATGTTCGATATATCGATATCGATGAAAGCGGAGAGGCTTAATTTCTCACATTTTTTTTATATTTTTAAATAAGATTAATGCTTTTTATTGTATGTATGTAGAATTCTATTGGTTGAATGATTATTTACTCAACTGTCTAGTAGATAGGTAGTAGTTGTGCTTTTCTCTTCTTCTTTGCTTTCCTCTCTTATACATACATTATTCAAACATTTCTCTCTTTCTTTCTAAATCACCAACAGCACTACCATCGTCGATGAGGATGATGATGATGAAAAAAGCAATCTTCTTCTTCTTGAACAACGATAGCTAGTAGAGCTAGTAGAGGACAGGCATTCAATTGCTTGCTATTACTTGTTTGCTGTGTTGCTAGCTTGCTTGCTTGATTGCTTCGTTGATGATGATTGCTTGCTCGGCTTGGTAGTAAGAGTGTTAACTTCTTTGCGCCACTGCTTCTCGTTTTCTGAAAAAAAAAGATTAACATTTTTTTGAAAAAGCAGCAATCAACAACTGATCCTTTCTCTTTACAAAAAAATTTGAAATGATGCTTCTTCTCCTTGTTTGTCTGTCAGGTAAAAAATATAAAAAAAAAGAAATGAAGAAGTTTAATTAGCAACATAAGAAGATTTAGCAAAAAAGAGAAATATGATGGTAGAAAAACTACTTTTATAATGACGAACAACAACGGTAGCGACATCGATGCTTTTTGTTTAAATCAAGTCCTTCAGCTGAGAGCTAAGATGAATTCTTCATTTTTTGAAAATTGAGCTGTTTAATTGGAAGTTGAATTTCGACAGTTTTTAGTGATTAGTAAAACCACTTTAAAACACTCATTTCAGTTTTTGATTTATTTTGTGTTGAATCATTTTGTCATGACAGAAAAAATATAAATCGTTTTTAAACCACTACCATCTTTGTTTTTATAACACCCTAGTCATAAACCATTTACATTTTTCAATTTTGATTTGATTTTGTCCAGATGATGTTTTTGCATTTAAGATGCCAAAACATTTATCCTCATTAATTTCAGTCATTTATTCGATCATTCATTTTCACACTCCCACCTGCTTCATTTTTCTTTACAATAGCAGCAGCAGTGGCAGCCTATCACTTACTTAAATCTCACACATCAATTTTTTTCTTCTTTCATTAAAAAATAACATTAATAGGGATTGCCATAATAATTTTGTTGCTACTGCACCGTTTTTTATTCGTGTTTTTTCTTTTAATTGTGTCATGATCACAAAAAATGATAGATCACTTTTTTGATATATCCCCTAAGAGGAGAGTTGTTTAAAACATTTTTGTAACAAAAACTATCACATTTTTTATCAGAATATTTGTGTTATTATTTTTTTAGAGATGTCATGTCCTTGAAAAAGTTTTACAAACAAAATAATTCCTTCAATTTTGTTTCAGATTTTTTTGTAAAAGTTAAAATTTAGTGACGCCGTTATTGCCAGCAAATTTCGCGTACTATCACTTTTTTCAGTGGAGCATTATTTTTTTTTAAGTTCGATAGTAAAAGAATGTCCAAAAATTTAATTTTACTGTTACTATCATGTTACGAAAAATGATAGTAACAAAAAAAGCAAAAAACTAATTTTTTCGTTACTATATTTCCATAAAAAGGTTTTGAAAATTAAAAACTTTTGTCTCAAAAACGTTTCCATATTTCTTGCAATCCTTTTTTATTTCTCAATTTTTACTGCAATGAACATCCTATACACGACTACACGCATTTTTACAGTAATCTCTTGTTCTTTTTCCCCCTCTGTGTTTTGTCTCCTCCTTTTTTCTTTCTCTTGTTTAACAAGCGCAGCTCACTTCTTCTTTTTTTTCGTGTTATTTCTTCCAATTGTTGTTGTCGAAACAAAGTCATCATCTCTCCATCCCCATCCCTCTCTTTCTCTTTCTTCCTCAGTTTTGAGCGTTTTGCTGCGTGTTTGTCCGAAGTTCGATAGAGAGAAAAGGGAGTTTCAAAAAAAAGAAAGAGAAAGAAAGAAACACATGTTCTAACGTGTTTAGCTATATATAAAAAAAGGCGGAGTTAAAAACATTCAAATTTTTTTTCTTTGCACCAAGATTATGAAGTTCATTATTATTAAAAGGTTATTGCTTTGTTACTTTTTTTCAGATTTTTTGAAGGACAAACAAGAGAGAGCAAAAGAGAAGAGGTATCAGTTACAAAGCATCGAACGCGCGCACTCACTCGCGACACTCATTTTTTTGTGTCGCAGCCAAAACGGAAAAGTAGGAGGGGCGATAGTGTATAATGTGTGTAATGTATAAGTTAAACGGTTGTTGATTACTATCTCTTGTTGCCGCCGCTGCTGCTTCTGTTTCATTGTTTTAACTACTCATATTTTTTTGAAAAAAAGGTGGACCTTAATATTTTTTTTGGCATGCCTTTAAAAAATTTTTCAATGTCATAATTTCAATCAAAATGAAAATCAGTTTTTTACCTTTTTTAAAGTCTCCTCCCATTTTTTCATAAATTTTTTTTATTCTAATTTTATAACAGCTTTTTTTGTAATACAAGTCACGCTATCCTTGTTTTATGAAATTGTGAAGGAAAAAGTCAGACATGACCTTTTTTCCTTCAAAGCTTTAAAGCTACAGTATTGTTACTTTTTTTGTTTTAAAAATGGCAACACTTTGTTGCTTTTTTCCTTGAATTTTTTTGTTCTAATTTGTATCCCATGCTTTAATAAAAGTTTTTCCCAGTTTTTTTCCTAATCTCCGGTTTTGACATTAAAATTTGTTGTTTAGCGTGTGTTAACAAAATTTTCTAAAATAATTTTAAAATAACATTTTTTTGTCACTTTTTTTTGAAGACTACCGTTTTTTCTTGTGTTTTTACTTTCGTCTAAAACATTGATGGTAACATAAATTTTCATATTTCAACATTTTAGTGCTACTGTCCTTTTTGAAAGTAACATTTTTTTTCAAAAATGGAATTTTGTTGTTACTATCATTTAACAAAAGCCTCTTCAATAATGATAGTAAACAAAAAAATACGAAAACAATATCTTCGGTTACTTTCCTTCCACAAAAATTTTTTTGGATGCGGATATGCAGCTTTTCTTCTTTACTCATCTCTCTACTACCTACTTTTTTACCTAAACATAACAACACAATTTTTTCTTACATCAACAACAACTTTTTTTTCTTTCTACTTGTCATGTCTTCATCATTCAAAAATTTAACCACTCCTAAATTGTAGTAATAACATTTATGTCCATAAACACAAGTAAACCTTTGATACCCTAATATTTCGTGTGTTTTTAATCAAAAAACTTTTTTCTTCTGATACCCCAAAAAAATTTGTTAACATTGTTTTTTTTTTATTTCTTTTTTCTCTGAAAAAAAAATTTGTAATAACACGCGAAAATAAAAAAAGAGAAAACGAAAAAAGAATGTGATGATTCTTCTTCTGGTGATGATGATGATTGTCTTCATTAATTTTCTCTCAAAATTTTTTTGTTGCTTCTGATAGCAATAAAAAACGAAAATAATGATGATGATGATCATCATCGTTGTGGTTTAACATTAGTTTTTTTTGATAATGTTTGTTTTAAAAACATCAGCGGAAACACAAAAAAAAATTGATAGAAAAGAAAACGAAAAAAAAAATATCTTGTGATAAAACGTTTTCCATACATTTTTTTGGGAACTTTTCGTGGTATTTCGTAATATTTTGTTACTTTGATAGTAATCAAAGTTTTTGAAAATGCTAAAATCGAGATTACTATCAAAAGGAAAGTAATCTGTTTTCTAAAAAAAGTTAATTTTGAGGTTACTATGATAGTAATCAAAAGTTGTAAGAAATCGAAATTAGAATTACTATCACAGTAATCAAAAGTACAAAAATTTTGACGTTGAGATCACTGTAGCTCATCCGGAAGCAAAAAAAGTAAATGTTGTTATTATGACATTGACACCTTTCTGTTAATGAACTTCTTCTCTTTCCTTTTGTCCTTTTTTTGTGGTAGGCAGCTAAATTCTTTCTCTTTCTCTCTGCCTTTTTTGTGCCATTTAAATTTTTGTCACACATTTCTCTCTCTCTTTCTTCCTTTTTTGATCAGCACTGTTTTTACATACTCACTCTCTCAATCCCAAAAAATGACCTTCCCATTTCTTTTTTTGACAAGTTTTAAATAAAAAAACACGACATCGAAATGATGATGACAAGATAGAGAGAAGCAAGCGTCTGGTGTTAAATAATTTTTTATACTTGCTGTTGACCGCCCATGGAGAAAAGATTTTCTGTTTCGGTTCTGTGGAAAAGACCCCCTGCATAGATAGATGACACTAAAAAAATAGTTTTTCAAGTATATAAACTTTTTTTAAGGAGTATATCAAAATGAAGTATTATCTTGATGATTTTTTTGCAGAGCTTCTGTTCCAGGGCCAAGGCAACAGGCAACGACAAAACTTTTTTTTTGTATGTCTTTACAAGGAGTTTGTTTATTTGATTTCTTTAAAACTTTCCTGGTACAAGGTAATACTGTTGACACATTTTCTTCTTTCTTCTCTCAATCATTTTTTGATTCTGTAGGAAGAAAAAAATATTTTATTACATTTTTGCATCAAAAAAAGAAAGATGAAGGAAAAAAAACCACCCATGTTTTTTTGTCAAATTTCAATGTCAAACAAGGGAGTAACAATGAGAAAAAAGAGAGAGAGGAAGGAAGGAAGAAGACTACGGTAGCAAAAGTAAAAAATGAACAAAAAGTTTAAAGAAAATGTTTTTTAAGAGAAACAAAAAAATACAACTCTTTTTGTTAGTTTCATATTTCGCAAATGGAAATAACCCAAAGAATAAAATTTCGGCTACTTTCATTCCAAAAATATTTGCATATCAAAAATACCACATTTTTAAATTAGTGTTTTTTGTGATGACAGATTTTATTGCAAAAAAACACCCCCAGCAAGCTAACATCTGCTTTTGTACCATCATCACCTCTCTCTTTCCTGTTTCCTTCGATCTGTGATTGGCATTTCTAATTATTCGCTGCTACACTCATTTACAAACTGAAAAAAACTGATCGACTCTTTTTCACCCCTTGCTTTCTTTTTCATTTTTTCAATTAACACATGTTTGCTTCTTTGACAAAGAATCTTTGTATTTCATTTGACGTGCCCTTTTTCTTATTTCAAAAATATTTTAAAAAGTATCGCCAAAAAATTGCCAAAAAAAACATTTTCAAATTTTTGTTTCACATTTTTTGGCTCCTATTAAAATGCCTGCTGATTGTTAAATGTTAATTTTCTCGTGTGCTTTTTTTTCTCAAAAATGTTTTTTCCTGTATTAATCACTTTCATGTTTCTTTTTTGGTGTATTGTTTTTTTTCCCCTGTTGTAAAAACATTAAAACAATGTTAACAGCAAAAAAAAATTAAGACAAAAAAGAAAAACAATTGAGTGATTAATAAACTTTTCTCTTGTTGTTATTTTTTTGATGTTTCTTTTCTTTCTTTTTTGGCTCTCTCAAAAAAGGAAAAAATCAGTCACAAAAAAAGAGAGAAGAACATAAAAGGAAACATTTCCTTTTAGTTATTAGTGCTGCTAAACATGGGTCTTTTTCCCATACCTTAATTATTATTACATATTATCCATCTTGTATCTTTTTAATGTTTTTCATGTACTTGCGATAAGAAGAAGATAATTTATATTTTGATGGATAACCTTTTTTGTTGATCCTAATATTCGTGTTGTCATTTTTGGAGCATATTAGTTTACCGCAAAAATTTTCTTTAAGAAAAAAAAGTTATTTTTGTGAAACTTTGTTTTTCATATTTTGGCAAAAAATGTCACGCAAAGGTTTTTTTCGGTGAAATGTAAATCACGTCATTATGAAATTGTGACAATAGAGTGGTAAACATGAGTTTTTGAAAAAAGTAGCAAAAATTGGATAAACACAAATAAGCAAAGAAATGTTATTGTACTGTGTGTTTTTCTGAAATTGAAATTTAGTCTTTTTTCGAAGCTATCATAGTAACAGAGAAATTTTGAAAAGCAGATGTTACTATCACCCTTTTTTTGATATGTAAATTTTCTGCCAACAGAGAAAAGAATTTGCAAATCCAACCTGTATAACAGTATTTATGCAGATTTAGGGCAACAAAAGAATGACACATATCCACCCTTGCCTGTTTAACTTTGCTACTACTTCACAACCACTTAATCAATTTCAATATCCCCAAAACCCAAAAACAAACATTGTCTTTTTTATTGGATAAACGACTCACATTTAAACATTATTCCTATTTTCAAACACAATTTATCCCCCTACTTGTTTAACACTCGATAAACTTTTTTCATTCATTCAACTTCCTTTAAGGTTTAACATAAGTACAAGAAAAGATTACTGTCGTCTCTTTTGTTACAAAAATCTATTTGTTTTTATTAAGTGGATCTATACTCTCTAAAGGTGTAATCCATGTCTTGCGCATGATTAGGATATAAAAGAAGCTTGCCGCTATCTTTTGTGTTTGAAGGAGAGAAAAATGAAGTTTAAAAAATGTTTCAAAAAAATAGCGGTAAAATAAAAGTATGAGAATATTCTCTCTATTTTTTTGAAGAGTTGAAAATGTTTTTATGTTTTTGCACCTGAAGCTACTGAGAGTAAACCGAGACAGTGTTTTTTTTGAATTTTACATATTTTTGTTGCTTATCATTCATGTTCCATTTTCTTCTTCCCCAATATTTTTTTGGTTTTACTTTTTCCTTGCTCCGCCCCATTTTTTTTTAAACAAGTGAAAGACAAGCAACAAAAAAAAACAAGTCGTGTTCGCGTTGTTTTAACATCGGTTTTTTGTGATTCCTTCCTCTTTCATTTCTTTGTTTTAATTATATTTGTTATTTTAGAGTGTTTCGTTTCAAAACAATACAAGATAATCAACTCTCTCAAATTTGATTGAATTTTTTTTGCTCAAATTTACTTTATTATATTACTGTAGCTGTTTCAATATTAATTCATTCACCATTACATCAATAAATTCTTTACAGTCATCATCTCCAATAAAGGAGAAAACAACAACAACAACAGCTTTAATTTCGCCTTCATCAGCTTCTGCAAAATTGGCATCCCCTGCTTCAACGTCTTCTTCATCCGCTGCTAATCCTACCTCCTCAAATCAACAATCACCAAATATGAATAATGATACGATAAGATTGTTAGCAGCTAGTGGGCCATTGATACAACCAAATTTCCCAAATGGTATGCCAAGGCCATCAATGATCCCCCCGAATATGGCTGCCGCAGCTGCAGCAGGTATGAATCAAGCAAATGAATTAAATCGAGCTCTACAAGCACAAGCTCAAGCACAAATGTTAGCAATGTGCCAAAATATGCCACCAGTAAGTTTTTAACACAAAAAAACAAAAACTCAATATTTTTGTTTACTCTCATTTTTCAAAGATTGTACCTAATTTACATACTTTTAAAATTTCAGGAAGAATTAATGGCTCATTTACCTCGACAATATATGATGGACCCTTCTGCAGCCTTTAATCCATACTTTTTTGCTGATCATAAACGAAAGAATGCAACTCGTGAAATTACACAACCTCTTAAAATTTGGTTAACAGATCATCGAAAAAATCCATATCCATCTAAACCTGAAAAAGTTATGCTTGCAATGGTTACTGGAATGACGCTAACACAAGTAAGTAAAATTTTTTAAAAATGCATTTTATTATTACTATCATTTCTAAGACACGTGAAGTGATAGTAACTAAAAAACGAGAAACAAAATTTTTTTTGTTGGGGCTCACGTCCTTTAATACTGCTACAGTATACCTTTTTGGTCATACATGTTTGAAACGGTCAATTAGTGTTCTTCGTTTCTAAAAATCTAGTCGAAGCTATTGAAAAGAAAAAAAGTGAATTATGTTTAGTACATTCAAACAAGGCAATTTTGAAAGAGAATCAATCGCCTCTTCCGCATTGAGTCAAAATACTATAATTTTCTCTTTTTTTTCAATGCACTTAAAAGTAATTTATTGAAAGTAATCCCATATTTTTTAGGTATCAACATGGTTTGCAAATGCTCGTCGAAGATTAAAGAAAGAAAATAAAATGACATGGCAACCACGAAATTCTGGTGAAGATTCAGATGATGATGATCTAGATGGAAATGATACTTCATCGTTGGAACTTTCTGCAAGTGACCTAAAGCCATCTAATGAAATTCTCCGAAGTGCTGAAAGTGGTAGTGATTTGGATTCCCCGAAAAAAGCTAATAAAATTTGGTCAATTGCTGATGCCATTAATCCCAGAGCTGATTCGGCTGCATCTAATACTTCTTCCACTTCAAAATCTTCACATGTTCATGAAGAAAAACCTATCTTCCCTACAACATCAGCTGCAGCAGGAGCTTTGAATCCATCCCTTCTTGGACAACCTCCAACATCCTCTGCTGCTGCACCAGGAGCAATGCCAAATCTTCCACCAGGTTTTCCAAATCAAATGTTAATGCAAGCAATGGCAGCAAATCGACTACCAATGCCTCAACAACTTTATGCTTTCATGCAACAACAGCAACAACAACAAGCCGCAGCTGCCCAGGTTCAACAAGCTGCAGCAGCTCTACAACAGCAACAACAAATTGCTGCAATGCTTCGAAATGCTGGAAACTTCCATCCAATGTTATTTAATAATTTATTTATGCCTGGTGCTGCTGCTGTGGCCGCTGGAATGAATGGTTTACCAACGCCAAATGGAAATATTCCACAACCATCAACATCCACTTCATCACATTCAAATTCACCTTCTCCTAATACTGCAAATATTTCATCATCTGGAATTGATTGTGGTGAGTTTTTATGTTTTGAAAAAAAATTTGCATAAAATTAGACCTTCAATTTGCTACAAAGATTCGAACCCAAACCAAAAACAATTAAAAAACCATGTTCTTAAACATTTTTTATGGTTGCTACTTTCATGCGTTCATTGCTTCCATCTATCAGGTTGTTCGATAAGTCCGTGCCGCGATATTTGTTGTTGTATTTTTAATAGTAGAAGTGCAATCAAAATGAGGTCTTTTGTAATTGGTAGGCCCATGACTTGGGCATCTGATGATAATAAAATATTGGGGTCACCATGGATACTGTAGGTATACGGTTGAAATTTCTCGAACAAATTTGGATTTTCGATAAAAATGAGCTGTCATTAAACGGGAAAAAGCTGGAAATGACTGGATATGACGTTTAAGGACTGTCTACATCATATCCGACAACTTTCAGATGGAATATTGCCTCAGGGCATTATGCAAATTTTCGAGGTCGGAAAATTTGCATATTTTCCAAAATTGAAAAAAATGGCAGGAACATGTTGGAAATAGTCTAGAAAGTCTCCCACAATCATTTTTGGTCGAAATTATGGCTTTAAATCATTTTTTTATGGCAAGTTAAACCATCGCCTGCTACTCAATGTTATTGTTCGCTATTAAAAAACGTTCTAGAGCTATAATTTCGACCAAAATTGATTGTGGGGGACTTACTGGACCATTTCGAACCCCTTCCTGCCATTTTTTTCAATTTTGGAAAATATGCAAATTTTCCGACCTCATAAATTTGCATAATGCCCTGAGGCAAAATTCCATTTGAAAATTGTTGGATATGATGTAGATAGTCCTTAAACGTCATATCCAGTCATTTCCAGCTTTTTCCCGTTTAATGACAGCTCATTTTTATCGAAAATCCAAATTTGTTCGAGAAATTTCAACCGTATACCTACAGTATCCATGGTGACCCCAATATTTTATTATCATCAGATGCCCAAGTCATGGGCCTACCAATTACAAAAGACCTCATTTTGATTGCACTTCTACTATTAAAAATACAACAACAAATATTGCGGCACGGACTTATCGAACAACCTGATATTTTGCCCCTCTTCAAAAAAAATGCTATAATTTATTACATCAGCTACTACTACTCCCAAATAATCAAAAGTTGTAAAACACTTCTCATTGACACCCCATTAAAATCATCATCTAAAAAGCAAATCATTTTTTTTCTCTCTCTCTGTTTGACAGCAATAAAAAAGTAAACACTTTCTGATAAGCGCTTTGACGACAACGTCGAAACATGAACTTCATCCTTACAGCAATTTTTTCATTTCCATGTTTTAAGCATTAAAGGCTCAGACGTGTTTTTATTCAAGAAATAACAAGTTGAATTAAATGAGTGAATGATTGATAGCCATTTTTAAGGGAGGATAATCTTATATGTGTTCTTTCTTTTAATGACACGTACTGATAAGAGAACACAGAAAGAGAAAAAAACATATATCAAACCTTAAAAGTTTCAATAAATCACTCAAAAAAATCATAAGCTGTTAATTTATTGAGAGAAGTAGAAAGAAAGAGAAATATGCATTTACATGGAATTTGAACTAAAAAATGGGGGAAAAATATGTGTTAATCAATCGATAAATGTTGCTTAATTAGCTGAAAATTTGCATATTTTTAAATGAAATCGATGATAGCAGTATCACATTTTATATTAAGGTTCTTTTGTGTTTACGTAAAACAACAAAATGGTTTTAAAAAATGATTCATTTCTCAAAACCCCCAAACTCTTTTTCAAAAACCGTAGTTTCGAAATTTAACTTTAATTATTAATGACACTTCTTTTTGATGTTGTTGTTATAAGACTTGTTTAAACATCAAAAATTTCATCCTCGGTTTGTTCTTCTGATTTTTACACATTCCTATTTTTATGTATCATTTTTTTAAAACATTTTCTGTTTTAAAAAACTAAGAAAATAGAGAGATCAAATGATTTATTATCATCATGAAAAATTAATGAATGTGAAATAGAATGAATCAGTTTTTTAGTTAGTTTAGGTTAATTAACAAAAATGACAAAAACATGGAATAAGGAAAATTTTTAAGGGGGGGAGAGAGAGAAAACACATTAGCAGTGCATGCAGTTTGCACATTTTGTAGATTTTTAAAAGCAGTGTTAGCAAAATGTAAAGAAATGAAGATTATCCAAAAATTGTCTATGACTTTAAAGCAGCATTTTTGCTACCAAAAAATATTAAACATGTTGAAAAATGTTGACAGACCTTTTTCTCCAAATTTTTTACGGCCGCGCAATTAAAACATAAAAGAAGCAATTAAAATCTGTTTTTCTGGGGTGGTAGCTTTAATTAAACCAAAATAATCACTTATTTTTGAAGTTATTTAAAAAAAAGGTAAATCAACGGCGGTAGTCAATAAGAAATAAAAATTAATTAATGAAATTTTTTTGAATAACGAAGGTTCATAAAAATGGCATTGAAAAAGTGAAGGAATATTTTGTGACAGCCGCTTACATCAAAATATAAAATCATAATTTCGGCAAAAAATTATAATTAAAGCAAATTCTCAATGGCATTTGAACATCATTACAGCTTGCTATATTTTCATAATAAAAAAATATTTTTTACTCTCCTTACACTTTCAAAGTCGAAAATTTGAATAAACACAAAACTAATCATATCCATTTTCAGATACAACTGCAACAACTACTGTCTCCTCATCTTCCAATGCCGCCAATACATCTGGCACCTCCACAACTGTTACCACCACATCCGATGATGGCGAATCCATTTCCCCTTCACTACCACTTGAAATTAAAGTTTCCAAATCATCAGGATCTGTAAAATCATCATCTTCAACAAATTCTTCACCAAATATTAATTCAACAAATACAAATGAGCTTGTCAAATCTGAACTTAAATCCCCTTAGGCATTTTTTCTACCTTTTATATTTTTAGTAATTTTTAATGTTTTAAGCAAAACAAATTTTTTTCTATGAATCATCCATATTTTATTGTTCAAATTTAGAGCTTTCTTTTCTTATTTAATCTTTTCTTTTGTCGTCGTCTTCCAAAAAAAGTCATTTGAAATTTTCATTGAATGTATTACTGTAATCTTTTTAATATTGTTATTGATTTTTTATGCTAATTTTTTTCTGAGATATATTTTTTATGCAAGTATTAGTTTTTCAACAAATGCCGTTCCCTGATTGTCAGGGTTTGACAAATTTGATTATTTCTTTTTTTAAACAAATCTATACTAAAAACAGTATTGCGGTGGCTTCTTTTTTGTATTCTTTAAAATTCAAATTTAAATTATAATCTTTTCTTTCTTCTTTTTGCATTGACTATATTTTTGCACTCTCTCTGAATAATTTACCGTACATGACTTTTTTAATCCATAATTATTATCCTTGTTTTAAAAAACTTTCCTTTTGCCTCAGTATTGAAAATGCTTCTTTTTTTCTTCTTTGTTTTATGCCGGAGCAATGCACCACTTTTTCTTTTTTTCTTTGTTTCTCAATCAGTGACCAAATATTATTATTTTTTTTGTTTCTTTATTATTTTTATACTGTAGTTTTTTTGTCAATTAATTGTTTTCAATCAATTGATTGATATAAAACAATTTCTTTCAAGATAAAAATAAATGAATATGCTGTAATTAATTGAATATCGTATTTTACAAGAGAACACATAAACTTTTGCAAGATATATTTGAATGAAATGTGTGCAAAAAAGTACACTTTATTGAAATGAACGTATTCAGAGAGTGCAATAGTAAAAGTACAAAAATGGGAGTGAGACAGCAAATGAACTGAAAAAACGAATGCTTGCTTGTTAATTGCTTCTTTTATCACTTTTTTTTTGGAACGGATTATACATTTTTGCTTTAAAGTTTCATTTTTGCAACAAAATACTTTGCATAAAAAAACAGTTTTCTGCAAAAACTTTTTTTACAATCTTTTATTACTGGTTACTGTAATAGTATGCTTGATATTAGTTTTACATCAGTGCATCATTTTTTTCCATCAAATTTATTTTTTTCCATCCTTCCAACTACTAAAAAAACACGCGCAAAAAATATTGAGAAATTTTTTATGACTGAGAAAATAGAAGTGATTAATAAATACACAATGACCCTACTCTTCTTTTTTTTGATAGTTGTTTTATAAACATATCACATTCATTAATCGGTCGTTGTTTCTATTTCTATTTTCTTCCTTCCTTCCGATTACACTATTTGTGTCGTGTTTAAAGAAAAAAGTCATGTCTTGCAAGGTTAAAACAAGTTTAAAAACATTAGTTTTTATAGCAGCAAACGATCAAAAAAAAGAAAAAAAGACGACGACGAATTAGATGGATGAGAAACATAAAACGCAATTAAACTGATTTTAATTTTTCATTCATTTCAATCATTCATTTGACGACGACAATGATAAAGTAATGATAGAAAAATGAAAGATGAAAAAAAAGTTGATTAGTTTTGATTAAAGGTGTTACAATTATTTTAGTGAAAAATAAACAAAATTATAATGTAGCAGATTTTTAATTGAAAGCAACAAAAGAACAACAGGGTTAAAAAGTGTGACAAAAACTCGCAAACGATTGTGGTGCAAAAGCCCTTTTTTTTTAAACATTTTTAAGCATCAGCAGAATTTGCATATTTTTTTTGACTGGTAAGCCATTCAGCTAATCAATGTTTTTCTAGTTTTCGATTATCTTCAAATGAAATTGGGATGTCAGTTTAAGATAACTTTTTCAAAACACCCATAAATGAAGTTTACATTCAAAAAAGTATACTGTAAAAGTACACTTCATCATCTTATGTGTAATACATTTTGTAACACACAGATATACATGTCATTAACAACCCTGACCTCCTGGTTTTCTCCCTTCTTAATAAATAAATTTTTTTATGAACCTTTTTTTTACTTATTTTCCCGTGATCATTAACATGACTTAATCACTCACTTATACTTGAAAAATAAAACCCAAGCAATAAAAAAACAATGTTTTAAGTTTGTTTTAATCGCTGCTGTTGTCGTCAGAAAAAGATCATGAAAAAGTAATAAAAAAAAGTTTTTGGGTTTTTGCTTCTCTTTCTTTTTTATATTGCCACCACCAAAGAAAGAGAGAAATGACAGCATTACAAAAGACGATGACATCTCGATTACAATGTTGTAATCGAAGAAAATCGCAGTCAATTTTTGTCTCAATGAAAAAGAGATTGGCATTTTTATGGCTTACTCAATGAAGAGAGAGAAAAAGTAGTATTTGGAAATATAGGACAAAACGGAAGGGAGCAACAAAAATAAGGTAGTAATGTCAAGAGGGGTTATGTTGTGAAAAAAAGGTTAAATTGTTAATGAAAAAGAATTTGCATAAACTTTTTGTTTGCTATTTAATAGTTGAGCTTTTTCGTGTCATCATTTTTTGGAAACAACTGAGCCATTACTTTCTGTTTAATTTTAACAGAAAAATGTTTTTAATCGATGAAAACCAACAATTTGCATAATTTTCTATAAGCAGCTTAAAATTCATTTAGTACAAAAAAGAAGATGTTTTTTGGCTCAAAGAAGAAAAAAAACATAAGACAATCCGGAAATTGAAATGCTTACAAGAAAAAAAGGAAAGATGCTGCATTTTAAAAAACCCTAATCATACAAGCAAGAAAGAAGAAGAACAAAAAAATGACATTCTTTTTCTAATTTCCTTTTTCTTCTTTTTGCACAAAAAAAGCTTTTTTACAAAGGCGGCAACAAAAAACACAAAAAAATAAGCTAAAAGAAAAAGGAAAGATGAGTCGATTTTTTTATATTTTTTCTTGCCAGACAATTTCCTATTTTGTTCGGATTATGCAAATTAAACACAAAGTAATCGAAAAAAAGAGAGAGAGTGGATATTGTCGTTTTTTTGTTGTGACAGCTTGTAAAATGAAAAAAAAGATGGAAATTGAATAATCTTGTTGACAGCAAGCTGCTAGCAATTTTTGGTGCTTGCTTTTAAGGGATCAACTTATTTTTTTAAAGTGTTTTGTGTAAGGAAAATATTGGGCTGTAAACAGGGCTCTGCTAAGTAAAAATATGGACCGAAGAAAAAAATTTAAAATTGAAGAATACCATTTTTGTGGTTACTATCAATCTTGTTTTTTGTAAAATGGTAATATTTATGTTGCATTACAGTAATCCATTAACATTATTGTAAAACAATGCAATATTTTTTGCCATACCTCTAAACATATATAAAAACATCACACCCATATAATTTATCCTGTTGACCTTCCTTTAAGCATTTTAATATGACAAAAAAACATAACCGATTATTAGCAACTGTTTCCGGTCAAGAGTTGATTGCTTTTTAAAACAATCCTGTGTCATTTTTGTCTATCCTTTAAATCGAAGAAGTGTTAAAAAAATTTTTACGACTAAATGGCACGAGAAAGAGAATGGATCAACAGCAGCAGCAATAGAAAAAGGGTGTGAAAGAAAGAAGGAAAGATTAGCCATTCTCTCTTTCTTAAAAAACTTGTGCAGCAGTGTTGCATTTTTTTTGGAGATTGCGCAATTGAGGACATAAACTTTTTTTTGGCACTGAAAAAAATGTTACAATAGAGATTTGAATGAATTGACTTGTGTTATTTATCTGTTTATTTATTACTTCATTTGTTTATGTAATCAAAGATAATCTGAGAGGATAAAGGGTCAATAAAAAATAAGAAGTTTACAATAACATTTAAAAAAGACAATGAAAAATTGTGTCATAGCAAGTATTACATTCAAGTACTGAAGTGGACTAATAAGAACACAGCTTTGGATTGATTGCAAACTATTTTTTGACATGAATGAACAAAAAAGGGTAATGTTGTTACAATTTCGGTATTTCTTGTTTTTGGTTTCGCAGAGCTTTGTTGTCAGCATTTACAAACAAGTCTTTGCTAAACATATATCACTTTCAAGTGCCAACTATTGTAAACATTGTTTACATACATTTTGTTACGTCTTTTGTAAAAGCCTATTTGCAAAAATTACATATTTTTTTCTTGTTAAGCCACTCAAGTTAAAAGCCTTTTCTTTGTACATCTTATACTGCAAGCAAGTAAGCTGGCAACAACTATTGTAAAAAAAACATAGCCCTCTCTTATCCTTTCCCCTCTTGAAAAACAGAAGAGGAAAACATAGATATTCATAAAAACTTGTGTGAAATGAGAGAGATAATCACTTTCAAGTATAACAAAAATATTATGTACATGTATCTATTCTAACAAGCTCGCAAAAAGAAAGCAAGAAAACATTTGTTTTTGCGCACACTTCAAAAACAGAAAAGAGAAAATTAAGTAAGTGTCTTTTTTGCTGTTGTAACATAACAAAGAAAGTAGAACACTGAAAATATACATAGAAATGAGAAGAACTATGTAAGAATTATTGAAAGAAGAAGAAGAAGTTGTTAAAAATATTGTTTAAGGAAACACTTAAAGCTAAAGAAAGCTTTTGTTTTTGTAATAAAATGGTAGTAATCCAAAAAATGTCAAAAAATAAGGGATCCGTTTTTTTCCAAGTAGAAAATTTTTGTCTTGTGTTTCCTTTTGAATTCAAAAAACACACAAATATTTTTGCGTCACTTTTTTATGGCACCACTCTGACTAAAAATTGCAATGAACACGTAAAAAACTGCGATTATCAAGTTTTGACCTCTTTTCAGTACTACCAGTACATCATTATCAAAGTATGTTGATTAGAAAAACAGCAAAGAAATTCATGGTTTTTCAATGATGTTAAAAAATCAAAACACACAGCTTAAAAGCAGACGAACAGAAAGGGCATTGCTTGTTGTTTGTTAAATGAAATCAAATAAAAACGTTGTATTTTCAAAGCAATAGTAATACTTTTGACACTAAAATCGTGTTAGATAGGTTGATAGCTCACAATTCACTATAATAATTGAATTTCAAGATTCTTCCACAATACATTTCTAGAATCGAACAAATCAAAGTTGCTAAAAATGTTTATTTATTCACCTTTGGAAATGGTTTGATGAAAAATGTTGTTTTTTGACCTTATACGACGTAGCATCATAAGCACCAGCAACGGCTCTGCAACGACTCTTTGATCGCATTCAAGCTCTTTCTTAATTGATAATCGCATTTCATTTGCTTTCGCGTCGCCTGACTATAACTTCTGACTTTGAATATTTTTCAATTTTTATACAGTGTATTAAGTTTTTGTCGAAAAAGATTTTTCAATGAAAATAAAAACTGTTTCACTTTTTACATTGTACTTTTTATCATTGTCTTTTAACAAAAAAAGATTATAGAAAAAAAATGGAACACAACGAACACATCTTTTTTTACGTCTATGAACAATGTTAATGAACATTGATAATGAAAAATAAAGCAACAAAAAAGGCTGCAACACAACAAAAAGATTATCAAGCTGTCGATTACATTGTTATTAAGGCTTTAATCTTCTTATTCTTCTTTTGCGTCGTCTCTGATTAAAGGTTTTTTTAACATGCATATTTGGCAAAAAGGCTTAATTTGTTGTGTCTTTTTCTTGAGACAATATTAAAATTGGTGATTGACTGATTGATTGGTTAAAAGGGAAATGTAAAAAAGTTAGTGTATACAGAAATGACAAAATTTTGGAATTTAAAAAAATACAGAATGTTCCTTACAAAGCTATAAGCTTTTATCTCAAACAAAACAACAACACAGGAAATTTGGGGCACAAATATAAAAGTTGATTTTATATGAACTCCAAGGAATTTTTTTGACACTTGACTTTTATCCGATTAACCATATTTCAGCTTTATCCTTTATAGAAATTTGTTTGTAATATCTGTTTTTTAACATTCAAGAATACCTTTTTCTTTCATCTAAAAGCTTGTTATTATAAGATTTTCTTTTTAAGTAAAGCAACAAGCACCGTCTTTTTCTTTTATATTCTTACAGTACTAAAAACGCATGTTTACAATCACAGTTTTTTTCTTCATTGTTCTTGAACTCCTTTTTTCGCTGTTCATGGGTTTCAATTTCGCTTTTTTCTATTGTTTTCTTTGGTCTCTCTTTAAAAATCTTAACGGATTATCTTCAAATCTATTTCTTCTTTTCATTGCCATTCATGGATTGTACAAGCAAAGAAAAAAGGAGTTTACTTTTTTTCCTCTCTGTTATTATTAGATAGACAACGACAATCCTATAAATGAAATATAAAATTTTTGTATGAATTAAAGAGTGTATTATGCAAATTTTGTTTCGGATCTTTTTCTTCTTATGATTTTTTTCGATGATGATCCGATAAAGAAAATAATAATAAATGCCACGGCAGGCGGTTGAGAAAGTAAAAAAAAAGATTGTTTCATGGAATTTTTGCAAGGAAAAAAATACAAAAGAACGGATTATCATCGATCACAAGATTAAACAGACAAAAATGGCAGCAACATTAGATGAGAAAAAAAGGAGTGAAATAATTCGATGAAATATGAGGGATAAGTTAATAAAAATGTTTTGTGACTAAAAAAAGGATGTAAACAAAAAACAAGAAACAAGGCGCCCAAACGAAAATGCCGATTTACTTTTTGCATGAAAATTTTTTTTGTAAAAATTAAATGTAAACAAACGGTACAGATAAGCTTTCAGTAGGATGTGATTTACATGCTTTTAGCGTTACTGTCACGTTTTTTGTAGAAGCGATTTTTTTTTAATTTTGGAGAGTTACACAATTTTCAAAAATATAATCATATTGTTAGCAACAATTTGTAACTATCATTTTTCGAACAACCCTTATAAATAATAGTATCCCATAAAAGCAACAATTATTTTTACTATCCAAAAGCACAAAAATTTGCCTCAAAAAAATTCCTGTAATTTTGTGAACATTTGTTGCTGCTCATTTTTATTTAAGTTAAAAACCCTGCAATTTTGTTTGAGCTCCCTAAATTTATGTTTTAAAGATCATGAATTATAAATAAAAATGCATGTTTCCATTGTTCTTTTTTCAAAAAACAAAAAACAATATAAAAAATGACTCTAGTTTCTTAGCAACATGGCTTCTAGAAACACATGTGTTTTTTGGAAGAACAAACAACAAAAATTCAGTTTTACAAACAGAGTTGTGTTTACCTGCTAATATTTTCTGTTACATAAATTTTAGTATTTTTCAACGAAAGTAATGAGTGACAAGAAATCCACTAAAGTAAGTTTATTTTATTATTGCTTATTACCTTTACGTAGAAATCACAATGTTCATAGCTTTTTGTACAACTTTAAGACCTTGCACATTCAATGGAGCATAGCTTTTTTAATAAAATTTTCACAGCTTCCAATAACAAAAACACCATTCTTCCACAAGATGTGCTTGATTTTCACATTTAATCATAATAAATGAGTATTTGTGAACATTACAACTGGTTTTTTTATTATTTTTAGAAACCTTTCCCATTTGAATTTACACAAACCCTTCATTTTAATCACTATCACTGCACCAACATCAGCACATACTTCTGAAAAAATAATCCCGATTTTACCAATCAACAAAGTTGTCGCACATCCAAAAGTAATCATTGATAATCAACAGGACATAAATTAATTTTTTTACAGACTCGTCAACGTTCAACAAGTCGAACAAAAAAATCAGATCATTCTTTACATCAACCCCAATGGAATAACGATACAGAAGTCATTGTCGTCGAAGACAAAAGTGATAAGCTTTTTGCAAAAACTTTAAAACCAAAAACGGCACGTAAGTTTTTTTTTACAACGGGGCTCTGAGAAAGCAAGTTTCCATTTCGAAAAAAAACAGGGATTTTTTAATTTTCCACATTTTTCTGAGCCATGATCCATATTGTCATCATACATCAAAAGCCTGTATAATTGTAGGAAAACATTCAACATCATCATCATCAGAAAGCTCATCCCTCAGCCATCGACCACCATTTAATCTTGACACCCATATTGATGGATATGATGATGTTGATGAAAATGGAAGATACCGAAAAAAGCAATCATCTGAAGCTTTGAAAACACAAATAAAGAAATCACAGGTTAATCAACAAGAACTCAATGAACAATGGGCAGAATCATTAAGGGATAATTTTTATCATTAATCTGTCGAAAATTTTATGTACACATTTTTATACAAATTAATCAAAAACTTTTTTATTTAAAATTTTTACATTATATTTTTTTGAAAGTCAATAAAAAAGTATTTCTTTGACAAAAATGCCAAAAAAACACAAAGACACTTGATACAAAAAAATGATATATATAAACAATAATAATTTAAATAAATGGCGAAACAGCGGGAAATAATAATATAAAAACTTTGAAAAAAAACAAGAATGATCAAAGCTTCTACAATCAAAAAAACACAAAAGTAAAAATAATAATAATAATAAAATACCGGTTTCGGATATATATATTGTGTGATGATATACCAAAAAGTAAAGATAGAGAGAATGATGAAAAGACTAGGAAATAAGTGAGACAAAATAAAAAGAGAAAGAAAGCAGCCGAATATTTATTTGCGATGTTTTGGTTTTACTTGAGTTTTAGCAGCTAATGATAAAATTGTTGGAGATGTTGTTGGGACCATTGGAGTTGGAGGGGGATGATGATGTTCATTTCTGAAAAAACTTTATGTTAATATTAATTGTTTTAAACGGCATTTTTAGAGAGAACATTCACATGAAATTTGGCAGTCAAAAAAAGTTTTCTTATGACTTTGGCTGCCATTTTAGTGATTGCTATCATTTTTTAACAAAAATGCTATACTAAAACTTACTCTTGAAAAACGCATGAACCAGATCGAAATGTTGCTTGTGTATATTGAATTCGAGATTCTAGTTCTGCTTCACGAAGTTTCATCTTTTCCTGAAAATAAGAATAATTGTTATTTAAAAGGTTCAAAAATTATTACGGTATTTTTTAACGCTCAATTAATCATGTCATCTCATTCGACAATCCTTTCTTTTGTTTTCTCGGGTAAACATTATCGAGAAAAAAACAAAAGGCAAAAAAAGAAGATCTCGGAGATCAAAGAGATTTTGTTTTTAAGGTTACGCAATTTGTCCTCCTCTTTTTTTTATCTCAAAATAAACCTTTGACAAATAATCAAGTGTCATCATTCGTTTCCGTTGAGAGTTAAGTTTATTGCTGTTTACATTTTTTTGACATATTTGAGACATTCTTTTTGTGTGCCTATTTATTTGCATATCGATCAACAAGTTTCAAAGAGAAAAAGTGCTATGCCAACAGTGCATGTGCTTTGTTTTACTCGGCTCAATTTCAAACAAAAAAATATCTCCAAAAAAACAACAGCAGCAATAGAAAACGATAGTTTATGCCAAATTATAGGCTTTCAAAATACCCAAATAAATCCAAAGAAAAGGCTTCTTTACATTAATTCAAGGGCAAAAAAGGCTAATCCTTAAGTGTACCTATCATTGCTTTCTTTCTTTTTTTCTTGCTCAAGTAATCAAGTAGATAATTAGCAGTTTCTATTGCAGCAACAAATGTCGGCAAATGTTTTTTTTAAAATCTGTCCTTTTTGATCTCCATTTCAAAAAACACCCGTTTTTTGAGATAAATAAAAACTGCTACAGTATCCTACACAGCTACTCATAAAAAACAAACCTCTCGAGCATCAAGATCATCAGCTTTTCGGCGAATTTCTTCTTTAAAAAGTTCTTGCTCTTGTTTTAACTTTCGTTCACGAGCTTGAATTTCTTCTTGTTTTTGTCGCAATGATTCTAACTTTTCTTCAGTTTCAACAACAGCAGTTTTTCGAGATTTTAATGATGAAATATGCATTTCTTGTCTAAAAAAAGATGAAAGTAATTAATTTTTGTCATTAAAAAAGGTGCAATGAAATGGACAGTTTTTTATTGGAAAAGAAAAACGTCAATTTTGTTGGGACAACTTGGACAAGCATGCATAGAAAAAAAACTTACAATGCACATTCACTTTTAAGTTTATTATTTTGAATTCGAAGATTTACATTTTCATGAATCAGCGAAGTGGCAGCTTTTCGAGCTCGAGTTGGCATTGCAAGGGGTAACTTTCGAAGATTTTCATCAATTTGTTCTTCCTCTTCTTCTTCATCATCATCCGTTGCAATAACACCATTTTCACCAAGCTTTGGTACTGTAGTATGTCGACGAATGCTTCCACGTGGCTGGGAATCAATAGAAGTACCATGATATGTACGAACTCGACGGGGCTTTTTACCTTTTGATGATGTAATTGAAGACGAAGTAGGTTCATCTTCAGAATTTGAAGTGGTTGAAGTTTCAACCCCATCAGTACCCGATGATTCAGAAGATGATGAAACAGCAATAGTCAAATCATGTAAGTCATCAAAGAATGATTGCAAATCATAATCTCGTGCTTTTTCAGCTGTTTCAACCAGGGAATCAAGACCAGCACGACGAGTTTCACGAAGTTCAAGAAATTTCTGTTGAACGAAATTTTTTATCTGAAAAGGATTGCAAATTATTAGTTTTGATATTCAGGCATGTTTTTTCATGGGTGATGATAAAATGTGAAAACGGTTTCAAATTCTCTAGAAAAAAACTTTAAAGCATCCGAACTTTAATCTTTTATGCCTTCTACCTTAGAGCGTTAACCCTTATAAGGTTTAACGTACTACTACTGTCAAGGTTCGCATCCTTGGAGGTCACTTTACAAAATTTTAAAACCATCATCATGTTTTTGTTTTAACCTTGTTCTCAAAAGTTTAATAAATATATAATTCTAATCGAAAAAATAATCTTGTTCTAACAACAGTCAGCATATGTCAAAAAAGAAAGCAATCATTTCGCGCTTCAAAATTTTTGATAAAAATCTTTTGGTTAACTCCACAATATTATTTTTTTAAATCAAACAACTGTTGTTGTCCTTGAAATATTTCCTTAATAAAACAATGAACAAAGAAAAGCTGTTGTCATTGTTGTTTTTAATGAAAATATAAAACATGCTTTTATGGCTGTCAATAATAACCTTCTGTATCTGGCAGCTTTAAAAAACAAAAAAAACTTCTTTTTTTACATGGCATTTTTTTGCCTCTTATGGAATGCCTGCTGTGGCAAGAAAGGAAAATAACAGTCATTAATTTGATTGTCAAACATTGCATAACCACTGTTTTTTTAGGTAGTGATTTCTTATCTGATCAAGTGAATGAAATATGAAAAACTCAAGGTTGTTTTTGAGACTAATCAAAGAAAAAAAATTTTTAAGGGAGAATATTAAAAAATTGTGATAGTATTACTATATTTGGAATAGTAACAAAAAGGCTTATGTTTTTTAATAATATCTCTGGGACGGCCGAATTCGGGCCAGTAACTCTTATTTTGTCCATGTCATAGTTTTATAAGAGACTCTTACCTTTTCCAAATCTCTTGTTTCTCTTCTTTCAAGTAATGATCCAGCAGCTGGAAGGGTTGAAGTAGAAGCAGTAATTTGTCGAATAGGAAATTTCTTGAAATGTGCTCGAACTTCATCAAAAAATTTCATTCTTCCAATCATATAATCTCGTAGCATCTCTTCTTTTTCTTTTCTTTCATCAAATAACTTTTGTAGCGAATCTTGCCATTCTTGAATTTTGCTATTATGTGGTTCTTCATTAAATTCTTCTTGCTTTTGTAGGGTTACTTGTGCCCGACGACCTGGTGCATATCGTACTGGAACTGCTGCAGCTTTAGCAGAATGAATTTGTGTTACCCAATTTCGAAGCTCTGATTTTGATGGAAATGATAAATGATATAAATCTGGTTTGGCTTTATCAGTGCATAAAATCATAACTTCTGAAAAATAAGAAAATATATATATTCCATAATTTAACAACTGAAGGGTTATGCTACAAGTAACCACCAAAAATTACTTACCATTTGATCCACGTTCCATTTCACGTACAATTAAAGTTTTTAATGGAATAACAGAACTCTGAAAATTAAAGATTTAGAAATTACAGTAATAACAGCTACATGAAATGAAACTGCAGGATTTTTTTGGGCCTCCGAAACTTTTATAAATAAATTATTTTCAGTGTAATAGAAATATCTATTCCAAATCCTGCACTTTCAGCTGGATATATTGTACTCAAAAACTTACAATCATATTTGAATTATAAAAATGCATAGAATTATTTCTTAAATAAAATAGCACCAAAATATCATCAAATAGCACCATTGTAAGTTCAATTTTATCTTTAGATGGCTGGGCAACGGATGATGCAATATAATTAACTTTTCCAATTGCAAGCACAACCCGTGGATCATCCATTCGTTGATGTACTAAATCATCATATGTAAAATCACGATTAAGAATTTTTCCTCGAGATTTTTTATCAAGCAGTGATTTGAGATGTTCCCATTTTTGTTGAATATCAGCTTTTTTAAGTTCAGAATCAACTCGTCTTGCAAAATCTCGAACAGCTGTTAAAGCTCGTTGAGTTTGTGGTTTAAGTGGCATTGGATCATATTTGAGAATCTGAAAAAAACATAACTGTGTTAGAAGAAATTCAAAACTACTGATTCTGGGTTGGATCCGTACTTAGTAATCGAAGAAAATTCCATACATCGGAATATCTATAGCAAAATTAAAAAAATGAACCCTGACCCCTTTTAGCTCCAAAATAAAAAAAAACAAAGCTTACCGAATCAAACAATAAATTATATTTTGTTAATCTTTGAGCAATCAGCAAAAAGCATGATTTAAAATTATGTTGTTTAAAAGCAGGATTATTTTCATAATGATTGAAGAAAATTCGAAATTTAGGATTCTTTTCCATTAGTTCTGCATAAATTTGACATGATTCATCACGAGATAAACAAAAAATTGTATATGCTCGAATTGCAGCAGTTGTAAAAAGGCCATTCCCAAATTCTTCTTCAACAATATCTGATACGGTTTCAACAATGGCATTTGCATCTTTTCTTTGCTTAAGTCGTCGTAACAAATTTAAATGAAAATCTAGTAAGCTATCCAAGACATCTGGGATAAGCTTATCCAATTGTTCATCAGTAATAAAATGTGAAGCTTGATTAAATTGTCGTAAGCCAACTTGATATGCTTGTTGAAGAAAAACCAAAACTTTTACGTGATTTTTTTCAGTCATGTATAATTCTAAAAATATATAATACTTTGTTAGTCATTTGATTGGAATTTTTTGTTTTGTTTTTTTTTGAAGCCGCCGATAGAGAAAAAACATTTTTGCTCCAAAAAACGTAGCAGCAAAAAAATGTAAAAACGAACCATAAATAATATTTTGTCGTTTTTTATCAGATGATGAAAGTGATACATCTGAATGACATAGTGACCATGATCCTGGTTCATTAAACCATAAATCCAAATCTTCCCATTTTGGTTTCTTTCTAAAAAAGTACAATACATTACTTTACGGCATTCCAAAGAAAATTTCCAGTTAGTATTTATCTCGCTTTGCCGAAAAAGAATAGGACAGAAACAAATAATTTGTGCCCGTTAACATTTATCTCAAAAATATCTTCCATGTTTTTAAACTTTTTATTGTTCTATTTTTGATTACTATTGGACTAAAGATAGTAACAAAAAAGTAAACTTACAATTGTGGCAATGGAATACTTTCATCAAAGAATTGATTTCCAGTTGTTTGTGATGGTGTTCGCATACCTTCTGATCCACTTTCAGATTGTTTACCAGGTTGTGAAAAAACATTTGATAAAGCATCTGGCAAAGCTGAAAAATAATATTTTATTACACAAAAAATCAATAAATAATTTTTTGCAAGCAAATTTTTAGTATGCCATAATTTCCCTATCGCAGCTAAAGCTATTGATTGCTTACGTTCTTTAGGACTTTTTGGACTTTTATCAGAGTTTAAGTGATGATTTTTTGAGCCTCCAACAGAATTAATTCTTAGCCGAAATGAACCACCAGCACCTTCAATATCTCTTTTGAGTCCAGTAATAGCAGGGATAAGTCCAAGCTTTGATCCTCGACGTTCGCTTGAACCACCACGTAGCACTTGTTGTCCATGCATTGACATTCGATGTTTCCAATATTTAATTTTATCTTTTGCATTCCATCCTTCTGTTGCTGAAGGAGATAACGGAGGCTCAGTGGGGGATGGAGGTGTAAGGGATGTTCGACGATCAGGATCTCCAGTAGCAGAAATCAAAGAAGACACACGACGATGGGAATATGGAAAAGTTTTTTCTTGGTTGTCTTCAATAGATGGAGTTGGAATTTCAAGAACTGTTGATAAACTTGAATTTCGACGTGCTGCAAGGGTAAGCGGTGGTAGGGGTTTCACGGAATCAACACTTTCATCAGCTTCACGTAGTCGTGGACTTCTTGATCTCATTCTTATTGGACGTGGAGTGCCTAATCTATCAGAAGATTTTGGCATGACCATATCATTATCCACAATAGTTTGGCATGAATCATTACTATCACCATCTTCAACAGCAGATGATGATGCTGACTTCATTGAATTATAACTCCACGGATGAGGGGTTGTTAAAAAATCAGATGGTAAAGAGGAACGTGAACGTTTAGGATGAGAATTACAAATTATTGATGAATTTCGACGGCTGCGACTTGGGCTGTTGTTGCTTTTACTATCAAAATAAAAATTTGAAAATTTTGAAACATCTGCTAATGATTCACTCTTTTTTTGGGGCAACGATTTTTTTGCAGCAGCAGGAAAAATCGATGCCGATGATTGCTCAGAAGAAGAGGAACCAGGAAAGATGCTCCAAAATGAACCAGAAAAAAATTTTGATGGAATATATTTTCGTTTTGCACGTTGTTGTTGTTGAAGGGAATCTGATGAAGAATTATTGTGGACTTCTTCGTTACCGCTATCACTTTCAATAGTAATGGAAGGGCTTCTTAGATCACTTGTTGAATGTCGATAGCAATAGTCGTCTCCAACAGAAGGGGAATGAGCATCCAAATAATTTGTAGACGATGAAAAAGACGACCCAAGCTGAGTTGTAGATGAAAAAGGTGATGATGAACCAAGCTCAAAAATCGGTTTATTTTTTTGATGATATAAATTATTTGGAAGAGCAAGAAGAGTGTGGTTGTCAGTATTATTATTACAACTGGTACTATGCGATGAAAAGCGGCGACGACTGTTATATTTTGTTGATGACTCAATTTGAGATGGTTGAGGTGAAAGACTAAGTGAACATGCAGACATTTTTCTATGAAATGAAAAAGAAGGTATTTTTTGGTGCTCATGGTGCTGTTGCTGATCGCTCATTTCTACATCATCATCATCATTTCTTATTTTTGATGAAGAAGCAATAGGTTTTAGAGACCATGAAGAAGAGGAAGAGGGCATAGCACCAATATTTACAGGCGAGGATGATAAATTTTTATTTTCAGGCGAAGATGAAAGCATATTTGATCCACAGGCAAGACAAGTCACAAAATAAAGAGTCCAAGTTTTAACACCAATAAAACAGAAGGAAATCAAAAACTAACAAGTGTTAGTAAACTTCTGGAAGGTTTAAAATAAAAAGAAAGAAATCAATGACTGTAAATTGAAAAATGAGGCTGCCAATCTTTAACGAAGAAGGAGGGAAAAAGAAAAAAGTCAAAAAAAGACCACAAAGTTATGATTCAATTTTCTTTTTTTACAGGAAAAAAAAATAAATAACGAAAGATTGCTTTTTGCTGCTGTTTTTTTTAACAAAACCATACTAAAAAAGCAGAAACAAAGTTTGTGGTATAACTTTTAAAAAAAGAGGACTAATAAAAAGAGCAAGCTTTTTCCACCTGCGTTAAGAAAGAAGCTGATTTAAGTTTTTGAGGTGACATGCAGAATTTAATGCAAACAGTTACATAAATCCATAGGAGACCAACCAAAAAACCGCTCGTATAAAAAGATGTGACAGTAATGCTAAAATCTCAAAAAGAAAAGATTATTGCTATCATTATTAAAGATATGCATTTAACAAATTAAGAAGAATTAAATGTCGAAAAACAATGATATAAAACTTTCATAGAATAGTAAAAAAACATATGTTAGTCAAAAAAAGTAATAATTATATCTTGGCCTTATTAAAACAATCTTCTACTTTTTAGCTTACACAAATCATTATCTTACCTCTATACAAATATCCTACAGTATGCCTTCTTTGTTTATAAATAACATATGAAACTCGATGACGAAATGATAACGAGAATTTACGAAATAAGTCAAATTTAAAAGAATGTTTAGCAACGAGATTATTGTGTAATGACATCGTCTACGGCAAATAAATAAAGAATCAAATAAAAATGAAAAGCTAAGAACACAAACTTTTCTTAAAAACAACACTGCTATGGCATACTCCAAAAAAGAACGTCAACTTTTTTTAAACCAACTTTAAGGGTCACGCAAGTTTTTAACTTAAACGAAAAAACATCTGCTTTTATGCTAGCTTAATTAAAATCAAAAAATAGAAAAAATCTATTACGCAAAAAGTTTTTCAACATACAAAAGCTAATTTTTATAAAACAACTCTCTAATAAATTTAACAAAAAAAGGATCAAAAAGTTTAAAACTTACTTAATACATCAGCTTTATATGGATATATTTGATTCTGAGAATTTGTTGTTGTTGAATTTGAATTATTGTAACCAGGATAAATATTTCCAAGTGAACGTTCTTTCTAAAAAATAACAATGTAAGAAAGTAGTAATTTTTTAGTAGTTGTTGTTTTATTTGGAACCCTTGTGTACTGTAGTTAGCAGTTCCTAATATTCAAAAACATAAAAAACACTCACCGTTTTCTTTTTACTACGGAAAGTTAATATACCATCAAAAATATTCTTTGGATTCTTTTTATCTTTTTCATACCTAAAAATTTGCATTAATTAATTAAAAGTTATTAAAAATGGACAAACAGTAAAAAAGTGACAGACAAGTTGGACACAAAAAAGGGAAAGCAAAAGCAACAGGGGTAAAGCATAAAGCAAAAAGTAAGACATTAGCAATGGCAAAAAAAAGTATTAATCTGGCATATATCTAATTCACATGTAACTTACTTTCCATCACCTCCAGCTGCAAGAGAATGCAATCTCTTAGAACCTTTCTTTGCAGTATCAATAGCTGCTAAATCAACAGAAGAATTTGCAATACGATGAAAAATTTCTTGTTGTAACTCATGAGTACTACTTTTTGGTGGTGATGTTGAAGTTGATGATTGAAGGACAGCAGATTCAATATATGTCTTATTAACAGATCGACGACGATGAATTTCTTCTCGTCGCTTCCATCTCTTTTGTACACCACCTCGAGCCTTTCTTGGAGTTGTAAGAGCACGAGTTGAGTAATCGGGTACAGAAGGAGAAGCAATAAGAGCACCATTTTCTTCAAATGTATTTAACCTTGGAAGAGTACGAGAAGATTTCATTCGATGAATTGCACGTCGACGTCGAGGTGTAGATGTAAAGGCACGAGTATCAGATTGATATTCAGCATATTCATCAAAAATTTCTCCATCAATTACATCATCTTCATCAAAATCATCAACATTTTCATCACCAGATGTAAAGCAAGAATCTGAAGGAGCTTTGGAACGAGAATTACTTCGAGTAGTTGTTTTGAATTGTCGTTCAAGCAAGAGATCAAGCTTTCGAGAATCTGCAGGTGATGGAGCAAATGCTGCATATTTATTTGCATTAAAAATTTTTCGATCAGATTCTACATCTCCAATTACAGATACTCGACGACGATGTTGTACTCCACGTGGTGCTGATTGTGTTGATTCTTTTCGGCTTCCTTCAACTCCTTCAAGGACATCATCATCTTCTTCACCTTCTCCTTCTCCTTCTTTCTTGGTACTGCTATCAGTTGAAGATATAAAAGAACGAGTAAAAAAGGTTCTCCATGGTTTTGTTTCACCTTTTCTCATTACAAGTTTACCAGTTGATGCTTGTGAAATTGTATCAAATTTATCATTATCTTCTTCGAGTGTTGATAGCTTTGGTGGTGAAACAGAATTATTATCTTTTCGAAATTTGACAACACCAGAAGTTGTTCGTTGTAGCAATGTTGTAGGAGATGGAGTTCCTTGTTGCTGTTGTTGCAGCTGTTGCTTTGTAGATGATTGTTTAGATGTAAAAAGATTTTTAAATTTAAAACTTTGTCGAGCATCTTTTAGCGCTGGTGATGAAGATAATGAAGAAGTTGGCATTTGATTTAGTGATCGTTGCCGTCGAGATGTAAATCTATCAACAAGTGAACTAAGTGAAGATTGTGATGATGATGGTTGCTTTTTATCAGATATCTTTGATACATCAGAATCAGCTTCAGAATTTCGAGAAGAACGAATAAGATGAGATGGTCTATAAAAAAGAGAGAATATAAAAAAGCAGGAAAGTAGTTAACAAGGTATGGCTAGATTTTTAAAATGTGATAATGAAGCAGAATTTTGATTTAATGATGATTAATAACTTCTATTACTCAAAATAGTAACTTAAAAAGACACAGCTTTATCAATCAAGACATGACACTGTAATTTGCAAAGCTTTGAAGTGACCCGCAGCTCTGTAAAATTAATATTCTTTCGAAAAATATTTGGCCTTATTTGATTAGTGAAAGTGGTTTGAGTTTTCTATCAAACTACTTCTAATAATCTTAAAAAAATAGAGAGATAAAAATAGTAATTTTCTACCAACAAAAGATATTCAAATTTAAGGTAGCACTGAAAAACGCATTTGCAAGAAAAAATTTGAACATGTTGTAAACTGGATGAATACAATAAAAACGCAATAATTTTTTCACTAAAAAACGGTTTTACAAAAGAAAAACCTTGTGCCGAAAACACAAAAGAAAACCATAAAAATCGAGGAAATTGCGAAGCAATAACAACTGCGAAATAATGAGGCATTGTTTTTTGAAGTAGAATATTTTACAACAAAGAAAATTTTAACCCTAATTTGAATATATGTCTCAGTTACTAAAAGTGTTCTATCCCACTTAATGATGGTATCTAATGAAAATTAGTTAGGCTACTTTTTGGTTGCTATCATACTCAAATTTAACATTAAAAAATTCATATCTCAAATGAACTCCTAAATATCCCTCTAAAAAACCCTATCACACATTTTTGGAGTTTCATTTAATTGATTTGGATTAAGCAATTTTTGGGATGCTTTAAATTGTGCAACTTCTGGCTCCATTGCATTGCCATCTTCTTGTTCTTGCTGCCTTGGAAATTCAAAAAAAGAATGCTGATGTAATCCAATTTTTTCAACTTTTTTCTTCTTCTTCTTTTCTTCTTCTTCCTTTTCTTTTTTCGATGCTTCAATTGAATTTTCATATGCAGCGATATGAAGTGAAAGGGTGCTGCTGGTGATACTTTTTGATCGATATCTTTTGTTTAATTTAACATTATTATCATCAAAATTTGAATAATTTGATGTTAAATTTTTATTGGATGATTTATTCCAAGAGGAGGTGGAATGCTGTTGTTGTAAATTATCAAAATCTAACATCATTGGGTAAGGCAGCAGTCTTTTTTGAAAATGACAAACTTCAGTACAATAAGCTCAATACTCAGTTACTCAAATTTTTAACTCCCACAAAGCCTATTTAAAAATCAAAGACTGCTGCCATATTTTATTACCGTAATTTGTTTGTCTATTATTGCTTTCAACTGCTACACTTTTTGAACGAATTGTAAATGCATTTGAACTACTACTACTTTTGTTGTGACTTTGATTCAAGTTGAGATTACTGTATTGACCATTATTGGATAAACATTTATCATCAACAAAAAGTTTTTGCTTATCTTTTAAAGATAAACAATAATCCTTTGTTGTCATCTAAAAAAGAGTTTTCTTGCAATAGCCGTAATTATTTTTATTACGCGGAAAAGAAAGTGGTGGTGGCATTCGAAAAATCTTTGCATAAAAATTTGCCATACTTTAATTGACTAATATGCAAATTTATAGGGGTAAAAAAGGGAATATAAAAAAACCGATCGCCAAAAAGAGCTTTTTTAAATATTAAATTAACAGAAAAAATCTACATCTGGCCATCACTTGACATTTTTGTTGCAAATGTGTTGAAACAATTTGTAAATCTTTATAAGAAAAAGGGAGAAAATAAATATTTTGTCTAGCAAAAAACGAAGGCTTTGCAGTTTAATGAGTCATCGCAAATGTGATGGCAAAAGCTCCACCTTACAATGTTACATCATTCTTATGTTTTGTCTTCTTGCACTTTGCGCTGATGAAAATGATTTTTAGTCGTTTTTTTGCAGCAGCCAAAATAGACGTTTCTTATCTTTCAGAAAGTTAAAAAACGAATTGAACTTTTACTTTTAAAAGTTCATTATTTTAACGCCATTTTTTTAGCAATAATTTTAAACTAGCTTTGCAACAATAAATTTTTGCATTCAATAAACTTTGAGTTTTTTCTTGTTTACTGCTATTTTAAAACCAGATTATTGTATATCTTTTGAATCCTTTATATTTTAAACAATAAATGCTTAGTTTTTTAGGACATCAACACATTTCGCAAAAGCAAAATGTTTTGCAGATGATAATACCTATTTTAATTGATCAATACAGTAACTTTAAATTTGACAATATTAAAATATCAATCTCTATGTGCCTTAATTGCTGTGTACTTAAGTTTCCCTAATGAAATACTTGGGGATTACAGAACAAGGAACATTAAATCGCTTGATTTCAAAACCAAAAGGCATCGCTTAAAGAGACATCATGAAAAGATCGAAAAATGTTTTTCCCAGAAGAAGACATAAAACTACAAGCGAAAATAAGAATAAAGACAAGAGAGCATCGAAGACCATTATAATTTCTTTTCCAAGTATTCATGAGAAAAAAGACTTAAAGCAAACCTTGATGATGATGATGAAGAAGTTATGATGGTGGTGGTGGTGAAAGTTGAATGACTCATTCTCCTTCTATGTCCATAAATAAAACTTTCTTCGTAGACCAAATTTGACATACTGATTGATTCATTCATTTTTTTGCAAACTCAATAAAAAAAAATAAGCTTCAAACTTCTTTCAATGAAAAAAAATATTAAACCAAAAAAAAATAGTTTTCAATCGAAGAAAAAAAAGTACAGAAAAATATGCAGCATAGCTTCTTTTTGTAATAACAAATATATTTCAGAAAAGGTGAAAAACGAAAACATTTGGGGAAATAAAGGGAAACATTAAAACATGCAGAAAAAAAGAAGGTTAAAGAAAACGATAGACTGACAGATAGCTACTACTGATGGGCCAACAACAACAAGATCACAAAAATGTGATCCTAAAAAAGCATGACAACGAAAATTGATGTCGAAAAAGTGAAACACTATTTTGTTACGTGAAAACAACATGACAGACGGAAAGAAAAGTTATGAATGGCATAGTTTTTGCTTGTCCATTGAATAAGAATTTTTCAAATTTAACGAAATTACTCGATTGCAAAGCTTCCAAAATTCTTTGTACTTCAAAAAGAAAAACTAATGGTACAGTTGTCATCAGCAATATTTATTGAAAACTTGCATATTTTGGAAAAAATGATGACACCAAAGTTAAATTTTGTTATTTTTAAAATTTCTATTACTGCCTTTATTGGAGTGGTTTTTGCACTTTGAGAACAACGTAAAGATATTGCTATCAATTTTTTTGCTCACCATTATTTTTTAAATAATTTAAATATTGTTTGTTTAACCAAAATATGTTACTTTTTGTAGTATTTTATTGCTAATATTGTCTTCTTTAAAGAGAATACGAGAAACCGAAAAGAAGTCAGAAAAAATTGTCAAACGATGCCATTCAAAGCTTCACAAGAAAGACAATTCAAAAACAAAGGAAAGAAAATGGAAAATAGATACAAAAAAAGAACAAAAACCAACCTTTGCTTTACATCAGCACCACTTGCACTGCCAAGTGTTGAAACAGATTTAGAAGAATCTCTTAACCGAACAGAACTCGAAAATTGTTGATCAGAAATTTTACGACATGGTGGTAGCTTCCCAGCTCGAACTGTACTAGCACCTGATGGAATTGTCTGTTTTAACGCTGATGTTGACTTCGACATTACAGGTGGAAGGGGCGTTTGAATAGAATCAGTTGTAATTGAACGTTTTCTGGAGTCATCTGTTTCATCGGTAGCATCACCATTAATTTCAGTGGGTTGAAGTTGAAATGATGGCGTAGAACAGCTATGAAGTTTTCGATGATGCTCAGAGATATCTGATAATTTTCGATGTTCTTCTTCTTCGGATGATAGAAGGTGTTCGGTGGCTGTTGTTGGAGGCTTTTTTCTTGTTGATCTTCTCTCTGATCGATCACTATTTGATTTTTTAAGGAAATCAATTGATTTCATCTAAAAAAGAGCCATATAATAGAGAGCAAAGTTAAAACAAAACGCAAATATATGCCCTAAATTAATCACTCAATATCCCTCTTTCAGTTGTTTAACTCACCTTTTCATCCATCTGTCGCTGACTTAATATATGATCACTAATACTTCTTTGATGATGTATTGGCTCATATCCACCATTACCACCACCATGTCCATGTTCATCACCATCAACATATGCATATTCTGGTTCTGGAATCATCTCTAACTCAGGTGCCATATCATCTGGTTCATCTGGAATCATTTCATCTATGCTTGTAGTGGTACTTGGAAGAGGAGGTAATGGTCTTGATTGAATAGATGATTCTTTAATTCTTGAAACATCTGCTTCATCAAAGGTAAAAATATTTACAGGTTTTGATATTGTTGATAACATTTCAGAACCAGCTGATTGTGAAAATACTGGATGACCTGAATTGACATCATCTTCTATTGATTCTTCTTCCCCTTCCCCTTCACTTTCTTCACTCTCACTATCATCATCATCATCATCATCATTGATCATTTCAGATGTATTCATTAGCTCCATCGATGACATATCAAATGAATTTGATGCTGTCGTTGGGGAACAAAAGAATAATGATAAATCTGCAAAAAAAGAAGCTATTGTAATGTAAAAATAATAATGAATTTTTGTATTAACAAACCATGGGAATTCCCTCCACCACTTTCTTCATCAATTTTTAAATGCTTTCCATTTGATGGTGTTGTTTCTTGCTTACGATGCAATTGATATTGTTGTCGTTTAGGTGGAGCAGATTGTGATCGAGGACTATTGGGGATTGATGATGTAGAGGTTGATGAAGGGGTTGTAGCCTTGTAGTCATGAGGTGAAAAGTTTTCATCAACTAAAATTGTTGAATGTTATAATTTTTTATTTTGCACTAAAGGATATCTGGATGCAAGATTTTGTGGCACAGATATTTTTAATTGTATTTAAATGACCAATCATGTGCAAAACAGGCACGTGCCCCCTCCGAAATTGGAAAAATTCTTTTCCGTTCCATTTGAAGTCCTAACAGCGCCATAACCTCGAAAATGACAAAAAAAAGGAGAAAAATAGTTTTAAAAAATACGTGAAAAATCGTGGAAAATCGTGATAAATTTCTACGATTTTCCACGAATTTTTTTAATTTTTTTTCAATCTTTTTTTTGTCATTTTTCGCGGAGAGGAGTATTGTTCACATTCCAGATGGGGTCCAGGGGTATACTGGGGTCGACAAGTTATATAGATATTTTCCCCAGGTTGAGTCATTAGTAAAAAAATATCGAGCCAAAAATGGATATATACAAAAGTTACTATCGCCTACATGAATCCCCCCAAATAAAGCTTACCTGATAACGAAAAATCTTTACTGCTACCGTTTTTTCCCAAATCATTCAAAACAACAAGTTTTCGCTTCTCTTTTGCCATTTCAAGGGGTGGCTTCATTTCTTCGATTTGATTATCAAGAAAATTATTTAAATCAATATTTAATTCATTGAATGAATCTACAAATTAATTATTTACAGTAATCTTTGAAATATGCAAATTTTCTGTACCTTCAAAACTATTTCTTTCTTCAAAGTTTATATCATCAAAAATTTGTTGTTGCTGTTCTTCTTCGTTGGTTGTTTCTTCTTCAAATCTTTGATGGCTTGAAAAGCTTTCAAATGAAGCATCCGTTGAAACTGATCGCAAATGTTTAAAGGATGGGGGTCGAAGATTGTTGTTTAGCACAGTTGAATTATCGATTCTAATTTTTTGTGGATTATTTAACGATTCACAAAATGTTTCAGATGTTGTGGGGGTAGGAATAGAAGGGGGTGGATGATTGGGTGGTGCAATTATTGGTGGCACAGGTATTACTCCTGGTGTTGATGATGATGTTGCAGGAGCTGACGGTGAATAAATGAATGAAAATAAATCTTGTCGTCGACGATTTTCTTCTTCTTGTTGAAGGGCAAGCTGGTAATAGTTTGGTGGTGAGGATTGATCAAAGGTATTTGATCGAAGAGTTGTTGTAGGAGAATATTCAAATGAGGCACTGAAAAGGATTTAGGATTATTGTAGATGTAAAAGAAGCATAAGTCACGCAAAAAAAAACTTTAGAAATTATTTTTACATAAGAAAGATGTAATTGAAGGGAACTTGGTAGTTTAGGATATTTCGAATATGTTTTTAGGAAAAAATAAAAAAAGTTTGCAAATTGTTGTTGCTATTAAAAATGTAAAAAATAGCTTCATTCAGTGAAAAAATACATTTAATGTTAGTATCATCAACAAAGAATATGCAAATTTTTTATATAATGAAAGTAACTAAAAAATATTTATTTCAATTTTTTGATTAATATTACATTAATGAAGTGGTTTTTCGCAAGACGAAAAAAAAATAAAATTCTTTTTTTGAATTCTCTTTCACTCTCAAAATTGCAAGAAAAACATCGGTAAAAAGACAGGGATGAAATTCAAAAATGAAAAAATTCAAGTTTACTATCATCATTTTTACTGAAGGATATGCAGATTATATAGACAAGAGATAATTCCTTATTGCAGCAGTAATCAAACAAAAAGACACAATTCAATGATCCGATTGATGCATTAAAAACAAGTTAAGCTTCAACTTCTAAGGAAAATTAAACAAATTAATCCAATTAAAGATATTTCAACATTTTTTCAAAATTAATCAATTTTTTAAAAAATATTTTTTTGTTTTAAAACCAAAGCAAAAAAAATCACTAATCATGCTCTAACAATGTTTTCCCTTTTCATTCTTCCTTCCTCTTTCCTTTTTGTTTCCCCTAAAGTCATCAACCCAAACTAACAATCAACTATGAATCATTCAATTTCATTTTTTTTTCGTTTTTGTACTTTGCGTAAACAAAAGCAAAGGGAAAAAAACTTTTTTAACATCAAAAAAACTCTCTCTTGTTAGGCGGTTTGTTAACACTTTTAGAAAAAAAAATATAAATTAGTCAAAGTGAAAAGTGAATGAGATAGAGAGAGTGAGAGTGAGAAAGGATGGGGAGTCATAGTAAGAGATGGATGATCTCAAGTGAGAACGTGATTATATTGCGCATTAGCAGCAACAGCAATACAAAAAAAACAGTCAAAGGAGTAATTTCAAAAAGCGATTAGTAATGAAAGAAGAGGAGGAAAGGAAAAAGTTTTAAAACCTTAATCTCATTGAACAAAAATAAGGTTGATAAACAACACACATGTATTTTGTACAAAAAAACAGTAAACAAAAAAATGTGTAGTCATACAGGTGTAATGAAGCTTTACTGACTAAAGGTTCATTACAATTTAGTCAGTAAAGGCATGCCAAAAATGTTACAATCAAAACTCCTCTTGTTAAAAATAGCAACCAAGAAAACGGTTTAATTTCAAACATAAAAAAACAACACAGACAGTTCAAAAAAAGAAGGAAAAAAAGCGCGCGAAATAATCGAGAAAAACAAAAGAAAAAAAGATGGAAGGGGGAAAAGTTTCTTTTTTGTGATTGACCATTTGCTGTTGCTGCTATTGCTACTTTCAACTGCAGCTGCAACACTATTATTTCCTTTTACATTTATCTCGCTCTTTGAAAAGCAACAAAGCATTAAAAGCTTCAAGCAAAGTAAAAGGGGAGATAGAAGGTGCTTGAATCACAGGGGAATCAATCGAACGATAGAAAAAATAATGACAACACAAAGAAATGGAAAAATATTTGAAAGAAAACCAAGTTTAAAACTTTTAAATACAAAAAAAAGAGATCAAGAAAGTTTCATAAAACGCAGTGTCAGGATTTCTGTCGTCAAATTAATTAAAAAGGGAATGACAACACAAATTATTTTTTTCTTATGAGTGACCACAAACATCAGAAACATTAACTGGAGCGCTTGTTCACTATTTTTGTAGCTATAATCAGAAACATAAGCCGCTTCAACGTGCTGATTTTGTGGATCAATCATAAAAAAAGAAAAGAACTATTATCAGAAAACTTAATTATCTTGTTACAACAGAAAAAAATAGACATCTGGAAAATCCCTTATGATATCTAAAAAACATATTTTGTTGTGCCCAACAAAAGGCTGAGTGAGCAGTTATAATTGATCAGAAAAAGTAATAACTTTCATTTTGTAGGTTGGTAATATTAATATTTCAAAAATGCAAAAAGAAATCGCTTCAATCAAAAAAGTGATAGCAGTACTTCAATCTTAAAATAAAACAAATTATTGTTGCTATCATCGGATATGCGAACTTTCATTAATTTTAAAAAAAATTTATGTCAATTGTTCGCTTATTTTCAAAACAAAACAACAGTATTAATAAAAAGTTAGATGAAAATAGATCCTTAAAATAAACTACTTTTCTATCAATAATAATCAAATCAACATAAAAACATTTTTATGATCAAAAACTCAACAATAACAAATTTCCACAAAACACGTCTGATCGATTTAAAATCAATAAAACTTACAAATCTAATCTATAAACACGAAAATTGTTAATTCTAATAAAATCAAAATTAAAGAAATAATAATCAACACATAAAAAAGGGGTTAACAGATAAATAAAGCATAGAGACAAACATGAGAAAAAAACACACTCTCAAACATCATCATACATACCCAATTGTGGCCAACCTTGTTTTTAAACTCACACACTGCTTTTTTTTTCTTACATTGCCTTCGATAGTACACGAACAAAAAAAATTGGCAGATCTTTTGATGATGATGATTTTTTTGTTCGGTGGTTCGAACAAAAGAAGAAGAAGAAGAACAGTGCGTTTTTTTATAATCGACAGAAACTGGGAGAAGTCGAAGAAACCAAAGAAAACGGACAAACCCAAAAAAGAAGAAAGAAGATTCCCTTACTTTTAGTTTTTTCTGTGTTTTTTTCTTGCGCAGTGCTGTTCATCGGCAGCAGCAGCAATAGCAGTATGTGAAAAAAAATAATGTTTCTTATTTTTTCGATAGCGCCGAATGTATGTAAAAAAGAAGGGCACAAAAAATCAAGGGGATCAAAAAGGCACTATGTCAATTTGTTCTTCTTTTTAATGTCTTTGAACATTGATTGAATTTCTGCCATTGCTTTTTGCGCAAAAAATCAGCTGATGGGTTTTTGAGGGAAGATGTTACTATGAGAAATCTGTATAATAAACTGTCCAAAAAATAACTAAAAGAAAAACGCTACAAACTGCAACAAACATGTCGAAAAAGTTCTGTTTTTGAGTTTTCAAGCATCTGTGTTAGCAAAGAAAATTCAAAATCAACAAAAAAACTAGCAATATTTAAATTTTGAAGGTCCTTCAGAACAACAAATAAACGAAATCGAACGTTGTAAAACCGGAAATTGCATAAATTATTACATACAAAACTTCCAAAAAAAGAATGCAAACATATAAAAACCTCAGGAACGCAAAATAAATACAATAAAGAAAATTGGAATAAATTAAAAATCAGTCTTTGTTGGCTTTTTTCTTGCTACAACAAAGACGGGAAAAAACAATCATCTTTTTTGCGAATTTCGATTATTACTATTTTTCCTTGAAAAAGAAATGTAAAACATATTTTATTTTTCAATGCCAGTAGTTTTTTTCACTCCATTTTTTCGATGCCTCAAAAACGTATTGACCGCAAAATAAAAAGAAGAATCGAAATGGAGTCATTCATTCAAAAAACATTGAAAAACGGCAAAAAAAGTGTGTAGTAAAAAAGAGTCAGTTATTTTTTGAGGCTGCTTTTATAAACAGAAAAAATGAAGTTTTTCAGGAATGAAGGAGAACACCTGTTTTAGTTTTTACGAATTTTTTTTGAAGAAAAAAATCAGAATATTATAATATTATAATTTATGATGTGTAAGGGTGTTCAACAAATCGCTCGATTCCAAGCACTGAATTTTCAAAAATTTTTCAAAGATTCATGAAAATCCTAAATATCTTAAAAGCAGCAATATAATAAGCTTAACAGACACCCTTTTTTATTATAGCTTTAAAGTGTGAGAAAAGAAAACATAACAATAATACCCTTTCTAATAAATAAGTTTTAAACTTAGTTCAACACAAACATATTTTTTTGTAAATATAAAATAAAAATTTAAAAGTTTAAAATATTAAACCACATTCTTTTTTTTTCTCACAAAAACATTAAAATTTTAAAATGTCATAACCTTTGTTGTTATTGTTTTCTCTTTTTCCCTTTTTCAAAAGGAGCTATGAAAAAAGACAAAAGAAAAAAAACAATAAAAAAGAATTTAATGACATCGGAAATGGAGTGTTGGTGTTGGTGATAAAATTAAACTAAAGTCTTTAAGCTGAAAGATATAAAAATTAAAAATTTATTTGTATGTTTTGAAAATGTTTTAAATGGTGAAAAACCGTTTTCCAGAAAAAAAAAGTGAACATAATAAAAACTAAAAATAGAATGATGAAAAAGAAACGCATAATGTCTAACATCTGGCACACAAATAGAAAGTGAAAAATTATGGTTTTTTGTTTTTATAGAGAGAGAGAGTGAAGAGCATAAAAATTATAAAAAAATAGATCATAAATATTCGAGCAAAAAAAGAGATCTGTAAGTTTGGCTAAGGCAAAAACAAAAGATGAGCTATTAGTTTTAGATGTTTTTTAACATTGGAAATAAAATGAATATGGCATAAATTTGGGCAAAAAAAGCTAGACACTTCTTATGGAAGGAAAATAAAATAGAAAATGGCTGCGGATCGTTTTCGGTAATAGCTGTCTAAAAATTTTTAGAAAAATGTAACAAAAAGAATACGTAAAATCTTTTAAAAATAAATCACAAAATTTAAAAGTTTTTCCATAAAAACAGAGAGTTATAAATATGTGAAATGACCTTTGTTGCATCAGAAAAATAATTCCGAGTCAATTTGTCATTTGAGAAGTTGAACATCGATGGGAGCAAAAGAAGAGAAAAAAGAGGGAAACACTTTTTTAGAATTGACCCTCAAAGAAGTGAATGAATGAAGATTAATGATAGTCTTTTTTTAAAAAAATGTGCTTAAAGCGCGAAAATATTTAGAGAGAGAAAAGGGGTAAAAACTAAGAAAAAATATTTTATATCAGAGTTATGTTAGCAAGAGAAAATTCATAGATGATAATTTGCTTCAAAAAACATTCTATGCGATTCCCATTCAATAACAATGCTATGCAAATTTTTACTTACTGTAACAAAGAAATCGCGTTTTTAGATTTAGCGAGTAACAAAAAAACTTTTTTGTGATTTTTAGATTCCTAGTTGTTGAAAATAGGCTGTTAATTACGAATAAAGCGTATCCCATAGCAAGTTAGAAATATTAGACGATATCACATGATACTTGATTATACTGAAAACGGTATTTTTTTTGGAGCTAAAGAACAATTCCATTGAATGACTGGAGAATCATATAAATAACTTTTGAGCTGAAGAAGAAATCAAACAGCAAAAAAAAATGTTCGTCAAAAAAGCAAGCAACGGTTTTTCCTTTTCCTGGTAACAATTTTTATGTCCTTGAAACATGCCGCCTATTTTTTTTGTATGAATTACTTTTCCCGCTTTTAATTTGCCGCAACTTTTTCAGTTTCAAAAAGTTCCATTTCGATTTTGACCATCAAATTTTGGCTTTTTTCGATATTTATATTCACTTAGAAATTTTGGGCATGAAATAACCAAAGTCGAAATCATAATAACTTTTTTGCTTATCCAAAATTTTATTTTAGCAAAGTATCCCTGACACATATATCCTTAACATGTTTTGTTTCATAAACATTTAAAAAACTTTTTTGAACACTATCCTGCAGCTGTCGCTTTGTTGTTGTTGCGCATTTGGAGATATTTTGAAATTTACAACAGTTAAAAACAAAAAAATCAAGTGACAGCAGCACCGGCTTTTTAAAATCCAAAAACAAAGAAAAAAAGAAGTTTTTAATTTACACCCAAAAGAGAAGTAGTGTGATGCAAAAGAAAGTTTTATTTCCTTATAAAAGTTTATGAATATTTTCAAAGATTTTTAAAAGATTAACAGTTTTTTTTCTTTGATCAGAGCTTCTTTCTCATGACATTTAGTATAAACATAAATATTATTTTAAAGAAAAGTTGTGATAGAAGAAGGAATTGCAAATACAAAAAAGTTTTTTGTTGCTGATGCTCCCAAAAAATATAAACTTGATAAGCACGAGAAAGAAGAAAATGCGGATGTTAAAGTAAAACAAGGGAGAAAAAATGAGCTGAACTTTTGTCAGAATACATAAAGCTAGGTAATATAAAAGTTATTGAACTTCGACAAATCTGCATATTATATAACCTCTCCCTATCATTTCAAGAAACAAACCTTGTTGGAACAGAATTTCGAAATCCATCAGCAGAATACATTTTTCGATGAAATATTATTGGTCCAGCTCTTTCTGAAGATGTAGCGTTCGATGAACTATTACCATTTGTTGATGAAGAAGAAGTAGTAGCGCCAATTGGAGATGGTGATAGCGAAAGATAATCATCATCTATTGATTCAACATATGATGGATTTCTTTTTACATTTGATTTTATTGAAGAAGTCATTTTAATAAAAGGCTAATAAATGTATTTTTTCATGGAACCAAAATAAATAAAAAAATAGAACCAAAAAATTGAAGCTTTTCTTTCTTTCTAGAGTTTGATCGGCTACTTTTTCTTTAATTAACAAAAAAACTGTCAAATTTTGACAACTCTGTCACCAGGAGTGCAGCAGAAAGTTAGTTGAATTGAGATTCTTTGTGTTTCTAAAATGAACAAATTAAAGGAAAGATTTTTTAAATTTAATCTGCAAAATGAATGTTCCCGCAAAATCAAAACTGTAATTAAAGCTTTTTGGTAGATTATGATTTAAATTTTTAAAACTCTCATAATGAGAGTAATTACAGTAGTTATTTTTTTGTGCTACTATATATACTAATTCATCATTTTTTGGTAAATTTGCATATCACAAAAAAAGGTAGCTCATACTTATCTAACGATTTCAATTTTGACTTTTTAGGGCTTTATTTTACAGAGCCTTGGTTTGAAACTTACAAGAAACAGGAGCAAATTGTTAACTAAAACTTTTTCGAAAACAACAAATATGCAAATTTATACCAATGATTCACTGATGTTTACAACAATATTACCAGATGGAAACAAATTAAAGGCAGCTTTGTTTGGAAAAAATTGATTGAAAAACAAAAATATTAATATTCTTTCTTTTTCTTTCCTTCTTTCTTTTTAATGTTGTTGAACAACTCTCTTTCGAGAAAATAAAAATGGAGCCAAATATTGCTGAGCTTTTCCTTTTTCTCTTTTTTTTCTTATCGGTCAAAAAAAGAAAGCCGAGTAACACATAAAAAAACACAGCAGCAGCAACAAATAAAAGACAAATGATCAACTTGCCCCTGCCGTCAAAAAGAACTGCAGATGCTTTTTTTGATTTGCTTTTGGTTTATTGATCCGGCTTCTGAAAAAGAAAGATATGAATATAGGAAGAAAAAAACAGCTATTAGCATTAAAAAAATAAAAAGTTAATAAGCTAAAGAAAAGAATTTAAGGGACAATTACAGTGTTCGTAAACTGTCTTCCATATAACAGAATCAAAAGTGTTTATCCCATCAGTTTTTTTCGTTAACCGTGATCATCTATTATACAGAGTAAACACGAAAACGCAAAATTTAATTAATAACAAATTTGGTCAAAATGGTTAAAAAAGCTCCTCCTAAACAATGTTGCAAAAGAATCAAAAACAAAGACCTCTTCCCAAGAAAGAAAAAAGCGTGAAAGTGAAATTTGTTTTTTTTCGTAAATGACTCATTTTCAACATATTTTCCTTCTAAAGGAACGTCAAAAAAAGGAAGAATGCGCAAAAGTTTTGACTCATTTTTTTATATAAATTTATTTGATTCAATGCTTATTTGCTATAGCTTTTTTAGGTTGGCTGGTTTTGGTTGTTCCAAACACAGACAAAAAAAAGAAGTAAAAAATCGGGAAAATGGAAATCAAGAAAGGAAGGGTAAACGAGTAGTTGCTTGTTATCAAAAAATATATATCAAAGAGGTTAGGCCATTTTTGTTTTTCGAGAAAAAAAAGAGTTTTGTTGAAAACTGAAGAAAATAATATGATGAATCATAAAAATTGATTCCAGATTAAATATGGTAACGAAGAAGGTCAAAATAATACAAACAATTTATAAGATTGTTGAGTATCAAAAACAAAGCGTTAATCATCATTTGTCTGGAAAAAAACAAGTCCCGCATGATTTACAAGCGTTATTTTTCAATATTAACAAAACTGCAGCTTTTGGCAAGAAAATGACAGGTAGATAGTTTTTAGAGGCTTATTCCAGCATTGCCATTATTCTGTCCGTAGCTCTCATTGTTTATACACTATCAAAACCATATCCTTGAGAGCAATAAAATTTTCAAAAAGCAAACTTTTATTGTCGCACAGATGAAAAGCATATTCATAAGTGATAATAGTAAAAAAAAACAAAACTATTATTAGTTAAAAAATTAGTTCTATAAAAACAATTTGCTTATTCTAAATTGATACATCCTTTTATCTCAAAAAAGCACTTTTTTCATTTAACACGTACATCAGCTTCTTTTTATATCTAATGAGGCGTTTTCACATGTATGTTTTTCAAGGTTACATAAGAAGTATAAAAAAAGTATTCTACAAGATTCCCAACTGTAATTAAAACCACTATAAATTTTTACATCAATATTTCAACAAAATTATTTTGCAAAAAAATAGTAGGAAGGAAGAAATAAACGCTAAGAAAATCATAAAAATTTTGCAAATTAATCCTATTGTTAAAAAAATATGATAATAAAAAACATATGACATATGGTCTCGCTTATGGCAACGAAAGCTATAAAGCTGTCGATCAACCAATATGAAAAAAGAAGTTATGATTTGTTTCACAATAACTCATGTAAATTTTAATAGATCATTTTATTATTTGAATACAAAACAACAAAATAGAAAGCATGTTAAAAATGATGATATTTATTGATTTAATTTAATAGAATAATCTATTAACATCGATTAAGCAACGATATAATGAACAAATCAATGAAAAATGAAAAAAAAGGAGTCAAAGTGGAAAAGACGATAAAATGCTGATAAGACACACTGTTCAGTGTAAGGCAAGAAACAAGAAACAATTTTAAATGGAAACAAAAGCGTAAGGCTATAATAGCTCTGAGTATGCAGCATATTTGGCATTCGTAAAAACAACTTAATTATTGTAAAAAAAGTAAGACTATTATTTGCCTCCAAATTGAACTTCAATTTTACAAGTATTTGGAAGTCTCTTAAGTGCTTCATCGATTCGAGTGGAATCCTTGCAAGATTTAACATATTCAATAACAAAAGAGGTATCGGGATGTCTCTGAAGGGCCATGAGCAACCGGCACTTTTTTCAACTCGCACTTTTTCAACTCGCACCCCACCTCGACTGGCACCCGCTCGACTGGCACCCCGCCTCGACTGGCACCCACTCAACTCGCACCCAACAGTATCAGTAATTCAAAAAACTTTTTTTTATTGAGCATGAAAGGTGCATAATTTAACTTGAACATTTGGGAATATTTCTTTCCCAGCTTTGATTCGCTTTCACCGACAACTTCTTTAACTAATAATAACAGTACCCATTTGGTTTTTCTAACACATCTAAATAGTCGATAATCCTTTGATTGAGCTGCTGTGTTAAAGTAACTTTGGGATAATTCTCCGCTTTAGTTCGAGCAAATGCATATTTTGCTGCTGTATTACCCATTGCTCCTTTTCTAATTCCACACATAACATATTTTTTGATGATGCCTTTTTTTTGAAAAATTTTCTAAGTTATTGTTAATGCTGGTGCCAGTTGACCCGGGGTGCCAGATGATCAGGTGCCGGTTGGCAGGGGGTGCCGGTCGATTAGGTGCCGGTTGATTTTGAAAAAGTGCGAGTTGAAAAAAGTGCCGGTTGGTAGTCGGTCGTCTCTGAAAATTTAAAAATATTAATATTATTAGATAAATTCAAAGTGACTTACAAGCATAAATTTACCAAAAACTTCAAGATCAAATCTGGTTGTAAGATTGCGCAACTTGAATTTTTTAAGATTTAAAAATCTCGGAAGCTTTGTAAATTTTTCATCAATATTTTTCAAAGAATTATGATCTCGCTCTTTGAAACAACTTAAAATGAATGAATAGAATTTTTATAGCACTATGAAAACAATAAAACTTACTATTCATAAGATTCAATGAGAGGAAATTCAGCAAAAATTTCTGCGGCATTCATGATTGATTCACCTTTTGTAACAGTAATAATATCTAATTTAACTGTTTTACATGTATCAGATGCAAACTTTTTTAATGCATGCAAATCGAACTTTTGAAATCCAATATTAACATATTGATGAGTCCATGTATATACTGCTGAAACAAGTTCTTCAATGCGTCTTTTATCATTTTGATCAATAACAGTAAGTGAGCCATTAAGGTTCATTTTCATTTGAGTTTTTTTGAAAACATCTGAGATATTAATTTCAAATGGAGCAGAATTTTCAGAAGAAGAATATAATTTCCATAACGGTTTATTACCAGCTTCAATTCTTGGAACGGTTATAATCTATAAAAAAATAAACTGAATACAGAGCAATATATCGAGAGCACTATTAAGTTTTTTATTCTCACATTCCAGCGTAACTGTGACAAATTTGTTTGAATGCTGAATGAGTTTAAAAAAAATTGCTTACATTTTCAGAAAGAACACCATAAAGTAGATGACCAGATTCATCGTGAATCTTGTCAACTGTAATTTCAGGCAACAATGTTTCTGATTTTTCATCCAACTTATCCTTCAAGCTTTTAATCTAAATTTTTTTTGGAGATCATAGAGATAGTTATGATCAAATAATACCTACCTGTTGTAAAACCGTTTTCATTCTTTCTTCCATTCCTTCAATTATTGCTTCATGCATTTTTTCTGTTTCGGTTCTAGCATTTATTTCGATTTTTAATCCTTCAATTTCATTTTCTTTTTCATGTATGATTTCTTCCATTTCTTCAATTTTTTCTTGAAGATTTTTCTTTTCTTGATAATCTTTATTTGGCTGATCTTGTTCCATTGTTGGAGGTTCAGTGTCATCTTCAGATTCATTTTCAAGTTCAGCAATCTAGAAATTTTGTATATTATCATATATAAACAAAATATGTGAGGGAACACAACTTTGATCGAATTTGAAAAAAAGCACTCACTCGCTGCTTTAACAATTGATTTTCGATGATCTTGGCTTGCAATTCAATTTTTAAAACCGAAACCGAGTTTTCACCATCTCCATTCGCTGTAGCTTTTCTTTTCTTGGAGCTACTGGAATTACTTAGCAATGAATTTAATTCTTCCATAATATGACGCTGTTTTGCAGTTATAATATCAACCAAATTGAAGCTAGAAATTTAGTTTTATTAAAATAAAGAAGGACAACTTTATATTGAACGCTTTGCGAAAAACCTAACAAAATCCCGACAACTCAACAGATATAATATAAAAAATGCTATTGTAACAGAGAACACAAAGGAAAAATAGCATACAGCAACACGGCAGTGATTGTGACAAAAATCATTAATCATTGCAACTACAATGGGATATCATTTAAAATGTGGAAACAATGCAGCAAAAACTGAACAGTATATGCAGAAGATAAATCTGTTGAAATATAATTTCTACCTTTTTTAAAGATTCCTTTGTTCTAGTTAGAAGAATAAAATTTAAACTGAAGCATAAAAAAGGTGCTAAATGAAATAATTTTACCCTTACAAACATCTAAAAGAAAATCAGTATTTCTTTATTTCTAGAAGCTTCGAAAACTCGCAAACAAGTTCTTATAACTTCACCAGTGAAAAAAGAAATATCGCGGCAAAAAAAATGCTATTTCAACAAATGTCAAAGTTTTCTACAAAGCCTTTGTAACAAAAGAGAGTAAAAAATAAGAGCAAGCGATCACAAAGAAAGAAACTAAGGCATTGAAAGAAACAAAAAAGATGTAACAATTTTTTTCGTATTATACTGAATAATTTATGCAAAAAATATTTTGCACATTGGTATATGAAAGAAAAAGTTGAGACAAAGAAATGCCCCTTAAACACTTTTATGTTATGTATTTCTTTGTTCCTTTTCTTTTTGAAAAAAATCAACATACAAAACAGAAGAAACACTTTAAAGGTAGTTAATGCATTTTTTCTCTTACTATCACCGTTCATTTGTCTTTTTCGCATATGATGAAAAAAGAATTATTTGGCAAAATTTAATATCCAAAAGCTTAACTTTTACAACTAAAATATGCAAGAATAAATATGAACTTGTGGATGAACAATGTCAAGCATTTATATGTGGAAAAATAGTTGAAACAAAATATGCTAATAAAAATCAAAGGTAAACAAATGCCTTAAAGAAAAAGATAAAAAACAAGAACTTTTAGTTTTTCTAAAGATATTGCTACTATTGAAGTTAACAATTGGGGGTGGTCATCGAAAAATATCAGGGTGCGTGGATGGAAAAAACCTGTATTTGAATTTTAGTAAAAACATAACCTGCAATTTGCCATTTTATCCCCGTAGTTCTTATTTTATTTGTTGAATGGATAAAAATAAAAAATATTCTAATTATATGAAAACGCGTTTAATACCTTTTGTGTTCAAAATGTTTTCTCTTTATTTCAGTTTTCCCAAAACATAGATAATAAAAACAATAAGCCAAATAAAAAACAATTTTGCAACAACTTCTAAGTAATCTTCCTGCCTTTTCTCTCCATTGCTTTTTAGGGGTGATCGGAATTTTTTTTATCAACAAAACTGGCATTTTTATTACATCTCACAAATATATTCTATAAAAGATAAACAAAAAAGAGCAACAATAAATGATGAAAAAACACCAAAATTTTATTATGACAAAGATTTTTCGTTTTCAGCTGTCTGAATTTTTTCGCCAATTGTTTTTTCCAAGTCATCTTTGAAATCAAATTCTAGAAAATATGTTGCTGTTGGGGATGCACCAATTTCTTGATAAAAACAAATTTCATAAGTTGTTTTTTTGATAATTGGCATGGAGTACGTTTCTCTATTGTCTTTTTCAGTAAAATTAAATGTTTTTAAATTACTATGTTCCATATCGATGTAGTCTTGAATAAGATACTGTACATTTAATGCTGTTGTTGTTGCTTCCATAGCAGTAATTTTAATATCACATTTTTTATTACTTTCGAAGCGTGTATGAAATATAAGGTGATGAGGATTTTCGTAATTTAAAGTTATCTCTTTTTGAAAATTTTCATTACAAGTTTCGCTGATATTAAGAATACGCAATACATTAACAGGAATACTATAAATTGAGCCGATTACCGGGTCAATAACTGATATTTCAGCAAAATTTAAACTTCCTGCTTCCAAATTTTTCGTACTTGCTTTTATTTTAAATTTATTGTTTTCATCTATTTGTGATGGTAATTCAATAAAAGCTTCAGCAGTTTCTGGTGAAACTTCTAATGTCCATTTTTCAGCAATTGCTTCACTAGGTTTAATTTCAATGAATTGTGATAAATCTATTTCGCGTTCCATACTAGCATCATCTTCATCAGCGTTTTGTTCAAAATATATTCCTCCAGCTTCTGCAATTGGGGTTGGAATTTTGATGTCGAAATCAATATCATTGTTTTCACAATAATAAATAAAGGCATCGCTTATTTGAATAAGTCCATGTCCAAATACAAATTTATTTTGATTTTCTAGTTTTTTTGCAGTTTTTGATAATACAAATCTAATTGATTTGGGTGAATATTCAATTTTATTTACCTTCAGTCCTGACAGCAGGCATGCAACTGCCCCTGCAGCATTGGGACATGAATAACTCGTCCCTGCGTAACCTCCATTTTGCTCGGGATGAAATCGGGGCTTATCTGTAATAGCTGCTCCTGGTGCCACGAAATCCAAGCCACGACTGGACATGGCTCCAGGACCTCTTGATGAAAAATCATAAATAACAACAGGGCAATTATCCTCAGCTTCGAGATTATAAATCCGTTTCTTCATTTCCTTAGTTAGTACTGCTCCAATAGTAAATATTACATTTTCAACATTTTTATCGCATTTGTATGTTGTCAAATAAAATGGACCTCTATTTCCAACGCATTTAAAAATTAAAATATTGTGCAAATTTACCATTTCTCTAATTATTTTTGCAATATCTGCATCCCTGAAACGGTATTTTTTAAAGTTTAATTAAAATTTTTTCACTCTATTCATTACCCTTCAAAACTGAGTATTGAATAATTGACGATATCCACTTTCATTTCAATGCATTTTAAAAGCTAAAAAAATAAAGTATTATGATGCTTACGTTCTCAACATTAATATGAACAACACTTACAGCTTTTTTAAGTGCTTCTAAATTTAATGCATATTGATCAGTTGGAGCCATAACACACATAAAAATTAATTGTGCACCAGGAGCTAATCCACTGCATTCAGGATTTGCCGGAAAATGTGCCGCAGCGATTTGTGCCACAACAGATCCATGATGATCATATGGCATAAAAATTTCAAGCAAATTCCCATTCTCATGTATTGTAACACAATATGTCATCTTTAATCCCTCTAAGCATAAAATACCATATTCATGTTCATCTCGAAAATTTGTTAAGACTTTTGCTTTTTTTAAATTATTTCCGTTAAAAGTTTCAATGCAAGCACACCATTTGCTTCCATCATGCCATACAATGCAATCCAATTCAGACAATTTTTGGGTGATATCAGTTGCCACTTTTGACATTGTTGGTTTGAATAATGACTTAAGGCCTAAATGCCATTTTCCTGATGGATTTTTCCATTTTTTGGGAATCTAAAACCTGTGAATTTTATTCAAAAAAAACTTTTCTTTCTACCTTCAATTTCCGTCCACTTAATCCAATTATAACATTATTTTTAGAATTCATTTCTCTAACCACAGAAGTATCAACATCTCCAACTCCAGTAAAATCAAAGCAATCAATAATTTTTGGGAGGCCTTCAGAAGTCCGTTGAAGTCCATCCAGGCTTACATCAAATCCACTATCAATTATTGCTATCTCGGAAATTTGTAAGCACTTTTGCTTTTTTTAAATCTTTAAAAGTTTCAATGCAAGCACACCATTTGGCTCCATCATGCCATACAATGCAATCCAGTTCTGGCAGTTTTTGGGTGATATCAGTTGCCACCTTTGACATTGTTGGTTTATATAGTGCTTTGAGGCCAAGGTGCCATTTTCCAGATGGATTTTTCCATTTTGATGGAATCTAAAACTGTGAATTGTGTTTTAAAAAATATTTCAATCAATTACCTTAAATTTTTTTCCACTTAATCCTGTTAGAAAATTTTTAGAATCCACTTCTCTAACCACAGAAGTATCAACATCTCCAACTCCAGTAAAATCAAAGCAATCAATAATTTTTGGGAGGCCTTCAGAAGTCCGTTGAAGTCCATCCAGGCTTACATCAAATCCACTATCAATTATTGCTATTTTGATCCCTCGTCCATCAAAGTTTGGATATTTTGATAGAAATATATCCTAAAGATTTTTAATCTAAAGCTATAATCTACAACAAAAAAAATTTACTTGTTGTGTCGCATCTTTTGGAATATAATTATTTCCCCATGTTTTTGTTGACGAAGAAGATTTAAAAAAGCAATTTTTAAATGGGAAACAAAACATTAGCGTTTATGAAGAAAAAAGCAAACCACTATCAATTATTGCTATTTGCTTTTTCTTCATAAATTCGTTGAAATTTGTCTTTTCAAATTTTGTGGTGTAAATCAATGCAACACTTATAAATGCCTTACAGTAACATGAGATTTTGTTTGAGTGAATAAATTGATTTTTTGATGCTTTTTATGTCTGAAAAGGGCGTGAAAAATGTTGAGACATGATTTTGTCTGCTTTACCTCTGTCCCTTACTTGGTGGCAGCAGTATAACGACTATGATATAAAATGGGCCCTTTTTTCCGTCGAACCATGTTTTTTTTTGTTTTTTTTTTAGTTTTGTTATACAAAAACAGAAAAATAAATAAATAAACCACTTTTTTTCATTGTAAATAAAAATTGATAGAGAACCTTTTTTAATTCACGTTTACAATAAATTTAAAAAAAAGGAAAATACAATATAAAAATGCCTTGTTTTTTAAGATAAAAATTGAAACAAAACATTTTTGATTATTTCAGCAAATTCTATGATGCTTTTATTCCGTTTGTGTTGCATTAATCGGAAAAAGTATTTTGCGTTACGGTAGGAGGACTTAGAAAATTTTCAAAGTTTTCAAATTTATGCAAATTTTTCAGATTTTTTCAATTTTGCTAGAATTTTTAGTTTTTAATTGTTACGTTTAAACTTTCGAGTTTGTTTTAAATTTTATAAAAAAATTAATGTTTATAGATAATAAAGTTAACAAACAAGTAAAAGTATAAGTTGTTGAAATTTATGCTATGATTAAAACAAACAGTTTTAAACAAACTTTGATACGACTTTTCGTTATTTCACCAAAAAAAGAGTTAATAAGTACATTAACAGGCTTTAATCCAATTCATTACTTGTAACGATTCGTACCAATTCTTTATTCATTAACCACTCAGCTTCATCCATTTTTGTAGAATTTTCATGAAGTGGCACGTGAAGTAGCTGTTTTTTTCTTATATCAATCATTGTAACATTTGAATTAAAATCAATGATTCGATTACCACATCCTAAAAACAAAAATTAATTTTTTTATTTTCATCTTACTGATTCAAACCGAATATAAATAATTTGTCAGCATCTGTTCGAAATTTTAGGATCATATTTCTAAATAAAAATAAGTTAATAAACGGCTTATGCATTGAATTATTTAAAATCTTACGCATCTTTCAAATGTACTAAGGTTTTATTGGTCAAATCGAAAATTGAACATACTGATTCTGCATCACCGTCCAGCATAAACAAAAACTTTTTTAGCCATATTATATTGGGCATGTTCTAAATACAATACGAGGAAATGTAATTTTTCAAAAAAAAATTGTTTTTTTTTTCGCTTTTTGGTTAAAATTTGGCAAAATTTTGTCGAATTTAAAAACAAATTTTTTCAGTAGTTTATAAAAAGAACATTGTGTTTGAAAAATTTTACATTTCCTTGGTTTATATCACAATAGAGAATATAGAAATATGATTCTTACTTCTATTACAGCAAACTTGATTTCTTTTGGATGTGTTTCGTTTAGATCGAAATAATAGAGCTGCATTTTGTGGACATCGTCCTTTTCTACACGCAGGCATTCAAACTAAAAAATTTAATTAAGTTACGAGACTTAGCAAAAAAGTTGAAAAAATGAATTGAATTTTGCTGTTTCTTATTAGTTTTAAAAAATAGATACAAAATGATGCACCCCTGACTAACCGGTCCAGGAATTTGTGTTGGCAGAACACGAAAATACCAAAGCTTATTGTCATATAAATGTGGATCTTGAATATCAAGAAATATAAAATAATATTTAGATGTGGATATTATTCGATCACCTAATGGAAGAAAATGGCCATTCTCCTGTTTTATAGAGTAATAAGCAGCAAATCTATCATAGTTCTAAAATAAATAAATAAAGACACAATTAAATTTTATGATTAAAAGCTTGACATACACCTTTCTCCTTATATTCAACATGCGTAAAAGCTATTCCAAAATTTGATTCATCTTTTAATAAGAATGGATATTTAACGTCATTTATGAATAAACTATCCACCAAGGAAATTCTTTTATCCGTTAAATTAAGTTTAATTGTCATTAACAGCGCTATGCCATCATCAGAATCAAATAAAAGAATTATAACCTCATCATTAACGAAATGAGCAGATGTTGGCTAAAAATTGACCATTAAAACAATCCTAAAATATAGCTATCTTATTACCGTTGGTACTTTGGATTCAAATGTTTTTATAAGCATTTCCTTCACATATTTGTCTGGTTTAAATATTCTAAATCAATTGCTGAAATTATGATTATAAGATGATATAAAACTGCTTACGATTGTTCATTCTTCATCACATCATAACTCCAAGCTTGTAAAGCATTATCTGTAGTTATAAATCCATGAATGAACAACGAATCATCTGAAAACAAATGAATACTATGTCTAAACTTTTCTTCAAATAAATCTTCTGGAATTTCATTGATTATCATTGCTAAATAGATAAAACATAAATAATGGAACTTAATTCATCAATAATTTTTCGAGGTAATATTTCACCGTTTTTAGACTTTTTTTTGGCAATTTGCCCATTGACACAAGTTGCGCAAAAATGTGTTTTTGAATTTCAGTATCTTTTTTTTATTTATAACTATGATAATAAACAATATTCGGTGAACGGAAAAATATAACAGAGAAAAAAATAACTTTATATAGAAAGTGTGATAATAATTACAAAAAAATTTGTATCATACTTTTTGATGGCCAATGATTTTTTGATGCTTTTTTTTGAAAAGAGAACGAAAAATATTGAGACATGACTTCGTCTGTTTTTTCTTTGTCCCTTACTTTGGTGGCAGCAGTATAACGATTATTATCAATGGAATGGGTCCATTTTGCCGTCGAATCATCATCACATAACCTACGTCATATTTTCAAAAACAGAAGAAAAAAAAACCACTTATTTTATGTTAAAATAAAAATAAAAATTGAAAGAGAGTTTTTTTAATTCACGTTTACAATAAATATAAAAAAGCAAAATACAATAGAAGAATGCCTTGTTTTTTTACATTTAAATTCAACAAAAAAAATTTAGCAATTTCTATTGTATTGTCATTTCATTTTGCATTGTATTAATTTCTTCCTTCGGGTCATCTTTGAAATCAAATGCAAGTGTAAATTTTGCATTTGCTGAAGCACCAACAGCTTGATAAAAACAAATTTCATAGATAACTTTATTGACGATTGGCATGGAATATATTTCTGTCTGATTCTTGGGAGTGAAATGCAATGCTTTCAAATTATCTTCTGGAACTACTGTGTTCGATTGAATAAGATACTGTACATTTAATATTGTTGCTGTTGTTTCCATAGCAGTAATTTTAATTTCACATATTTTACTGCTTTCAAAGCATGGGACAAAAATAAGGTGATACGGATTTTCATAGATTAAAATAATTTCTTTTTGAAAATGGCTGTTGTGAGTTTCGGTGGTTTTTAAGAGATACACAAAATTTACAGGGATGTTATAAATAGAACCAATTAGTGGATCTATAATTAAAATTTCTGCACAATTTAAGTTTCCTGCTTCTGATTTTGTTGGATCCAGTGTTGGCGGTCAATCGGTCTTCGATCCGGTCAATCGGTCAATTCGGTCCGGTCCGGTCAGGTTTTTCGGTCGACCGTGACCGATGACCGGAAAGTTTCGGTCACGGTCCGGTCGACCGAGACCGGTGACCGAACTTTTTCGGTCATCGGTCAACTTTTGTCAGAAATGTTTGTCAGTTTTGATTTAAAAAAGCTGTATTTTTTGTCGTACGTACAAGAAAACCAAGAAAAATATTAATAACTAAGAAGAAAAACGTAGTAAATTTGTCTGTTTTGCATTATACCACATTTTTATGTACCAAAATGCACGAAATAAACAACACAAAGCTTTTTTCAAAGAAAAAGTTCGATAAAAAATTTGAAATTATTATTGACCGAAAACGGACCGGTTGACCGCTGACCGAAATATTTCGAACCGGTCCGGTCGACCGTGACCGATGACCGGAACGTTTCGGTCACGGTCCGGTCGACCGTGACCGAAAAATTTCGGTTGACCGCCAACACTGGTTGGATCACCTTTTATTGAGAATTTGTTATTTTCATCAATTTCGGTGAGCAACTCGAGAAAAGCTTTAGCTGTTTCTGGTGAAACTTCTAATGTCCATTTTTTAGCAATTGCTTCTCCTGGTTTGATTTCAATAAACTTGGATAAATCAATTTCCCGTTCCATGATCTCATTATCTTCATCATCTTGTATAAAATATATTCCACCAGCAGCAGGAATTGGTGGTGGAATTTTGCTGTTGAAATCAACATTTTTATGGTTACAGTAGAAATCAAAAGCATTATTAATTTGAATAATTCCATTCCCAAATTCAAATTTATTTTGATTTTCTGGCAATTTTGCAGTTTTTGTTAGCACAAATTTAATTGATTTAGGTGTATACTGAATTCCATTAGCCTTCAATCCTGACAACAAACACACAACAGCACCTGCAGCATTTGGAGAAGAATAACTTGTTCCTGCAAAACCGTTGTACTTTTCTTGTGCAAATTTGGGAATTTTTGCAATGGCTCCTCCTGGTGCAACAAAGTGCAAGCCTTGACTTGTCATTGCACCAGGACCCCTTGACGAAAATGGATATAAAACATCAGAAGAACATTCATCTTCATCATCATCAATTCTCCCAGTATAAATTCTTTTTCTTATTTCAGACGTCAGCATAGCTCCAATAGTAAATATTAAATGTTCAACATTTTTGTCTGTTTTCTCTGTTGTTCCATAAAATGGACCATTATTCCCAGCACATTTAAAAAACAAAATATTATGCAAATTTATCATTTCTGACATGAGATTTGTGATTTCATCATCCCTAAAAATATTGCATTGCTATTTTAGTGTTCAAAAGTTTCACGGGAAAAATTACCAATAAGCACTACTAACAGAATAATTAATGATGTCTACTTTCATTTCAATACATTTTAAAAACTGAAAATATATGCGTAAAAACATTCTATTAAGTTAAGTATAGTGCTTACAGCTTTTTTGGCTGCACGTATGTTTAATGCATATTGATCTGTTGGAGCCATAATACACATAAAAACAACCTGTGCACCAGGTGCTAATCCGTCGTTTTCTGAATGTTTGGGAAAATGTGTTGCAGCAATCTGAGAAACAACAGATCCGTGATGATCACATGGCATGAAAATTTCCAATAAATTCCCATTTTCACGTAAAGTAATACAATATGTCATTTTTAGACCCTTTAAATGAAGAATCCCATATTCATGTTCATCTCGAAAATTTGTAAGCACTTTTGCATTTTTTAAATCTTTAAATGTTTCAATGCAAGCACACCACTTGGTTCCATCAAACCAAACAAGGCAATCTAATTCAGGCAGCTTTTTAGCGATATCAGATTCCGTTTTTAACATTGTTGGCTTAAAAAGTGATTTGAGGCCCAAATGCCATTTTCCAGATGGATTTTTCCATTTTAATGGAATCTAAAACCAGTAAACTTGAATCAACAGGTACTTTTTATCTACTTTTAATTTCTTTCCACTTAATCCTATTAGAAAACTTTTAGAATCTACTTCTTTGATCACAGAAGTATCAACATCTCCATTTCCAGTAAAATCAAAACAATCAATAACTTTTGGAAGACCTTCAGAAGTTCGTTGGAGTCCATCAAGGCTTACATCAAATCCGCTATCGATTATTGCAATTTTAATGCCTCTTCCATCACAGTGGGGGTATTTTGACAAAAATGTGTCCTAAAATTCTTATGTTTTAAATAATATTAAAAAAAGAACGAATTACTTGTTGAGTTGCATCTTTTGGAATATAATTATTTCCCCATGTCCTTGAAAATTTACAAAAGCAATTTTTAAATGGGAAACAAATCATTAGCGTTTATAAAGAAATAACCAAACCGAAATGTGTTATTGCATTTATCTTTTCAGATTTCAAGGAGGAAATCAATGAAATACTTATCAGTGCCTCAAAGGCTTTTTATAGTGATCTAATGAATCAAATTTTTGATGTTTTTTGTCTGTGATGTGAAATGCATGTGAGAAAGTTCTGCCATTTTTTTTTATCCCTCTCTATGTTGGTGGATAAAAAGGTTTTTGGGTCCTAGATGTGTTCTTTTCCACCACTATCTATCCCTCATCCATATTTCTGCATCAATTTTGTCTTGGCAAAGTAATAACAAAATAGGGATAAAAAAATACAATTTTTTTATACAATAATGGAAAAAACAAAAATGTATCAGACAAACATGAAAAATTTGTAGCAGAATTTAGGATTACGGAAATTATTTTTATTCTCGCACTCGAAGGCATAGGCTATTCAAAAGAAAGATACACATATTCAGGTAATTACTTTGTGAATTTCATGCTGATGATTAAAATAATTTTTTGCCTTTACGCTATCTTCTTCTTTTCTGCTTCGTTACATAATTCAGCTTGATCATTCTTAAAATCAAACTCTAAGTTATATCTTCTATCTGATTTTGAGCCAATTAATTGGTAAACACAAACTTCATGGACAGCTTTGTTTTGAACTACAAATGAATACGTTAGTGTTTTGCTTTTTGGAGTAAACTGAAGCAGCTTTTTGTTATCTTCATCGACTACTGAATCCGAAATACTTTTATCTTGAATAGTATACTCAACATACAAGTTTGTTGTTCCTTCATTTAAAGATGTAATTTTGATTTCACATTTTTTAGTACTTTCAAAAACGGGGTAAAAAATAAGATGATACGGGTTTTCATAATTTAAAATTATTTCTTTTTGAATTTGGGTATTGTTGGTTTCTGTTATTTTAAAAGCACATATAACAGTTACTGGGATATTGCAAATTGAACCAATTAAAGGGTCCATAATCATAATTTCGGCATACTTTAAACATCCTGACTCCAAAAGATATGGATAAATTTTGACCTTAAATTTATTGTTCTCATCAATTTCTGATATCAAATTAATAAAAGCTTCAGCTGTTTTTGGGGAAACCTCTAATGTCCAGTTTTCAGCAATCGCTTTTCCAGGTTGAATTTCAATGAATTTGGAGAGATCAACATTCTGTTCCACAACATCATAGTCATCGAAGTCATTTCGTATTATACATATGCCACCAGCTGCCACAACATTTGTGGGGATTTTTTTGTAATCAATAGTTTTGTTTTTGCAATAAAATTCGTAGGCATCATTAATTTGAATAATGCCATGTCCAATCTCAAGTTTATTTCGACATTCAAGTAACTTCGCTGTTTTAGTTAATACAAATTTAATTGATTTATCTGTATACTGAATTCCATTAGCCTTTAAGCCAGATAATAAACATGCAACAGCGCCTGCGGCGTTCGGCGAGGAATAACTTGTTCCTGCAAGACCGTTGTATTTTTCGTTAGTAAATCTAGGAATTCTTGTTACAGCAGCACCCGGCGCAACAAAATGCAAACCACGACTTGCTAAAGCACCTGGACCTCGAGATGAAAATTCATAAATAACTGGAGGGCATTCATCATCAACTACAACATTATAAATTCGGTTTTTCATTTCCGGTGTTAGTAAAGCTCCAATTGTAAATATTACATCTTCAAAGTTTTTGTCACATTTGTAAGTTGTTGCATAAAAGGGACCTCTATTTCCTGCGCATTTAAAAAGAAGTATATTATGCATATTCGCCATTTCTCTGATTATTTTTGTAATTTCATCGTCCCTAAAATATTATATTTTACGTAAAAAAGTTTTCGATGTACTAGTGTATTACCCTTCAAAACTAACTATTGAACAATTAACGATATCCACTTTCATTTCAATGCATTTTAAAAGCTAAAAATGCAAGTGCAAAAACATTCTTGAAAAGTAAAAGTACTTACAGCTTTTTTAAGTGCTTCCAAATTTAATGCATACTGATCGCTTGGAGCCATAACACACATGAAAATTAATTGGGCTCCAGGAGCTACTCCATCACTTTTGGGAATATGTGCTCCAGCAATTTGTGCCACAACAGATCCATGATGATCACATGGCATAAAAATCTCTAATAAATTCCCATCGTTGTGTATGGTAATACAATATGTCATCTCTAGTCTTTCCATTCGAAGAATTCCATATTCATGTTCATCTCGAAAATTTGTTAGCACTTTTGATTTTTCTAGATCCCCAATAGTTTCAATGCAAGCACACCATTTGGCTCCATCATGCCATACAATGCAATCCAATTCAGGCAATTTTTGAGAAACGTCAGATGCTACATTTGACATTGTCGGTTTATAAAGGGATTTAAAGCCTAAGTGCCATTTTCCAGATGGATTTTTCCATTTTTTGGGGATCTAAAATAATTAAATTTTAATTATTATTATTATTTTAATTTATATACCTTAAATTTCTTTCCACTTAACCCTATTAGAACATTTTCAGGATCCGTTTCCTTAACCACCGAAGTATCCACATCTCCATTTCCAGTAAAATCAAAACAGTCAATAACTTTCGGAAGGCCTTCTGAAGTTTGTTGAAGGCCATCAAGACTAACATCAAATCCGCTATCGATTATTGCTATCTTGATACTTCTTCCATCATACTCCGGAAATTTAGATAGAAATGTATCCTAAATTATGGATATGTATGAATATGAAAATTAAAAGAAAAGTTTACTTGTTGAATTGCATCTTTTGGAACATAGTTGCTATCCCATGTCCTTGAAGATTTACGAAAACAATTTTTAAATGGTAAACACAACATTACAATGTATGAATAAAAAAACCTACTAAAATTTCTTGCTGCTTTTGTCTCTGTTGTTTTGATTTGGGTAAAATCAATTCAATAAATGCCTTTAAATAATTTTATCGTTGTCAAAGGAATTGATTTTTTAGTGTTTTTTTTTTTTTGGGATTTGTCATTTTGTTTTGTCTATGTCAGCAAAGCAAGAACACCAAATTTTTATCACAAACTGTTTCGTGTTATGTTATTAATTTGGAGAAGAAAAAAAAGAACATTGCTCTTTATTAGAAAATTCAAATGGAACATTGTATCTAATTTAAAATAATAAATGCATTAAATAATAATAAAAGTAGGGACCGGCAGGTCAAAAAAAAGTTTTTGAAAATAAATATTTTCTTGTTAGATTATAGTATTTTCGACCCTGACTAAGAATAAATTAAAAACAAAAATTTAAAAAAATTAATTTAAATGCCGAAAACGTCATTTGAAAATTCGGCAAAACAAAATTTTTTCGTCGTCAAAAAATGTCAAAGAGAACACATTTTTTGTGTGTGTGCATCCTTCTCTTTTTTTCCTCGCAGCCGGCTCAAAAAGAAAAGAAGAGACGCACACGCAGCAGACTTTTTTCTCTTTCTTTTTTGCACACGTTTTTTGAACTTTTTTAAGCTGAAAAATGCCGTTTTTGGTCTAAAAGTGTGCCGCCGGTGTTTTTCGGCGGTATGATTTTTTTAACAGAAGATGTAAATTTTTACGGGCTATCGAATGGTACTAACCTCGTTAGTGAGATCTAGTGAGATGAAGGTCTTTTCCTTAAAAAACACAAAAAAATGGTGTTTTCGGCACTTTGTGCCCAAGAAAACTTTTTCAAAAATGGCATTTTCGGAATCAGCGTAAAAAATTACGTCTAGTAGGTTCAATTGTTAATTTGAAAAAAAAAGTGTCGCGAAAGTAGTATTTGGATTACGGTAACGAAACAAAAGACAAAGAAAAGAAAGAAAAAAGTGTGCGCTGCCGGTCCCTAAATAAAAGCTACAAAAAAAACTTTGATAATTAAGTTTAAATTTCTAAAGCATATTTTCTTTAAAGTTAATTTCCAGTTTAAACATTCCTCTTGGTGGAGAGTCAATTGTTTGAAAAATACAAATTTCGTGAATAACTTTATTTTCAAATAAAAAGGAATATACATGTTTTTGACGTTTCGCATCAAATTTAAGGATTTTTTTCGTATCACCAGTTTTATTTTGACTATGTGCAACATATTGACCACAGAGTTGTGTTGTTAATGATTCTACACCAGTTATTGTTAATTCACATTTATTGCAGCTTTTTTCTTCATAGCATGAATAAATAATAAGGTGATGTACGTTTTCGTAGTTTAAAGTTATTTCTTTTTGAATACAGAAATTATGTGTTTCAGTAATTTTTAAAACATAAATTACATTCACTGGAATAAAAAATATTGAACCAATAACAGGGTCCATAATCACAACTTCGGCAAAATTTGAACTTCCTGCTTCTAAATTTTTAGTGTCAACTTTGATTTTAAATTTATTATTTTCATCTAGTTGTGACAGTATTTCAATAAAGTATTCTGATTTTTTGGGTGAAACCTCTAATGTCCATTTTTCCTCAACAGCTGTTCCAAGTCCAATTTCAATGTAGTGAGATAAATCAATTTCACGTTCCACAACTTTGTAGCCTTCATCGTCATTTATCATACACTCAATTCCACCAGCTGCAGCAATTGGTGTAGGAATTTCAGTGTTGTAATCAATAGTTTTATTTTTGCAAAAATAGTCAAAAGCATCGCTTATTTGAATAATTCCATGCCCAAATTCAAATTTATTTTGATTTTCTGGCAAAACTGCAGTTTTTGTTAGCACAAATTTAATTGATTTTGGTGAATATTGAATTTTATTATCATTCAAAGCTGACAGCAAACATGCAACAGCTCCAGCTGCATTTGGACAAGAATAACTTGTCCCAGCGTAACCTCCATTTTGTTCAGGATGAAATCGGGGCTTGTCTGTAATAGCTGCTCCTGGTGCCACAAAATCTAAGCCACGACTGCACTTGGCTCCAGGACCTCTTGAGGAAAAGTTATAGACAACTGGAGGGCAGTTATCAACAACCTGAACATTATGAATCCGTTTTTTCATTTCCGGAGTTAGCACAGCTCCAATAGTAAATATTACATCTTCAACATTTTTATCACATTTGTATACTGATGAATAAAATGGACCACTATTTCCAGCACATTTAAAAATTAGAATATTATGCTGACTTACGATTCTGTAAATTAAATCTGCAGTTTTTTCATCACTAAAATAATAGTTTAGGTGATATTATAAGAAATGTATAAACTCTATTACCCATAAAAACTACTGAATGAACAATTAATAATATCAACATTGTATTTGATGCATTTTAATAGCTAAAATTAAAACATGTTTATAAAATAATCTTATACATCCAAGTTAAAAGTTACTGTCATCTATGTCAAATAAAATAAAAACAACATACCGCCTTTTCCAGGGCTCGCAAAAAATGCTTATCATCAGGTTCTTTTTCAGGACCCTAAATACTCATAACTACCAGTTGCGCACCTGGAGCTAATCCATCTTTTTCAGGTTTTCTAGGACAATGTGCTGCAACGACTTGGGCTACAACGGATCCATGGTCATCATGAGGTGCAAAAATTTCAAGTGAATTTCCTTCATTACGTATGGTAACACAATATGTCAGTTTCAACCCATCCAAACAAAGAGTTCCATATTCATGTTCATCTCGGAAATTTGTAAGCACTTTTGCTTTTTTTAAATCTTTAAAAGTTTCAATGCAAGCACACCATTTGGCTCCATCATGCCATACAATGCAATCCAGTTCTGGCAGTTTTTGGGTGATATCAGTTGCCACCTTTGACATTGTTGGTTTATATAGTGCTTTGAGGCCAAGGTGCCATTTTCCAGATGGATTTTTCCATTTTGATGGAATCTAAAACTGTGAATTGTGTTTTAAAAAATATTTCAATCAATTACCTTAAATTTTTTTCCACTTAATCCTGTTAGAAAATTTTTAGAATCCACTTCTCTAACCACAGAAGTATCAACATCTCCATTTCCAGTAAAATCAAAGCAATCAATAATTTTTGGGAGGCCTTCTGATGTTTGTTGTAATCCTTCAATTAAATCAAATCCACTATCAATTATTGCAATTTTGATGCCTCTTCCATCATACTTTGGGTACTCTGATAAAAATATGTCCTAAAAGTTATTTAGGTTATAGACAAAATTTTAAAGATAAATTTACTTGTTGTGTTGCATCTTTTGGAATATAATTATTGCCCCATGTTTTTGTTGACGTAGAAGATTTTAATAAGCACTTTTTAAATGGGAAACAAAACATTAGCGCTAAAGCGTTTATAAGGAAAAAACCAAACTGAAATGTTATGTGGCATTTGTCTTTGGTGTTCTTTTTGGTAGAATTGATTCAATACTTATAATTGCCTTAAAGTAATTTTCTCATAGTCTAACTAATAAATTTATTTTTTGGAGCCGATGAGCCGGAGTTTTGCAGTTTCTTCCTCGGTGTTATTACATTTTGTAAACGTGCTTCTTCTAAAATGTTGTATAAAATGTAACGGCAAACATTAGTTTTATTTTTAGAATATCACATAATCATTGCCTTTAAAAATGTAAAAGCATCACAACAGTTTAACGCACAAAAATTCCACATAAACCATTTTTAAATTGTTTAAACATTTTTTTCGTAAGAGTATAGCTTTCATCTTTAAATATAAATTCTACATGGAACTTTACATTTGATGAAGCACCAATTAATTGATAAATACAAATTTCATGGAGCATTTCATTTTCAGTTGGCATCGAATATATTTGTGTTTGATTTTTTGGTGTAAACTGGAGGAGCTTTTTGGTTTTTTCAGCTTCTTCAAAATTAATTTTTGCTTTATGTTGGATAATATACTGAACAGCTATTACTGTTGCTACTGCATCCAATGCAGTAATTTTGATATCACATTTTTTGCAGCTTTCAAAAGATGGATAAAAAAGAAGATGTTTTGCATTTTCGTTGTTTAAAGTAATTTGTTTTTGAAAATTGTTATTATGAGTGTCTGTGATTCTTAGAATGCGCATTACATTTACGCAGATATTATAAACTGAGCCGATGACGGGATCAATAACTGAAACTTCAGCAAAATTTAAACTTCCTGCTTCTAAATTTTTTGTACTTGCTCTAATTTTAAATTTATTGTTTTCATCTAGTTGTGAGGGTAATTCAATAAAAGCTTCAGCTGTTTCTGGTGAAACTTCTAATGTCCACTTTTCAGCAATTGCTTTCCCAGGTTGAATTTCAATGAACTTGGATAAATCAATTTCACGTTCCATAATCTCATTATCTTCATCATCTTGTATGAAATATATTCCACCAGCAGCAGGAATTGATGTTAGAACTTTGCTGTAATCAATATTCTTATGGTAACAGTAGAAATCAAATGCATCGCTTATTTGAATAATTCCATGTCCAAATTCAAATTTATTTTGATTTTTTGCTAAAGCTGCAGTTTTTGTAAGCACAAATTTAATTGATTTTGGAGAATATTTAATTGAGCATTGCTTCAAAGCAGAAAGCAAGCATGCAACAGCTGCTGCAGCATTTGGAGATGAATAGCTTGTTCCCTCAAAAGCATTAAATTTACTGAGATTAAATCTTGGCATTTCAGTAATAGCTGCTCCAGGAGCAATAAAATCTAAGCCTCGACTTGTCCAAGCGCCAGGACCTCTTGAAGAAAATGGATATAGAACTGTTGGAGTTGTATTATTATTTTTATTATTATCACTTGAGACATTATAAATCCGTTTTTTCATTTCTGGTGTTAATGCAGCTCCAACTAAAAATAATATTATTGTTTGTACATTTATTTTTTGCAACAGATACCTGTAAATATTACGTCTTCAACATTTTTGTCACATTTATAAATTGATGAATAAAAAGGACCACTATTTCCAGCACCTTTAAAAATTAAAATATTATGCACATTTGCCATTTCTCTAATTATCTTTGTTATTTCTTCATTTCTGAAAAATTATTTATTATAATTTTATAATTTTTCAGAAATGAAAAAAAAATAATTTTTCAAATACCCGTCAAAACTACATATTGAATAATTAGCAATATCCACTTTCATTTCAATGCATTTGAGAAGCTAAAAAATAAAATTAAATATAAGCTTCAAATTTTCAAAATAACGATAACTAACAGCTTTTTTGAGCGCTTGAAGATTTAATGCATGTCGTTTATCGGGATCAGTAACAGCCATAAAAATTAATTGTGCACCAGGAGCTAGTCCGTCACTTTCTGATTGTTGCGGAAAATGTGCAGCAGCAACTTGAGCCACAACAGATCCATGATGATCACACGGCATAAAAATTTCAAGCAAATTCCCATTCTCATGTATTGTAACACAATATGTCATCTTTAATCCCTCTAAGCAGAGAATACTATATTCATGGTCATCTCGAAAATTTGTAAGCACTTTCGCTTTTTCTAGATCACCAGAAGTTTCAATGCAAGCACACCATTTGACTCCATCAAACCAAACAATGCAATCAATTTTGGGTAACTTTTTAGTTGTTTTTATTTTATTAGGTTTAAAAAGTGATTTACGACCAAGGTGCCATTTTCCAGATGGATTTTTCCATTTTGATGGAATCTATAAACTCTTAATTTTGTTTGCTCAAAAACTACTTTTTTTACCTTAAATTTCTTTCCACTCAATCCCACTAACAAATTTTTAGAATCCACTTCTCTAACCACAGAAGTATCAACATCTCCATTTCCAGTAAAATCAAAACAATCAATAATTTTTGGAAGACCTTCTGAAGTTAGTTGAAGTCCATTCAGGCTTACATCAAGCCCGGTATCAATTATTGCAATTTTGATACCTCTTCCATCACAACTTGGATATTTGGATATAAATATATCCTAAAATTTTACTATTAAAAGAAGTCAAAGATGACAAAATAAATTACTTGTTGAGTTGCATAATTTGGAATATAATTACTCTCCCATGTCTTTTTTGATAGAGAAGATTTACAGTTTTTAAATGGAAAACAAAGCATTAGAGTTTATAAAAACAGATCTAACTGAAATTTCTTGTTTCAATTTATCATTGTGGTTTTTATGGGATAAAATCAATGCAATACTTATAAATGCCTTAAAGTAATTTAATGTTGCATTTTTTTTGTCTCTAATGTTCCTTAAAATTTATTGACATCAACTTGCAGTTTTTTTCCTGTCTGCCTCTTCTTAAGTAACGTAAGAAGAAAAATTTTTATTCAAAACATTGATGACAATTTTATTAAACAAAAACTTATTAATGCATAAAAAATGTATGTGAAAATACAAAAACATTATTAAACAAATAAATTTTAGTTTCACAGAAACACAAAAAACTTCAAACAAATAACATATTTATTACAGTAGTATCATACATGATCAATAGGTATATATCTAACATGTACAGAATCAAATTCATAATCCGAATCATTGCTATCATTTGAACAATGAATTGTAGCGGAACGCCGTTGAGGGGAAGGATAATCGTCAAATATTAATGTTTTTGCGAAATATATGACGCCCATTTTTAAGGATATAAAAAGATCTATTATTGCATTTCGATATCCAGAGATTACGGTAAGGATTGCAACAGAATTAACAAAAGATCGAAGCATGCTTAAACAGGTTATTAAATTTTGAATTATAGTTTCATGTTCACCCCAAAAATGAAAAAAGTCAATTAAAGATACAAAAGAAAAGCATAAAGTAGTCATAACAAACTGAATAATTAAAATAGACAAAATTTGAATGGAGCTCGAAAAAACTGCATTGTCATTATTTCTTTTAAAGCTTCGAAAAACTTTTACTGCTACAATAACAATGAGAACAGCAGCTAGAGCAAGACAACACAAAGAAAAAATAGGTCGAATATTTTTTAGACCTTTAATGCTATGGAAGAATTCTCCATATCGAGAAAAACATGGATTTTGAGATGTTTTTTCATAGATACATTCTGCCATTAAAGATCTAACAAAACTATATATTGGTACAAAATTGATGATAAGAAGTGAGATGATGTTTGTTGCAAAAATATTCATAAAAATTTTCATGCCAGAAGATGCTGATGAACGAAAGACAAATTTGAAAAACACACATGCAAAAAGAAGAACTGGATAGAATGGACAATATCGAAGAGTAAAAATAACACTATCAAAAAGAAATTCCATCCATGGTGAATTATTAAAATTTTTGATTGCATAAAAACAGGTTGTTGGGCCATGATTCCAATATTTGTCAGCTTCTTTTGGATCACTTCGCAAAAAATAATCAAGCGTTGGTTTATAACATGTGAAATCATAAGCAACAAACATATCCCAAAATGCTTGAGCCATGAAGATATATTTGTAGCAATTATCTTGTAGGCCACCAAACATCGATATCATAATTACAAGGATGTTCAGCCCAAAAGTGATGTAATTGAATTGAATTTGTTCAAGATAAAATGGAAGCCGAAAAACGAAGCATGTAAACCATGAGCTTGCAAGAGCTTGTACCCCTGGGGCATTACATTGTAGAGAAGCATCATCACCGAAATGCATGGTAAAATTTTGAAACATTTCACCGTTTATTGAAATTGCTTCCACCACCATGTTTTAGATTCTTTCAGTTTTAACAGCTTTTTATTAATACAAGAAGCTTGAAAACGAACAAATTCACTAATGAACAGTAAATGAAAAAAATGTGTGAATTAACAAAACTTTATAAACAAATTTTTTCCGGAGTTATAAATCCTGTTGCCAGGGATACTAAAATTTTTATAATCAAAATAGCTTTTTTTATTATCATTTGTAGTCTTACAATTAAAGGGTAAAAGGTAGATACTTTTCTTTGCAGCAATTAGTAATCACAGCATATAGATGTGCAAACTACCGTAAACAACGCGGTTTTATAAAAAAAAGTAGGTAGAAAAGGTATGTGAGCTGTTGCTAGGTTACTCAAATTTGTTTACAAAAATTAATTTTTAGATATTAAAGTTTCTCATTTTCTGTATATAAGTCTAGATACATGTTATGCAAAAGCTAAATAGAAAAATTTTGATTCAAAAAATTTTACATGATAAACTATTGTAAGAAAAAAATAAGCAGCAAAATTTAATTCTTTAGAGTAAAAAATTGCAAAAAAAAATGGTGAATTACTTGGAGAAGATGGCACCATACTTATGGGCACTCACAGGACATCTTTCAATATAAGAATCGCAATTGGGATTGGAACGACTAAGAGCCGCATCAGCAAAAGTGCCATTGGGAAAAAGCTAAAATATATTACAAGTTATTCTTTGTTTAAAATTTATTTTTATGCTTACATAAGGTTGTGCGCAGAAGTTTGGATATTGAATACATGATCTGCACATTATACAGATATCTCCATCACCTACTCGATAGGCATAACAAAAATTTCCGACAGGGCATGAACTACATGGCCAAGCTACTTGAACTACCTGTAATAAGTTATGTTGGTAGTGACAGTGAAAAGTAATTCTTACATTATCACAATCAACACATATACCATCACAACAAGTATCACGTTTACCACCATGTGAACCACCTGACCCCCAACAATGTGAATTTGGGGGACACAAAGCACACATTTCTTGTTGCTGAAAGTATTAGATACATAATATAATTTCCAAATAAAAATGATGGTTTTCTTTAGGGATGCGACAGTAAAATCTAGCTTTGCTAAAATAATACTAAAGAGAATATTTAAACTTACACTGTACTCAAACATGACAAAATAACAAACAAAAAAAAACCAAAAACGATTTCATCTTTGCAGATGCTTTGTAATATTTAAAACATTACTGGAAGCTTATTTATATATTTTTTTCGGCACACATAGCTTAAGTACAGCTACCATGATGTCAACAAAAACTATAAAAAAACATCAAGAAACTGATAAGGTTCAATGTTTTTAAGCGTTCTTTTGAACCATGATATACCCAAACATATAACAACACATGATTTTTCTGCAGCACTACAAAACTTTTCCGGATCTTGAAATATTTTTATTGCAAATATTTTCACCTTATCTGCAAAAAAAACATAACACTGTAGAACACCAGAAGATCAAAAAAACAATTTTTTTTGCAAGAAAACTGATAAAAAAAAGATAAACTTTAACCTTTTTGTGATTAAACTCCAGCAAAAATACGGTGAAAAACAACAGAAAAAAACGTATGATTATTCTAAAATGCACGTATTTTCCAATAAGAAAAATTTGATCTAAATTTTAGATGCTGTACTCCAATAAAAATGATGATAAAAACATTACATTATTTATTTTTAGAACTGTCATTTTTTTATTGAAGTTTTTTTTGCATTTTAGAGAGTAAAAAAATTTCGAAAATACAGTTTTATTGTTACTCTCTTTTTAATAAAAATCACTCAAAAAGTAAGATGTGCCACAAAGACAATAATAAATTAATCTTGCTTCTTTCCTTCCACAAAGAACTTGCACCCTTGTTTTAAATAAATTTGGTTTTCAAAAGTTTACGGTATATTCTTATAGCTCTCTTGCAGGTTTGTTTGTCAAAAAAGAAAAGAATTTTTGAATAAACAAATACAAAAAAATAATTTTTTATTGTAGCGTGCAAACTTGTATCTTGAAAATGAGATCTCTCAAGTGACTACAATAATCTAGAATATATTTTTAATAAAAACATTTTAGTCTCCTAGCAACAAATTAAGTAATGACAAAGTTTTTTATTTATAACCTATTTTCTTAAAACCGCATTTTTTACGGTAGCTTGAACACCTCTCATATATTCTTACTAATTGCTGCAAAGAAAAATATCTTGTGAACATAACCTTTTACCCTTTAATTGTAAGACTACAAATGATAATAAAAAAGCTATTTTTGATTATAAAAATTTTAGTATCCCTGGCAACAGGATTTATAACTCCGGAAAAAATTTGTTTATAAAGTTTTGTTAATTCACACATTTCTTTCATTTACTGTTCATTAGTGAATTTGTTCGTTTTCAAGCTTCTTGTATTAATAAAAAGCTGTTAAAACTGAAAGAAACTAAAACATGGTAGCTGGCGCAATTTTAATAAATGGTGAAATGTTTCAAAATTTTACCCTGCATTTCGGCGAAGATGCTTCTCTTCAATGTAATGCCCCAGGGGTACAAGCTCTTGCAAGCTCATGGATTACATGCTTCCTTTTCCGGCTTCCATTTTATCTTGAAAGTATTCAATTGAATTGCATCACCTTTGGCCTAAATATTCTTGTAATTATGATATCGATGTTTGGTGGACTACAAGATAACTGCTACAAATACATATTTATGGCACAGTCACTTTGGGATATCTTTGTTGCTTATGATTTTACATGCTACAAGCCAACCCTGGAATACTTTAGATTTAGTAATCCAAAAATGGCAGAAAAATTATGGAATCATGGTCCTGCAACTTGCTTGTATACAACTGAAGATTCAGATGAACCATCATCATCGATGGAATTTCTCTTTACATGCTGTATGTTAATTCTTCGATATGTTCCATTTTATCATGTGTTGATTTTTGCTTTTGCATTTGTCAAATCTATGTTTTGTCCAATGCCATCTTCTGGTATAAAAACTTGCATAAATATTTTTACGGCTAACATCATCTCACTGGCAATCGTCTGTCTTATACCAATAAATAGCATAATCAGACATCTGATGGCAAGTTGTAAATTTGAAAAATCTTCTCTTTGTTTTTCTCACTATCTTAACTTCTACGACAAATATGGCACCATTATTCCACTTGTTTTTTCTTTGTGTTGTCTTTCCCTTTCATTCATTCTAGTCATTACTGTAGCAATAAAACTTTTTCGAAACTTTAAAAATAATAATGCCAGCACAGTTTCTACGAGTTCCATTCAAATTTTGTCTGTTTTAATTATTCAATTTTTTATGGCTACTTTATGCTTTTCTTTTATATATTTACATGATTACCGTAATTTATGGGCAGGTAGTGGTAAAATTTACTTTGTAATTAGCTGTTTAATTGTCTGTCTAAATATGCTTCGATCTTTTGTTAATTCTATTGCGATCCTTACCGTAATCTCTGGATATCGAAATGCAATAATAGATCTTTTTGTGTCTTTAAAAATGGGTGTTATTTATTTTGCAAAAACATTAATATTTGACGATTATCCTTCCCCTCAACGCCGTTCCGCTACAATTCATTGCTCGAATGATAGCAATGATTCGGATTATGAGTTTGATTCTGTACATGTTAGATATATACCTATTGATCATGTATAATACTATAGTATACTGTAATAAATTATTTATTTGTTTGAACTTTTTATTGTTTCTGTGAAACTGAAATTTATTTGTTTAATCATGTATTTGTATTCTCACAATTTTTGTATTAATCATGTATAATTATAATTAATTTGTTTAATAAAATTGTCATCAATATTGTGAATTACTTTTAGTTTATCTGTAGATAAAAAACAGAATCTCAATTTCAAAATATACAAAGAAAATCAAAAGCACTTTCTCTTGAGATATTGCAAAAAAAAGCTAAACTTAATCTAACATTGTTCATTTTGCAGTCATACTGTAGCTGCAAGCATGGGAAACTCATAAAATTGTAAAAAATAAATAATTAAAGTTCCTTTAGTGTCAACAATCTAAACTTGAACAATATAATCGTCCTTGATTCATCACTGAGAGAAAAAGAGATCGATCAAGTAAATGCACCGACAAAAAAATGGAGAGGATAACCAACAACTAAGAAAAGCAGCAGCAAAACGAAAAATACGAACAAAACTTCATGTATTCAAAAAAGAACAATGAATTATTCATTATAATAATTTTATGATAATAACATATATGATTTATTAGATCCCCTTACTTAAGGTTGCAACTAATATATAATAAAAATAACATAAATACGATAACAACAAAAATAATAATAAAACATACATAAATTCACAATATTGTTATTCTTAGACTACTATAGCTTCAATTGCCATTTTTTCAAGTTCAGCATTCATTTCAGGATAAAAATCTTGACCAATTATTTCATCTTCCCAATTATCATCCCAATCAAAATCAGAAACAGTCAAGTCATCAATTTCTTCAGCATCTTCAACATCTTGCAAAAATTTATTAAGAGATTGAGAGAGTTTCTTTGTTTGTTCCTAAAAATTATTGCGCCGTTAGTTATTATTAATCAGAAAATAAGATAACCATACAACAATGTTATACATTAAATTATCAAGTCCATGAAGTCTGAGAACAAGATCAGCAGTTTTATCCAATGTTGCATTAGCAGCGTCATAAATGGTTGGAATTTGATCGCCGAAGCTGTTAACTTTTTCACTGAGCATTTCAACTCGCAAAGTATTCTAAAAGATAATATATATATACATTATTATTAGACAACAACGAAAGTTTCTATTCGAAAGCTACAGTACACAAATATAAAAGAAACATACTTTAACAATAACATCATCTAAAGTAGCATTAGAAGAAGATGGAAATGGATCAGCATCAGATGTAGCACGACGTTTAGCAGAACCACCAATCTAAAAAATGCGCTTGTTTTATTAAAGAAAAAAATTAATAAAGAACAAACTTGTGCAGCAGGAGTACCAGATGAAGGACGTTTCGATGATTGATGTGGTTGTTGAGCTCTTGTTGGTGAACGGAAACTTTCAAGTTGCATCATTTCGCTCAATGGTGTAATGCTTCGAACCGAACTCACAGGAGATCTGAAGGCGACACGCTGCAAAAGAAAGATATTAAATAAACAAAAACAACAAGAAGAAGAATAGTTGCTTACTTTTTCTGCCCGATTATCTGTTGAACGAATTATTGAACGATGATCTGCCATTGGTGATTAGCTAAAAAAAGTAGAACAAATTTAATTAAAAGAAAGATCAAAGATGTTGTTGCTGCTGCTGCAGCGATGAGAAAAAAAAGTGTTCAAACGCAAAAAAAACTTGCCGCAAAAAATTTGTGTCTTTATCTTTTTTTCGCGTCAAGACTTTATATATTCAAAGCAGCACAAAATTTTAAAATTGCTTTCACAATTCTGACGCAAAAAAAAACAACAAAAAACGCCCACAAAAATTATTAATCTCTGAAATTAAATGTTTATCTAAATAAAACTGTTCTGCAACAATATATTGTGATAACAGCGAAGTAATATGGATCCACAAAAATACAAAGATAACATTATTGATAAAAGGTTTTCAACATAGGTATATACTTTTGACCTGTTATTCTTTACAATGCTTCTGCAGAAGCTGTATGGGAACATAGGTATATGGATAACGACAAAGCTGTTTCAAATAGATTTTTATGCATATTTTTCTAACTTTTTTACGAATGAACAGAATCTCGATTTGATATTGAATTAAAATAACGGTCATCATCAGTTCAACGTCAAAAAAAGAGAAAGAAGAAATGATGGCATTTTATCAATTATTCGTTATTTTTGTTGTTGTTGCTTCTGTTGTAAGGGTTCATGGAGAAAATGGTATGTTTTTATGAGTTTTAAAGTTTTGATTTTTTGGGACTACTTTTTTGGGCATTATCCAATTTTGGGGATATAACTTTTTTTGAAAGGAGAGTAACCCCAGCATTGCTATCATCATTTTACTATTGTAATACCGTAATCTTTTTTAGAACAATGTGATTTATTTGAACAACTTGATAAACATTATTTAGAAGCTGCATATCTTAATCAAAGTGGTGCATTATATTTTAATAGTACAAAAATGGGTGAAATTAAATTGAATGATCCAGATGAATCTCGTCAAATTGCAAAAGTTGATGCAATTAGAATTGATATAAAAAAGTTTGCACTTTTGGGTTATACTGAACGAGTTGCTGGCGAATTTAAGCTTATCAAAATGTTGGTTATTGAATTTGGAGATAATGAGATCACAAAATCTTATAATCATGCCTTTCCTGATGATATGTTGCGATTGTTAAGAAGTGATCAAGCTTTTTATGATAAAGATGAAAATGCAATTTTTGTTGATGAAAATCAAAGAATTTCAATTGAAAGTGGAACATTCCAATCAGGGCGAAGAGGCAAAGAATTTTGTTTTATGGTATGTTTTTTTTCATAAACTATTTGGGCCATGATGAGTGGATCTTTCGTTGTTATTTTCATAGTGACAGTAACCCGAACATTCCACTTTAGTGTTTTTGATTACTATAACAGCACATATATTGCATTTTTAGGAAAATATTTATTGCGTTTACGATCCATATACTCAACAAATAAAAGCTAATAATGTTTCTTCTCATCCTATTTCTCGAATTCTTTCAACTTCATGTAATCTTAATGTCACTGTTGATAACTCAAGTAATGAATCATCAAAATTGTTTGTTAGTGATGGAAAAGAAAATGGCAGCAAATTTTGTCTCGCAGCAGATGGAGAATATCAAAAGATTTTTTTATTTCCTGATTTCACAAAATATGATAGAAATGGCTGTGATAATACTACAATTTTAACAAAACCATAAACGAATTTAAAATGATAAAAATTGTATTTTTGTGTTTTTAAATATGCGTTTTTATGATTAATAAATTTTTATTTATAAAATTTAAAATGGATAACTGTTGTTGATATTGGGATTTTTTTTGCAATATCAGCTAAAAACAATCTTATGTGTGGACATGATTTTTAGAATAATATGTTGCAATCAAGTTCAACGAAATTTATCAACCTTATCTTAGAAGTTTGGAACTACCATATCCTATCTAGGTAAGTCCAAACTTCGAAGACAAGTTTGATGAATTCCATTTGAAATATCATAATGTAAATTAACAATATTTGTAACCATATTCCATAAGATAGTGCAAGCGATATGTTCAAGATAAAGATTTCATTGATTGAATATCTTTATTTGTTTTTGCAGCTTCAAGAATAAGATCGTAGGGGAGGCAAGCAGCTGTAGATAATTCCCAAAATTTAACAGTGTTCATTTCATCAATAATATAACAATAAAGCAAAAAAACAAAGAATCCATTGCTATTGCCAATGGTTACTACCACCATTCATTTGTTTCTAAGTGCCATGTTGCTAAAGGAGCAGTTTTTTATAAAAGCTGCAAGAAGAAAAACGCTCCTTCCAAAAAAATGATGCCATTAGAATATGGATGTGGAAGGGCCTAAATAATAATGTGAAAACAAACGTCAATTTAACCATCAAAAATACCAGGGCTACAAAAGGGTCAAAAAATATATTAGTATTTACAAAGGTTCTAAAAAAAGCTTGGCATTTTTACCAAAAGGTATAATTTGAAAAACAAAAGTTTTTTTAAAAACGGGGATGAATGCATCATCACATTTTTAAAGAAATGTTTAAAACCTTTTTGTCTAAAAATGACAGTAACCAAAGTAGTTTTTTTATGAATATATTTTTTGATTTTTATCATTTTTTAAAAGGTTTATTTTTTTTAAAAAGGATAAAAATACAAATAAATTTTAGGTTTCAAAAATATGTTAAATTTTAACGTTATAACGTCAAAACGTTGAAACGGGAAAGTTCAAGCTACCTATCTATTTCTTTGGCATCCCTCAAACACGATGACTATAGTTACAGAATAATTAATTAAAATTTCTTTGTTCCTCCTTTCTTTTGTGAGAAAAACGATCACAATGGCAATGTAATTTATTGGTCTTCTAAGTTTTTGTTGGGCATATTTTATTATGGGATTCTATTGTGCAAAGGTTATTCTTTAAATCTTTCATTGTCGAAATTTTATAAAATTTTACAATCCCTCTCCTTGAAAAATCAATTGTCAGTGGTTTTTTGTGAATAAAAAAGGGCTGCCTAGAAACAGTGTATGTTCAAATTTTTTTAACGTTTTTCAACCGATAGTTTTTTTGCATTTTTCGGGCTCTAAAAATTTTTTGATGTATGATTAATAGGTTTTTCGAATGTCGAAAATGTTTGACATATTTTTTATTTTATCCATTTTATTTCTGTCATTTTTCATAAGTTTTTTTTTGCATTTTTTGAAACTCAAAGCGCGATAACATTTAATCAGTTATGCAAATTTATTTATCCCTAATACAGCCATAAAAATAACAAATCATCTTTATATTAATAATAAATCACAAAAAAAACAAATGATTAATTAATTAATTAGAAAATTTAGGAATTTGTGGTGTTTGAGATGTTGATAGAGCACCACCTTGTCCACTGCCACCACCACCACCACCCCCACGTCCACTGCCAGCTCCTTTCTTTTCAGTTCCAGGTAATTTTTCTTCTTGTAAAATTTCAAAAAATTGTGGAGCTTCTTTTCGAACTTCAAGTAACATTGGAACTGGGAATGGAAAAGATTTTAAATCATCTTCACTTGGAAATTGCTTGGTTAGTAATTCCATTTTGTAACTGAAAAATTTTTAATAATTAAAGTAGAAAAAAAGCTTTTTTTGTTACTCTGTTTTCGAAAACAGTCGCTCTATTTTTGATTGTTATCCCTGCCAAAAAACAAATTTTTGGAACAAACTTACAAAGTTGCAAGAAGAAAGAATTCTCGACGTTCTTTAGTTTGTCCAAGCCAGCATGATTGCCGAAAAGTTTCAACAACATCAATCTTTTTGAGATAACGGCGCCATTGAATTTTTGAGCTTAAAAATTCTTGACCACTTCCATCTGTTGCATTTTCAACACATTCTGAAATGAATTGAACAAATGGAATATTTGAACGAGTTTTAAGCCATTTCATTGCTTTTGGTGAGCCTGTTAATGCACCCTTATTATTTTTGATTCCTTTCTTTAACAATAAATTATTTGCCATTATTCTGAAAAAAGAAACATTAGTTAATTACAGTGATGAAAGTTTACGAGTTGCTGGAAGTTATGGAATTACGTTTGGACACCTTGTGCAGTACCGCCCTTCACAAATATCAAGTTTAAACTTACATAGCTTGATAAAGAAATGATGCCCGATGTACAATATTTGGTGCTCGAATAGCCATATTTACAACATAATCTGGTGGCCATGTTGCCATTGTTACATCAGGTAGTGGAATATTGGCCATACAGAATGCTTCAAGTTTATAAATATTTTCACCACAATTCTCTTCAGATGCAATAGAATCTTCTTGTCCACGATCAAAATCTTCTTTGAAAAGTTTTGTATACTTTTTTGTTGTATCTACTGCTAAAGCTGGTAGAGGGATTTCTGATGAATCAGATTCTTTATCATCTTTTGAACCTCCAGCTGCTGCGGCTACAGCAGCACCAGCAATACCTTCTTTTCCATCACCTGGAAGGTGTTCTTTTGATTGCTTTGATCCACCTTTTTTGACTAGTTGATCTTGTGGTTTACCGCCTAAAATAGAAGGAATAAAGCATTTTCTGAGTTAATTTCAGACCCGGCTGATGAACGAGGTGAATAACTTTTAGTTATAAAACTTTGGCATTCAAAGTTTTTGCTAAAAATCCGTGCCGCCTTTGATGTGCGGCAAAAAGTTCTTTGATCTTTAAATGATAACCCGAAGTTTTTAATAACCTCATAGCTAAATGCTTACAAACTTTTACTCACCTGGTACAGTTGTAGGTTGAGTTGCTTGAGTTTGTGGGGTTAAAGATGGTAGAGAAAGTTCTTGAGTTTTATCTTCTAGCGCTGGATCCATATATGGTATTTCAGAAGCAGCAGCACCACTTGCTGGAACAGTAACAGCTTCAGAAGAAGGTGGTTGAGCTGGCATTGGACATACAATACTTTCAAGTGAACGATCATCTTTTGGAATTAATGGAATTGTTTTAGTTTTTTGTTTTCGTTTTTTAATAAAATATCGAATAACAAATCCAACAATAATACATACTATCAACAAAAATGCTATTGAACCAAAGATTATTCCAATTAATAAAATAGGTGATGATTCTTGTGTTTCAGTATTTGAAGGTTTAATTACAAGTTTTGTTGTTGGTTCATATGGAATAGGTGTTGGAGCTGGTGGGGGTAATGTCCTAAAAAATTGAAGAAATTTTTTTGTGGAACAGAAGTGTTACTATGTTCTTTTAAACCTTACGTTGTTGGAATTGGAGATGGTGTTGTAGTGGGTGGAGGTGCTTTAATAGCGATCATAGAATTTGGAAAACGAAGTTGTAAACCACAATGAGTTCCAAAAATTCTTAACCGAGTTTGAAGCAATTTATCATTATATGGAAGTGGATGCATTTCAATTTGTGGAAGAAGTTTAAAATTAAATGGTCCAGTTGGAGAATTTGTGAGATAGTATTCAGTTTTGTCGCTAAAAAAACGTTTTTGAAGAACTGTTTAAAACAAGCTTTTAGTGTAAGTAATAAAAGAAAACCTACTGAACAATAGTTCTTTTTTGATAAAATTTACGGCATGAATTTCCTTCAGTGAGAGCAGCTCGACGTCCATTAAAGTAAAGATTATTTTTTTCAATTCTTATTGATCGAAGACCAGCAGCAGGATCTCTACAACTTTCAACTTGTGGATCTTCAATTGGTTCAGCTGAACTGTAACAAATATTAAGTCTGAAAAAACATATTAAAGCTTTTATAGGCTTTGTGAAATTAAAATTGAGGTTGTAAAAATTAAAATATTAAATTTAAAAGGCATCTAATCGAAATCAACTTTTGATTTTTCATAGCCCTCTACTTACCTATCGTGTTCACATTCAGGAGGTAATACAGCCTTTACTTCACCACAAATTTCAAAAAATGGTTCAATTGATTCATTTTCTGAATTGAAGTCTTCTGTTGGTCGAATTAGCACAATATTAGTTTCTGTAACATTTAATACCAAAGCATTATCTTCAAAATAATATGTTGTTCCACCAAATGGATTATTTGTAGTATCAATAATTTCATAATATTCACCAGGTTCAAAGAATTTTTTGCGTTCATATTCGTAAAGTCCTAAAAATTAGGTGAAATACAATTTCTAAATGAAGTTCTTTTTTTAGCAAAATTTTTCTTAATGTGTGAAAAATTTGCCAGTTTCCATGACTGTGTGAAAAGGTACTAAATAATTTAATTACCTGTATTATTACTCATTGATTCTTGAAGTGAAAAAAGTTGCATTGGAAGACGCTCATGTACAGTATTATTATCATCAACAACTTCATCATTGATAATTGTTTCATTGCTTTGTTGATTTGTGGCATTATTTGTTTCATTAAAATTTAGCAATCTTTGGGATGCTTTAAACTGCATCACTTCTGGATCAGTAGTAGTAGTTTGATTTGATTCTTGTTGCCTTGGAAATTCGAATGGATTCTGGAAATGGCGTAAGGTAATGACTACAAGGTGTTTAAGTGGCACTTTTGTATTATCTGGCATATTTAATGGATTTAAATAGAAATGCATTTCTAATATATCAATAGTAACCAAAAAAAGCAATAACCACAGTTTTTGGTTACTGTCTTTTCAAAAAAAATTTACATAGTCGAAATCGAAAAAACATTTTTCTCAAAAAATATTCTATGCTTTTCTGGTTATTTATTGCTGCTCTAGAAAGCAACAAAAAAAGGTTAGCCAACTAAAACAAAAGTGCCAATTTCTTATGCTGTGAATCTTCTAAAATACTTACTTGAATAAAAGGCATTGAATGAATTTGTTTAACATCTTTTTGTTTTTTGATCAAATTTTCTTGCTTCATTGTTGTTGAACTTTTTCTTTCATCAAATGAGCCATCAGAGCTTGCTTCAATTGAATTTTCATAAGCAGCAATATGAAGTGATAGGGTGCTGCTATTTTTAGAATTAAAAGAAGATTTGACATTCTTCCATGACTTTTTCGCTTCATCTTTATTGCCTTCAAAATGATTTAATAAATTTGATGAATATAAATTATTTGATTTATTCCATATTTGTGATTTTTTAGTGCTTTCATAAGTAAGAGTTGAGGTAGGATCTGTGGGTTTAAAAATGCTGCTGCAGTCCAACAATGGTCAGGTCAAAAATAAAAGCGACAGAATTATTGCATCAAAAAAATAATGATAGCAGCAGTAAATTTTTCATTTTGTGATTTCTGTGTTACTATCGCTTCTTTTATTAGAATTTGAAAGTAACAGAATTTTTTAAAACTAAGGTTGTGATTTCATGAGAACTGCAGCAATTTTAATTATTTTTTACCAAAATGTTTATTACTACTACTATTGTTTGATTTGCTATATGATTGAACAACAGATACATCAGAGTTACAGTAACCTTGATTCAAATTTAAATTAGAATATTGTTGTTGTTGTGTATTATGGCCGTTAAAACAATTGTTATTTGAAAAAGAAGGTGGCTTCAGCAACAAAAAGTCATCTTTTGTTGTCATCTAAAATATATTTGTTCATCAATTACAGTATTAGTAAATTAATAACACGCAAAATAATGGCCCATAAGAAAATTTTAATGTCTATTTTAAACGAAAAAATGGAAAAGCAACGCAGCATCAATTTTTATTTCTTGAAAAACTGACATTCATGTCTAAGATTTTATCGTAAAATGTGTATCATGCAAAAAAAGCAATATTTGATTTTATCTAAGACAACCTCGTAAGAATGATGAAATGTTTCTAGATTTTTATCGGCACCGACTGCTTTCATCACTGCTGGCAAAACTGTGAGAACTAAAAACATTATTTTTGTCTTACAATTCCCAAGCGATCTTGTAGACGTTATGAAATAATAAAACAATGTTTTGTTATGTCTCGATGATTCTGAAAGATGGACTGTTCTACGAGACGTTTACTAAAAATTAAATCAAGCTGCTCAAATGCTTGCCGGTCCAATAAAAAGGGAGATAGCAATCCAAAAAAACAGAAACATAAGTTTTTGGTTACTCTCTTTTAAAAAAAGTTTGCATTTTGGATAATAAAAAAACTGCAACATGAAAATTATCATATTTCTTTGGGGGCATTAATTACTCCAACAATAACACAAAAACTAATTTTGCATGGACATCTTAAAATAAGTGATACAATTATAAAAACTGTAAAGGTTTAGTGGCACGATATCAGTCCAGCAAGCTGAAGACCTGGGTTCGATTTCTAGTTTTTTTAGGTCAAAACAAATTTTTTTGAGCCAAAAGCAATCTTAAAACAGTTTTTTAGAATAAAATTCGTTCTTTTAAAGAAGCAGCTTTTTTGTTGTGCTCAGTTTTGATTCGAGCACAATAAATGAACATAACTTCAAAAACCTTTGCATCAGTTTGCTTTGGCAAAGTGCGTGGCTATGTCAATGGTCGACAACACTTACTTATATTGAACAAAAAGTGTTTTACTTTAATAAAATTAAAATATTTATTTTTTATAAAATGTTTAAATTTTATTCCCTCCTGTTATTAATTAGCGTAAAAGGCTGTTGATTAGTAATGACGTAAATTACGCATAATTTTTTTAACAACTATAAATGCTGATTAAAGGTTAATAAATTTTTGATGATAATGTATGACTGAATGGATATGAATCAAAAACCATTTTTATCAACGATTTGTTAAGTACAATGGGTGACAAATTCTTCATCCCACTTTGTTGAAGAAAAGCAGCTTTTTTTAGCTTTTTTTGGCTTTTTTTGGCTTTTTTCCGCTTTTTTTGGTTTTAATGAAGTAAAAGTGGTAAAAGTAACAAAAAAGTAATTGTGGACCAATTTTGACATTGTTTAACATGATTCTGGTTAACTATTACCAGTTAGTAATAAGTAATATGTGGTAAAGTGGTAAAATTACTGGTTTCATCACTTTATTTTATTTCTTTTGCTTTACTTTTACCCTAATATTAAATTAAAAGGCTTAATATGAAAAACTTATTTACCAAATCGACCATGGAAAATCTGATTTTGGGGGTTTTAGAATCCCCCGACTTCAGAATCCGCGGATTCAGAAACCTCATTCTCCTTTTTCTTGGAATTTGATGAACAAAATATGTATTATAGGGTTATTGACTACGGGGATTCCAAAAAAAATGTTTTCAGAATCTTTTGACTTCAGAATCCCGAGATTCAGAAGCCCATAACCTAATTTTTTTGATTTTGACGGTTTACAGTACTTTTCTGTATAGAATTTTACAGAGAATCCGATTTTGTCATTTTCAGGGTAGAGTTTTTGTATTTTTTTTGCAGTAATAAGTAATTATTGGTAACTTGGTAAAGTGCATATATTACAGATACAGTAACTTTTCTTTTTTTTTAATTTTTCCGTTAATATACATATATTTATTATTTGTTTGTTTTCTATTTGTAATTTTTAATGGGTAAAATGAAAAAAATGTCTTTCTCCTTAAGGATGAACAACCGAATGTACGTGCTGTTTTAATGCATTTTTTTTCGTCCACAGTGGATGTTCTCCTTGCCATTTTCATTTAAAATGGCTGGTTTTTTCTATTGATTTTTTTGCAATAAATATGTACTTTAAATTGCGCGATATCTGTAATTTTTTCTAAAAGAATAATACCAATTTACTAAAGTTAAAATGTCAGAATTTGTATAAAAAATTTCATTTGTAGGTTAAAAGCATGCCCTCAACTCAAATCCCAGTCGACAAAAGGTATGAATGCTATAAAGATGTAAAAAGTGGTTACACCATTAGAGAAGCAAGTCGGAAATATGGTATTTCGACTTTTGGTGTCAGATTCAATGTTAAACGAGTTGACGAAACTGGATCTTTGCGAAATAGAACTTATGCTGATCGCCAAATCTTACAATCACCTGCTACAAAATTTATTGACGAAACCCTCCAAAGCAGACCTACAACGACAAAAAAACTTGAAATCGGAACAGTACAATTACATGGATCTTCCTCCAATGTTACTTTTATTGCTCACATTGTACCAGACACATATACTCTTCCTCCTCCTCCTCAATGGTCAACCGTATCTTATACAGAAAGTATTAGTGGCCATGTTAATTCCCATTTCTTCGAATATCTTTATGCTACAGCTTTAATTGTTATCCTTTGTCTTTTCTGTTGTCTTCTTACTGTATTGTATAAATCAAATAAGTAATTGCCGGTCTTAACGTGTTCCTCTTTAAATTTCATTCTTTGGCATCTTTTTTTTCATTTTCAAACGTGTTGTTTCATCTCGGTTACGGTATATCACAATAAAAAGAGATTTTTCGAAGACATACTATTTTACCATAAATTACTTATTACTGTAAAAAATTTAAAACACGTCTTTAAAATTTTTGATTCTACTGTAGCAATGTTTTCATTACTTAAATGAAAAAATTTTCAGCTAAAGGCAGTTACATTACTTTGCATAACAAGATTTTACCACTTTACCACAAATTACATATTACTGCCAAAAAAATTCGAACAATGTGTAAAAAAGTAATAATAAATTGTGATATCATCAAAAGTTAAAAAAATAGACAAAAAAAAACTACAGTATGCATGGTAAAATAATTTTACCACTTTACCACAAATTACTTATTACTGTAAAAAAACAAAGCTTAAACAAATTTACAATGTAATATTATATAATTTCTTTTTAATTTGGGACAAACTTTTTATTTCAAAAAAAAATATGGTAAAAACCTTATTTTTTTACCAATTTACCACATATTACTTATTACTAAATAGTAATTTTTTACCAAAAATTCTAAAAGATAGTCCACAATTACTATTTTCTTATTTTTTTCATTTTTATAAACCAGTTAATTAATTTAATTTGATAAAAACCAAAAAAAGCTGAAAAAAGCGGAAAAAAGCTGAAAAAAGCTGAAAAAAGCTGAAAAATGGGATGAAGAATTTGTCACCCATTGTAGCCACACATGGACTGATCATCGAAATCATTTGCTACAATGGTGGACCCCATTCTGAATACAAAAAACATTAGCTTATCTGCTTTGAAGATACTACCAGTACATCAAAAACTATAGATTTATCAAATGTATAAAAATTATTATTATTATATTCAGTCTCCAACCAATACTATTAAATAAATTTGCAGCTTCAAATGAATAACATGAACATTCCAGCTGCATCGATAATACCCTGTCATTGATTATATTTCTATAAAGCTGTTATAATATTACTATGTTCGATAAAAACAGTTTTATGCTTTTAGAAAATTAAATATTTTTCAATGTTAAAACTTTGTTGAATAAAAACTTAAATTTACAAATTTTGATGTTGCTTTAAAACCGGTTGCATTACCAAAATTTACTTGAACCTTTTTTTGTTTATAAATATTTTAATTAAAATTATTGGATACAGAAATGCATGAAGAAAGCAGGGCACATGCATCAGCAGATATGAACCAAATTCCAAGTACATCATTAGCAGATTCAATACATGAAATTGAAAAGGTAGCTTTTTACAAAAAAAATTATTTCATTAAAGTACATATCTGGTTTTTAGTGCCCATGGTATTGGGGTGCAATTTCATCCAGAGATGCTGAGCATCTTCTAGCAGATAAACCATCTGGAACATTTTTAATTCGAGATTCAGAAAGTCCTAATCATATTTTTGCTTTATCACATCGAACTTCAACAAAGACTTATCATTCTAGAATTCCACGGCATAATGGGTAGGTGAATATGTTAAAACAAAATTGCTGGTTTTATTTGGCTTACAGCTTAATCTATCCTAATTATATTTTATTACACTCAAAAACTAGCACGAAAAAAAGTAATAGTAACGCTAAAATCTTTAATTCAAAAGTTAAATGCTACTATCATCATTTTTGTTGAAGGACATAAAACTTTTCTTTTAAAGAATCTATTCTGAGTTCAAGCTAAATAGAACAGAAAAAATTTACAAGCCAAAATAAAATCAGTAACTTCATTTGAACACCTTTTATAGTTACAGTATACTCTAGTTTGCATATTTTTTAGATATTATTGTCTTGGTGGCCCACAAGCAATGGTCCGTTCTCCTTCTTTGGTGGATCTCGTAAAACAAATTATTGAATGTTCAAAAGATAATGAAAGAACAAAAATTTTAATGCATCCATCTGAGAATACACCAATGGCAGAAACGGTATCCCTCATAGAACCATTGGATCGAATACAAATGTTGCCGTGTTTGAAGTATTTGTGCCGGCTGAAGATTCGTCAAAGCTTAAGTGATTTTCGAGAAGTTTCAACTTTGCCATTACCGGATTCAATGAAGAAATATTTGTTGTCGAAGAAGTATTTATTTGTACATTATTCAAAATGGGAAGAAGCAGAAAGGCTGAATTTGGAAAGATTGAAGTTAAAAAATGGGTCAAAGTAAACGTTGAAATGTTGGTTACTGGAAAATTGTGGTAAAGGATATAATTATTGTTGTATTGTTACAAGGTGTTCAAACGAAATTGCAGGATATAGCTGGCACATTTTTTCTTGTTAATGGTGGAGTTGTTGTCAGCATTAATTAGGATTGTTAACTGTGATATATACTTTTCGATTTTCTACAAGCAAACATTTTGCAAAGGACAGTAACCAAAAAATTCTGTTCTTGTTTTTTTCTAATTACTGTAACTTTTTTTGTTAATGTGAATTTTTCGAAAACTGATAGTAACACTAAAGCTGTTTTTTTGAAAAATTTGTTATTATTATAATTGCAAGAATAGCGCTGTTGCAATGAAGACCATTGACAGTAACAACAATTGTTGGAAAAGATGTTTAATGCGACTCTCCTTAATTATGCTGAAAAATAATCATTTTTGTGGGAGGATAGTAAACAAAAACTTCTGTTATCAAGTTTTTGGCTACTGTCATTAATGGTGACGAGAAATGATAGTAACGCTGAAACGTTAAAATAAAAAATTTACTGTTACTATCATCATTGTTATTATTAGCCAATAAAATCGTGCAATTTCTTTTGGACATCTTGTTTAACTTGTATATATTCGTGATAATATTTTATTTTACTGTAAACGTGCAAATAAATTTTTACTATCCATTTTTCACTCTCTAATTTTAGCACAAAGAACTATTGTCAAAGTTTTTAAATCTTTTTTATCTTTTCTTGTTTACAAAACCTTTTACAATCGTTTAAAATAATTTCGAGCAATTGTTTTTTACTGTCTACATTTCTTTTTTTAGATGTTCAAATTCTTTAAATCAGCTGCATGTAATTATTTGCCGTCAACGTCTTCTTTTCCTTTCTTTCAACGTCGTCTTCAGTCAACAATTTTTGCTCTAAGTTCTGGTTCATTACCTTCTGGTGTTGCAATTATTAGAATATCAGGTAAGCTTTTTTTCTTATATTGGATAGAATTTTTTGAGATAAAAACTTTTGGGATTGCAAAGGATAGTAATAAAAAAAACCTTGTTATTTGTTTTTTTTGAGATACTATCACTTTTTTATATGAAAATTGAATTAATTAAACGCTGTAATTTGTAGGTCCAGAAAGTTTGAAAGCATTAAAGCAATTAACTCGTCGAACAAAAGACGATAACAGCTGCTTTGTTCCTAAACAACTTTTTTATACAAAAATTTATGGTATTTCTGATAGCTGTAAAAGAAAAGAAGAGAATAAGGATGAAGAAGAAATTTTGGATCATGGAATGGCTGTTTGGTTACCAGGTTAGACTATTTTGTTATATATATATTCAAGTAAAGATGATCCAAGCATTACAGTAACTTGGATTGTTCGATGAAAAAACCGAGAACAAGTAGTCGAAGAGCCATCATTGAATAAGACTGTTCAACTTGAATTTTTGAGTGTCTAAAGGAGCAGACTTTTTTGGAAAGATAGTAACGAAAAAAATTTATGTTCTTATTGGGGCAGTGTTTCTTATTTTATGTGCCTCGAGTTTAAAAGTTGATAAATAAGATGTAGATAAAATAGATCTATTTTATCTTTGCTTTTCAGGTCCACATACATTTACTGGTGAAAATACTGTAGAACTTTTTCTTCATGGTTCTAAAGCTGTTGTAAATGCTATATGTACAAATCTGTTAAAGCTCGAAAATATTGAAGCTGCAAAAGCTGGAGAATTTACAAAGCGGTTTGTCTATTTTTGTAGTTTGTAGTAACCATAAACTTACAGCAAATATTTTTAGAGCATTTTTTAATGGAAAATATAGCATTTCACAAGTTGAATCTCTCAATGACTTGATCAATGCTGAAACAGAAACTCAACGAAAGCTTGCAATTAAACAAAATAAAGCAGGAAAATATTTGGAACCTATTAGTGAGAAAGTGATAAATTTAATGGCACAAGTTCAAGCAGCAATAGATTTTGGTGAAGATATTGAAAATCAACAAATTGATAATTATTCAAAGGTTGCTGAAGGAATTTTGATGGAATTGCGGAAATTTGAAAGAGCTGCCAAAAGAGGATCGCTGATAAGAGATGGAATTAAAGTTGCTATTGTAAGTTATTGTTACGGTAGATGTTGGAAAATTTTATGTGTAAATTTTAGGTTGGAAAAACAAATGTTGGAAAGAGTAGTTTAATGAATCGATTAGGTATGTATTTTGGCGTGAGAATTTGTGGAGATATGCATATGAAGTCAATTCAATTTGATTGCCATCAATAAACTTTGACTTTTTTATAAATAATAATATCTACCAATACTGGCCACTACATCTTTGTTTTATTACTTTACCACCACTGCAAACCTTTTGTTTTTCAGCAGAAAAAGATATTGCAATTGTATCAAATATTTCTGGAACAACAAGAGATTATCTGGAGACAAGACTACATTTGAATGCTATCCCGGTTACGGTAGTTGATACAGCAGGAATTCGAGAAACAACTGATCCACTTGAAAAAGAAGGAATTCGACGAAGCTTTGAAAAAGCAGAGGAAGCAAATATTATTATCTATGTTTTTGATGCTTTACAGTTATTAATGGATTCCTTTGAAAAAGAAATGAAAGAAGTGGTGCTATTTTTGGAAAAAGGAGAAAATGATGGAAGAAATGTGTTGATATGTTTGAATAAAGCTGATTTATTGGATGGAAGAAAGAAAGATGAATTGAATCAAAGTGAGTTTTTTTATTATTAAGTGGTGAGGGGTACTGTAGATTTGAGGCGTATAAATGTTGTGATATATGTAAAAATTAAGGTATTTGTAGTAAAATTTTATTCCGATTGTAACTATTATGCATTTTAATTTTCTATTTTGCAACATCTTGATTGTTTGTAATAATGAAAATTGAGTTTACTGTAGATATGGCAATAATGAAGACTATTGTATTTATTAAAATATTTTCAGAGATGCTCCGTTACTTCAGCAAAAACAAATCAATTACATACTTTTTCACTTCTTGCTTTGAAGAATTCGGTCTTTCAACTTTAATGTCTTCACTCAAAGATTCAATCAGTAATTTATGTGATGTTGAAAGTGATGAATTATGTCTATCTCGACAACGACATATTCTTCTTTTACAAGATTCTATTAATGAGTTAAATGAATTCTTAGAAAATCTTTCATTCGATCAAGCTCTTGCTGCTCAACATCTTCAAAATGCTGCAAATTGTATTGGCGAAATTTCGGGTACAATTGTAAATGAACAAATTTTAGATAAAATTTTTTCACAATTTTGTATTGGAAAATAATAATAAAGTTTTTATTTTTGTTGTTATATTTGTTTTTTGATAATAATGGTTTATTACCTTATAATACTGTATCAAAATGTATCATAACAAATTTGAGTCGTTTTACTTTTTTATTTTCCCGCTATATTAGAGTGTTAATGTCGCTATGATAGTACTCTGAACATGTGATTTTTATTTTTATCATTATTACCTTGGAAACATTAATAGCAAACTTTCAACAAATTTAAGAGCCCCATCTTTTCTTAATAACTCTGTAACTTTTTAATTATTGCATTAATTATTTACTCTTTTACAGTAACCCGGTATATTATCAATGATTGACATTAAATTAGCAAAAAAATTTCTTCGATCTGAGATTAGATTCATCGTTAAAGCACTTTCTGAAACTCAAATTAAAACTCAATCAAGAGAAATAGAAAAGAAGATATTGGCATCAGAATGGTTTCATCAAAGTAAAAGAATATCTGTATATGTTTCAACACAGAGTGAAGTGATCACTGATGGAATTATTATAGAAGCTTTAAAATTGGAGAAAGATGTTTTTATTCCAAGGTTGGTTTTTTGTTTAAAAACACTACAGTATTTTTCGGCATCCTATTACTCAAAGTGAAAGTAGTTCTAAAATTTTCATTTACAACAATTCTGGAAAGGATACTGTAGCTTAAGAAAAACATGCTTTTGAAACATTTACTTTTCATTGGTCACTGTATCGACGTTGTCGTAATAATGCTTTATGAAGCTACAGTATCTCGCTGATTAACAAAATGATTAATATAACTATGTTTTTTAGATTTGATAAAGTAACACCTGAAATGCAAATGTTAAAACTACAAAGCCTCAAAGAATATCAAAACCTTGGACCATCTGTATGGGGAATAAAACAACATTCAAAAAATTCTGCTGCAGAAGAATATTCACAATCTGGACCTCTTGATCTTGTACTTGTACCTGGATATGCTTTTACTCTCGATGGAAAGAGACTTGGAAAAGGAATGGGATATTATGATAGATTTTTTGCATCCCATCAACGACAATTCAAGATTTTACCAAAGCTTGTTGGACTTGCATTTAAGCAGCAGATTGTCGAGGATTTGCCAGTGGATGAACATGATGTTAAAATGGATTTAGTTGTTACTGTATAGATGTATTTGTTATGTAAAATAAATAGAATTATTAAATGTATAAATTTTGATTAAAAATAAATTTAGCTATTTATTGCTGCTCAGTTTTTGTATAACTTTAATGCAAAAGTGAATGAACTAATGCACGTGTTGAAGCTGGAAAATATTTTCTTTCAATGGGATAAAGTGTACCGATGAGATCTGCAATTTTTGGATATATCCTTTTTAATCCGCTTTGAATAATAACCTTCTTCCACCAAATCCAGCGCAACGTTGGATTTACATATCTTCAAAGTTTAAAAATCTCGCCACGATTAATAAAAATTAGTCTTCAGCTCTTTTACCTTCTCGAATTTTGGACTTGATGAAAAATTGAATGTACAACTTTTTTTGTGTTCAACTTTGGTCAAATTTTTTACATTAAAGCTTCGATGCAAAGCAAAAAGAAACATACCAGTTTTTTTGCAGCAGCAAAAAGGATTTTGTTTTAAGCTTGCGATAGATCTTTTTGATTACTTTTGTCGTGTCTTTGTTTTATCTAATATCTTGTTTTACGTTTCTCTATTTTTTATATCAGTTTTTTTTTCAGGTATATTAAAAATGTCATCACGATTTGGTACAAGGCCTGCAGGAACTGATGGAACAGATTTTCAACATCGACAACGAGTTGCTGCACAATATCAAACAAGGTATGTATTTATATAGCAATACTGCTACTTGTGGACTTGATTTAACTTTGTGGATGGCTAGATGATATAAGTTTTTTAAGAAATGCTTTAATTACAACGGCTAAAAATAGTAATTAAATGATAAAAGTACTATAGACGATGATATCGTTTATATCCAATATTTTGTCTGATGATTAAAAACGATCTTAAAGCTTATATTCGTTAACAACTATCTTTATGGATGACAAAGAATCAGTTGTTTGAGAAATTTGTTGTGCTGTTGTTTCAATTGCTGGAATTCTTGCTATTACTGAAGCAATACTTAAATGATAGCGGATGTATAAAGTCTCTGGAGAAGAGCATAAGATAAAAATATAATATCGAAGTCGCATGGATACAGTAGACATAATATAGAACTTTGTTGAAACAAGTTCAACTTTAAAAAAATTCCTACCGTACATCGACGGTATATATTACAAGTTTAATATTACAGTATCTGTACAATCTCGCTAGAGGTTGTATATTTATCAGCTGCTCTTATTGGTTTTGATTCGGTGCTACTAAACATCTAAGCATTAAAACAGTGATACAAATTTTCTGATTAATCCGTTTCTTTTCGATAATAGATATATGTTTGTTTATCATTTGTTAAATTGTTGTTATTACCGTGGTTAGTTAAAACATCTACATGATTAGGTAGCTGTCCACACAATGTAGATGCATATGAGACGTGAATCTGACTTTTTTCCTGCTTAATAAACAAGATATACTATTCCATATCCGTGATGAAAGAACTGTGAGTGAGTTCGACCCATAATAATGCAAGTTTAATGCCAACCAAGGACGCAGACACGGCTCGTTTTTCTTGCAGTCGACGGAAGACCCCGCGCCAAAAAAAGACTCAATTTTTTCAGCGATGTTACTCTTGAAAAAAATGCTGTTATGCTTCGTTCTTTAAAACTGTTTTATCCGTGTTACATTTATAGTACCAGAACTCTTCGGCATTTAATTTAAACATTTTTAGGCGGCATTAGGTTCATTTCTTGGCTATCAATTTATATAAAAATTGTTTGTTAAACTAAATATTAAAGCCATGCACAGAGTGCCTAGATTGAGTCCACACAATTGGCTGTATATTTTAATCCTTCATTTTACCCATTGTAATCTTCTCTTTCTTTTTCAGTGCATCATATAAATTTTATCTCAAAGCATTATTTGGTCTACATTTTACTGTGCTGCTGGCAATATGGGCAAAAGTATTTGGTGAAATAGCTGTTACACAATTTGGTGTTAAAAGTGCGTTATGGAAAAGGCTGGATTTACCATCTGCATATCCATGGGAATATGTTTGGTATGTTTTTTTTCTTGAGCTCTAGTTGCAAGCTTTAATGGGATATATTTTTTAGGTGCTTTTCAATTGTTCCAATTATTTTGGGTCTTTATGCAATGCCAAAGAATCGGGTATGTTTTTGTTCTTGATTGTAAACATAGTGATAGTAACGTAACTAAAACATTTGAGTTTGTTTACTTTCACATGATTTTTTCGAAAGTCAAAAAACTTGGAAATGCTGCTATATATATCCACTTTGTTTCAGGTTAAACCAATGACATATGCATATTATGGACAATTCTTTACTGGTATTTTACCATGCTCACTTGGACTTGGCTCACAATTTCCTGAACTTATTGCATATATTGCTGATCCAGTCAATAATGAAACTCCAACAATTAAAGGTGAATCAGAAGATGATGAGCTAGGAGCTATTTCTTATATATTTCTCAAAATTATAGGCTCATTTCCAATGGTTGTTATATGGTTTATATTTTTCTTGATTGCTTTTCAACTACATATTTTTGCAATGTATTTTAAATATTATTTACTTGCGGCATGGAATCCTCTACCTGTTGCTACAACAACAACAAACACAGCTGGAACAGAAGAAACAAAAGATGAAAAAGAAAAGAAATCTGATTAATTTTTATGGGATATGGAATGGAACAAGAACAAATTGGACTTAAATATATTTTTGTTGGTTTTTTTTTGATTAAAAGATTTATATGTAGTATTTATTTTTTATGTTTATAAAATGTTATTGTAGTAATAAGTTAAATAAAAGGATACTGTAAAGAAATACAATTTGTTGTAGACATGTTTAAGTTAAATCCCATAATTATTGTGGCAATGTATTTAAATAATCACGAATATTGTTTTTTGTTTTACTTCCAATTTTTGGATTGTGTTCAAAAACCCTTAGGGCTTGTGTAAGGTCTTTGAAATCGATGCTATCATGTGAGGGAGCAGCAACAGCTTTTTGAATTGATTTTAGCTCTGATTCATAAATATTTGTTAGATCACCTTGTTCGCAGTTATCGGCAATTCCTTCAGCAATATCTTGTAGGAGTTCAAGTTGTCGAGATAGGGGTACTTGGGGTTGTTGTAAAACATTATCGTCATCATCATCACCTGAACTAGGGTAATCAATTTGTGGAGTTTCTGGTGCTGGCTGGGTTGTTGGTGGTGGTGGAAAAATTATTCGTGGTGGAGGTTTTGGAATTGCATCAGGTCGAGGTAATAGTGGAGATTGTCGTTGTTGTGAATGTTGTGAATTTTCACGATGATGGGATTTATCAGGGACAATAATTGGTAGATCAGGTTCTGGTGGAACAATTTCTTCAACAGGTGGTGTAGGTATAAGTTTCTCAGTTACAGTAACCTCCTCGATGACTTTAAATTTGCTTAGCTCATCAATTTTTTGCTTTAGCTCTTCACTTTTAACAGCTCTTTTAATCAAAGATAGTCCTTCAATCAACTTTCCCAATGCCATCGGTGTTCCAGCACTTGGTGTCGTAACAATATTATCAAATTTTGAAATAATTGCAATCTGAAAATGTGTTGCGTAATTATAGGGTGGTTCACGTAAATTGTCCTGCTGGTTTTAGACTGCAAATTGTTGCTTTTAACTTCTGGAAGCCTAAGGCACATTTTTCAAATGGCTGCTGTTTCGCCATTTTTAAAGCTAGAGGGATGATTTTTTGACCAATGTGTGCAGAAAAGTCTGGATTTTTGTAATTTTTGACAATTTTATATTGGTTAAGAGTTAGATTTGAATTTGGCGCCATTTGGCGAAGTGTTCTTAAATGCCAAAATTTTATATCCAAAAGATTCTCCTTTCATTAATGACCCTTCCCACCAAATATGAGCTTTTAGAAATTAAAGGGAGCGATTTGCTGCCCAAAACTAAGTCAGCACTTCACCTTGCCTTTTACTATCAACGCATTGACCGAAAACTGTTTTTTAAAAAACTCAAAAATAACAAAAATTTGAGGGTTCTTCTAGATATTTTTAGAACGTACTTTATAAATACCATCACATAAAACACATTGTAACTTCTTCGCTTCAGATGTTGGAATATTCTCTCCTTGAAGCATCACACCAATTTCTTTCAACAATCGACATTGAACAATTTCATCTCTCGTAATCCCTGGCAACTCAGATGCAGCATTCAAAATTTTTTCAACTTGTTTTTTAGATTCATTCCAACATGCTTGTAACTCTGCTTCTTTCAATGGTGGACGAGATAATCCATTTTTAAATGCAATTAACCATCTCATTCCAAGATTATCAATTAAACAAATATTTTCAACTGAATACCGTATCTTTGCATCAAAAGATTTTTCAAAGCTTTGAATAATCTGTCTAATCTTTGCTGAACCAGTCCCAGAGGTAAAATGGCATTCATTTGCATGTGTAAAAATGAAAAAACAATTTGCAACTGCTGCTTTCTTTGGGAATAGCGTTAACATATTGGTAATAACTTTTTCAATAAAGTTTGGCATTTCTGTTTTTGATACTTTTATGACAAAACAAATTCCATGAATTTCAGGCAGTTGCAAAAATGCGGCTTCAATTTCTTTAAAAATTTCATAATTTTTCGGTTTTCCATATTCTTCTTTAAATCCGGGAGTATCTAATAGATTGTAGATGGTATCTCCAATGGCAATAGTATGCAGCTTTGGTTGAGTAGTATTCTTTTCGACTAAAAAAATTTGGAATCATTAACTAAAGTAGGAATGCTCAGAGATGTTTCTTTCTTCAGTTTTGGTCTCAAAAATGTGCTAACTATTCAAAAGGCAATTATGCAAGTTTTCGTGAAAGAATAGTAACTAAAACATTTACTGTTGCTTTTTGTGATTATTCTCACTTTTGAAGCTCTTTTGTGTAATACGATAATAACACTAAAAACTTAAAAGAATTTTGTTTTTCTTTTATTGTAACAGTTGGGATTTACACCAGCAAAAAAAAAATTTCCGAACTTTTCTTTTTTTTAAATTAAAAGCTTACTTGGAACAAAGGTTTCTTTTGCAACATTTGCAGTGACAGCATCAAAATTATCATATGCAAAATATTTAGCTAATGTATCTATTAACAGTGTTTTACCAGCCCCAACTTCACCAATAAAAACCAAATTTCGAGAAGGTGTATGGGCCATTTCTAAAAATATTTTTTAACTTCAATTCAATTTTAAAAAAAAAAATTAAAAAAAGTGTTTAAAATGAAAGTTGTCACACGGCAAGATGCCATCACCGATAATGGTGGTGATTTTAAAAAAATATAAAAGAAAAATCAAAGTGGCATTGTGATTTATTTTGTCTGACTTTAATGTAAAAATGTACGTGTCAAAAGAAAAGCCGGAATTTCAACGCCGTATAAAAAATGGTTTTATGTAAGTAGTAGATGATAGTAGATAAGTAATAGACAAGCTCATCACTACTAGTGATGAACTTGTCTACTATAACGGATGATTCATTAGTAATAAGCAAAACTATTTTTTAAAAATCTATAATTTTCAATTTAATGAAAAGCATGAAAGCTACACAGAGAAAAAAAAGGTGTAAAATGTTTTTGCTTATTTTTTTCTTCATTTGTGTGTGTTTCAACTAACATTGATTTTGTTATCAGTAAAAAAAAAGAAGGGAAAAAGTTTTTTCTCATTGATTCTTTCCGTTAAAAAGATATGTATTTATGATCGCAGTGACACGAAGAAGGTGAGGCAAAGAAATAAATAAGCGGTGATGAGAACACGGAAAGAATACATTGATTGAAGAATGCTTGAAAATGCATTTATGTTTGAAAAAATATGTTTGTCTCTTTGATGCATTCCGAAATTTAATTCATTAATGTTAAACTGATTAGCATCTATAAATAAATCTGCATACGTGTAATTACTGTAGAGTAAAAAATACTACAAAAATGTTAGAAAATTAAAAGTCAATTCTTTAAATACGTTCAAAGAGTTTTTTTAAGAAGGGTCACACTTATGCTAATTGATGAATACGGTAACTGCTTACCAACACCTTTTGGCTAAATGATCTTTGTTGACAACTTGTTGTTTTGTGCAAAATGTGTTTATGTTAATCCATCTGCAGAATTTTGAATTAAAATTTTGAATATTTTAGTTAAAAAATGATAATCGAAAATGTACCATCTGAATTTTTGTTGTTGGAGGAGCCAGTGTGTGTATTCTCAGATGATTCAAGATTTATTTATATGCTTATGCGATGGTTAGATCCATTATCTATTTCAGTATATGATAGTGTATATAACAGATTTGTGTAAGTATAAAGTTTCCAAACAAAATTGTAGGATTTCTTTGAAGGTTATTTTGATTTATTGAAAGCTTGCCTCTCCTCTAATAAAAGCTGATGATAGTTTAATAAATTTTTTTGTTTCGAGATTTTAGTGTTACTATCAGATTTTTATTAAAATGGTTTTTTTTGAGAGTATGTAATGTAGCAGACAAGTCACGATATTATTTTCAGTAGAAATCACGCAATTTTATTTGAAATACAAAAAAATTTCAAAAGCTTAACAAATGAAATTTTTCAGAACATTATTACCTGATACATCAGTCACTGATTTACCACATATAGACAAATTTCAAGAAGGTAGTGTTCGAGTACGTTAAATTCCTTGCCGTGTTAACTATTATAAAATTTTAATTTTCCAGCCTAGCATCTTATTAATCAACAATACGACATTATTAATTTTATTTAATGATGTTGTGTCTAATATATTTTATGGCACTGGTGCAGTTTTATTAGTTGTCGTTCAACTGAATTTTTGTAATAAAACTTTTTCAATTCTTGATAGCAAAATTATCAAAGATTGTCATTCTGCTGAAGCACGACTTGTAAAAAATGGATTTCAATATTTAATTATTCATACTGTTGCTATTGATAAAATAGAATATGTAAGTGATGTTTTAGAGTGCTCCATAGAAAGCTAAAGCTATGCGTTTAAAAATGCTATAAAATAAGTTTATTTACTATCACTTTTTTATTGCATTTTTGAGAGTAACACATTTTTCTAAAAATAAAACTTTATTGTTACTGTTCTTTTTTACAGATTGCTAACGATCAATTTCTTGCATATTTTACATTTTATCTCGACAATGAATTAAAATTAAAAATTCAAGAAACCCGCATTGTTTTTGATTTTGATTATCGAAATTCTGGGTATTTTTAGTTAAACTTACTTAAAAATATAATACCGTAATTACAGATATATAGCAACATGGAATGTTTGTAATAACAAGCTGTGGTGCATCAGACATGTTGGACGTACTTCAAATAAAGAACTTTTATATTTTGATCTTAATGAAAGCAATGCTAAATCAAAATCTGTTGAAATTTTTGAAGCAAGTCTAAAATTGATATAACTCATAAATACGATTATAAAAACATTATTTTAGGTTGGAGGAGAAATACAAGCAATGTTTCAATGGAGTGATAATGTATTGTTGAAATATTATCCTGATAATGGAGAATTTTCATATCTCGATTTAAATACCGATGAATGGTCAAACAGCTTTCAACGGTAAATATTTTTTACACATTTTTTGTTGCACTTCCATTTTAAAAATATATTAATGGAATACGAAATTTGGATCAACAAATTTTGGATCCCACAAATTCAAAATCTTGAAAGCTTTTTTTAATCTTTGCCTAAAAGTTTATAAAATTGCAATAGATATTTCTTTTTAGATGTGATCTTCACCATGCTGAAAACTCAGCTACTGAATTAAAGCGCTTTCAGAGCTTTGATACGTCTGGAACATGTGTTACATTTGAACGTCACTTTGATTATGCCTTTAATGCCATCATCTTTGATAAAATCCGAAACCAACTCTTAAAATTGCCATTTAGAATACCGGCAAAGCTAACAGAAATTGCTTGGATTACTGTATTAAATAATAATTTATTAAACGAATTGGATAAAAGTAAAATAATAATTTATCCAAAACTTTTTTAATGATTTAATCGTTTGTTATTTTCAATAAAGTACTGCCAACTAAAAATATTAATTCATTAATTTCTTTATACAACACATTGAACTTTATTTTTGTATGCAATTATAAACAAAAAATCTACAAAGCAAAACAAAGGGGACAATGTCATTTGGATACCGTATATCACTTTTTTACATTTGAGTATTTTTTATGAATACTTTAAAAATTTACCTTATCACAAAATAAATAGCAGAATTATTTTCTAATAATCTGCGCAACAGTAATCTGTTATAGTCAATTCAATAAAGAGCTTTGGCATAACGTTTCTCATGACAACATAACTTTTTCAAAAAAAATAAATTTTTCAACAACATTTTTTTACTGCTGCTTTTTTCAAAGCTTATCAAATTTACTATGTCCTTTACAGCAACATATATTAAAGCAATAACAACAAACTATTTTGGACACGATGTTGGGATAATTGCGGAAGCGTTATGTGCTGGACCAAAAACCCTTCCAGCTTTATATCAAAAAGTTTCCCCATTTTTAAAGAACAAAAGATATTTTCGTCAACAGCTAACCCTACTGTATTGGAATCATATTGTTAAATGTGAAGAAGATCCTAACAATGGTGTAATAGAGAGATATTCAATCTCTTTTGAAGCTGTATTCCGGTTTGCAATGCTTCCATCAATGTTACCTGTATTGGAAGAACTTGCAGGTCCAGGTGCACTTATATTAGCTAAAGCAATGATTAAAGCTGGAAGAATAAGCTGTTCAGATATTGTTCGACAAGCTAAATATGATGCTAAGAATAATAGCAATGATGAATATGATGTAAGTGATTTATATGTTTTTAAGGATTGAGAAGGGCTTAAATTTAAAGCTCCTGCTCGATCTTCAGAATTCAAGATCGACCCTTAACCCACCGAATGGATAAAGACCTTATATTTATGACCTTATCCATTATTGTATTTGTATTATAATGTATTAACTATATTCCTTCTTTTTAGTTCTTCAAAATATTTGCTGATCTTGTTTCAAACAAAGTATTTATGCGAACCCAAGATCGTCAAGGTGAAACAGATATCAATCCATTTTTATTACCTTTAACAATTTTGGATGGAACGTCTCGACTTGAAGAAGTGATTCAAATTGATACAAAAATGGAAGAATTTGAAGCAAGATTTGCAGAAGAAGCTGCTGCAAAAGCTTCACAAAATCAAGGTGCTGCAAAGTTGGAACTTATGCGACGAAAGAAGCGGCAAGAGCTATATGCTGAAGCAGAAAAGGTCAAATCAACAGATTCTGATGCAGAAGTACTCTGGAGAATAAACTTTAATATTTTGGATCGAATTTATCGTGATCGACTGCTGTTGGAGATATTGATTAATGATGTTGGAATAGATGATATTGGTGAAAAGATTATGAGAGCTGCTTTTGGATTCTGTTTGAAGCTTCAAGATGGTAATGCATCACAACCATGTGCGAAATTCTTTTCAGTAAGTTTCCATGACATACTAAAGAAAGAGCTTGCTAAGGATTGACTCGCCTTCGAAATAGATTTTAACCCGTAATCTGTTGGAGGTGGTTCAACAGTAAAACTTGGGATCGAACCTGTGAGGGAACTGTCGTTAGGCCAGCACTAGACTATTCGATGAGCTATTCCTTTTTATAAGAAGATTTGTGATTACTGTAATAATATTTACTTTTTAGAGAAAAGATTTAGAAGTCGTTCTTCGTGGTAATGATGATATTACATCAGATGATTATGAAGCAACTCTTTACCTCGTCTCATCATCAGCAGATCGATTTATCCGGAAAGTGGGCGAGGGATCTGGTGGCTTATATACAATAGATTATGTTGAAGGAATGAGAATGTTACTTGTTCGTTCTCTGAAATCCATGATTCAATCAAAATATGAAAATCCAAGCAATGATAAAGGTGATGAAGAAAAACGTGGATTTCCAACATTCATTTTTACACTCCTGCTCAAGAAGGGTCTTGTGGAAGAAGAAAAGCTTGCAGAAATTTTCAAGCATCCAGATAATGAAGTTCGACAAGAGCTATTTCGACTTCGAAATGATGGTTTTATTAATGTTATTGTAAGTTTTATATTTAACTTTGGGATACTGTAGCTAATATGTATTTTTTTAGACAAAAGATACTTCATATGAATTTAATCCAATGTCCTCACAATTTTTGTATGGCGTTGATCTGCTAAAAGTTAATTTAAATCAATTTCAAAAAGTTTTACAGGTAAATTTTGTGACAGTTACTGTGAGTGGGTTTTATGTGAATATTTTTTTAGTATCAATCAAATTATATAAATCGTCGCTTGAAAGAAAAAGAAGAAATTGCTGGAATTAAAAGTGTCAAAAATAAAGTTCGAAAAATGATTGATTATGCAAAGAGAAATATTACAGATGAATCGGAACTTGCTGATACTGTAAGTGCTTTTGTTATATTCGTGGGTTACTTTGATAAGCATTATATAGAGAGAAATAACTCTGTGTTTATGCTTTTTATATACTTTACTGTAGATGCTTATTTCTGATTATATTGTTTTTGTAATCTTGCATTAACCATTTAAACATTTTTAGATTGAAGATGTTAGTACAGAATTTGATCAAGGCAAGCGACAAAAACTCCGACAATATCGTCAGTTTCGTGATTACTTAAAAAAAGTTGAAATGATGCTAAATGAGACAATATGGATTTTGCATCGAAATTGTGAAATGGAACAACGAAAGCGACGAGAAGAAGGTGGAAATAATATTCAACGATCAAAGAAGAGAGCTGCTGATGCTTCTGACAAAAATCATGGATCTGATGCTAAACGTGTAAAGTATTAATTTTTTGTTTGAATAATTTGATTGTTAATTTTTATCGTTGTTGGTTTTATAAAGGTTTTATGTTTAAATAAATAATACAAATCAATATCTGTTGCTCATATTAATGTTTTTGAAAAGCAGATTTATGTAACTATGATAGTAACCACCCACAATCAAGAAAACATTTTTTGATTTCGGTGTTATTTTCACTTGTGTCATAATGTTCAGTTTACAGATTTGTTTAAGTTTAAAAATAACAATTTGATATTCTTGTTAAAAGTTACCGTACTTTTTTACTAACAATTTTTTTTGTTCATCCGCATTCATTTATTCTTGACACGAAAATAGGATCTGTTAGAATTTTTTTAACAAATTTGTTTCCACATCTGACGTCTTTAAGTTTACAGAAAATTTATTATTTTTTATTGTTATTACTTCAATCAATATATTTTAACATTTTATTATCTATATTACTACAAGTACAATGGGAGCCGATGGAGGAACAATCCCAAAGCGATGTGAACAAGTGAAACAAAAGAAGAAGCCAGAAAAGCTGGACAAGAAAGTCAAAGATGCGCATAAATGGAGGAATTGCCAGATGACTGGTGAACCATTAAAGAAGCCAATTGTGGCATGTAAACTTGGAAGGTTAGTTTTCGATTAAAGCTATTTAATAGTTATTGTGGACGGGGTATTTGATTTTGTGGATGGCAATAAAGTAGGGTTGTGCATTTACCGGTAAATTTAGCTGTCTGTAAACTTACCACCGCGCAACCCTAGAATAAAGTGACAGTAACCTTTTTTGTTTATGTTTTTATAGCAGCTGTTGCTTATGAAACATTCACATAATTAACTTGCCGCTCATAATCCAATAAATCCACAATACAGTAATCATTCTAATCCGTTCACTATGTTTCAGGCTCTACAATAAAGAAGCAATCATCGAAGGTCGTCTCTACAAAACTTTGGCAAAGAATCCAATCACCGTCCATATCAAATCTCTCTCAGATGTTAAAGAACTAAAGCTAACTGATAATAAAGCTTTCAAAGATAATGGTCCAGATAAGGTACGTTTTGGATTTAAATTATTAGGGTTTTAATTAATCACATATCTTTTTTTCAGGGTGACGTTTACAAAGATTATAATGAAACACCATTCCTTTGCCCGATTACTGGTTTAAATATGAATGGTTCATATCCTTTTGTGGTCAATTGGGAATGTGGTTGTGTATTCTCTGAAAAGGCACTACAAGAATTAAAAGTTGATAGCTGTCATGGATGTGGTGGACATTTTGATAAGGCAAATATTATTCAACTTAATCCAGAAGGTGATCTGCTCAAAGAATATGAAACAAAAGTTGCTGAAGAGTTATTAGCAAAGAAAGCAAAGAAGGGTGCTGCTGCTTCTGCAAAAGTTGCTGATGCAGTTGAAGGACCATCACAAAATCCAGAAATTGAAAAAGGTAAGAGCGTTTTTTGATGCTGGATGTTTGTGTCTATATTGCTACAGTAATAATACTTTCTTGTTTTTTAGCCAATCATGTTGTAAAAGAAAAGTCTGTGATTAAAAAAGAGAAGCGTGAACTCAAACGAAAAGCTGAAGTCAAATCAATTCAAGATGATCCAACTGTTTCAAAAGCCCTGAAGTCAATCTTTACAACTGCCGAAGAAGCAAAGAATCAACCAAAAGCTAATTGGGTTAATCACGGATTTGGATATTATACATAATTTTGTTGTTGTTTTATGTGTATACTTTTTTATTGTACGAATTTTGTAAATAAATATAAATACTTTTATGTTCACTTTTATCTTTAACAGCAAGTAGCAGTAGCTTTAAAGAAATAAACCCAAATGTATACTGTAATTATAATAACAACATGAAGATGATGGTGAACAAAAATGCAATCAAAGAAAGTTTCAGTTTGTTTTTTTTGCGCAAAAAAAGTGTTCATTGAATTTTTACCAATTATTACTTAACAGCCGAGCTGCATTACTGAACAGTTTGTGATAAAATAAATAGACATCAAAAATTATCGTTCTTTTTTAAATTTTTCTTTTCACGCTAAAAACATGCAATCCAAAAAAGTTTTAAACTCTTTTTTTTTGTCACTCACTGCAATTTTTCTCTTGTAAAAGAGCGCCTCTTTGCTTCTCTGCTTGGTGACTTGAATTTGTTTTTGATTCGTTTTTGTTTACAACAGAAATAGAGGGTAAAAAACCAAAAAAACTTTGAGGAGCACCTCCCGAATTGGCCAATTCGTCGCGCTTGAGTTTACGTGTTTTAGTTAGGTAGTTATCGTGTTTAAGTGAGTCGTGTCGTGGCAGCATGCGCGCTGAAATCCATATCTCAGAATGAGATAAGGTACCCAAGGATTCACCGGGAAATCCTAAGGGAGCTTTCGCCTTCGGGTGCATGGCTCAAAATAAACCCCGCAGTGGTTTTTGGGAGACAGGCACTTTGGTCGTACGAACATTGTCCTGGAGTGTCTGGTAGCCCTTTTGCCCGCAAAAAAAACGTTTTAATCCTTAATAAAGCTGCATTGGCTTCAACAATGCTGATATGGCATGAACGGCTGCATCAGTATTTTTTGAAGTTGAACTTGTGATCGCAAAATGTTAAAACTTTTTTTATTATTATAAAATTTTCTTGTCACTATCTTTTTAAAAAAAATTTCAAATCGAAAATGCAAAGTTGTCAAAAAAACTTCTCATAATATGATATTATACCTTTTTTGATCACTTAATGTTTCTCAGTTTTTGTGTAAATGAAATGAAAAAAGTTTCCCAGGCAAAATGTGTCAATTCCAATGTACTCAAAAAATTTTTAAAAAATAATATTTATTTCAATTTTTGACAAATAAAAATAAATGTAATAATACTCGTAAAATGGCAACAGACAAAGAAAAAAAAGATCATCACAAAATTATAAAAAAAAATCACACCAACAGAAAAGAATATTTTTAACGTTTTCGATTTGTTGAAGATGATGATGATGGTTGATTTTGTTGTTGTTGGTTATTATAAGTTGAAAGAAAAGCTTGTAAAATTTGTTGTTGATGTTGTGGGCTAGTAGCAGATTGAAGGAGATGTCGCATTTGTTGTTGAACAAGGACATTAAAAGTTGCAATTTGTGCTGCGGATGTTGCATTAATATTTGAGGTAGTACTTGATGAAGAGGTTGAGGGTGCTGCTGTTGCTGCTGTAGAGGTTGATGGAGCAACAACAAAACGTGGTCGTTGTTGCTGTTGTTGACGAGAGCTTGAAGGCTTTTGTGACTTTGAAGAAGAATTTTGTACTGAACTTGTTTTTGCAGATCTTGAAGATGAGGTAGCAGCAGAAGTTTGATGAGATCTTGCAGAAGTTGAAGAAAGCTGTTGTGGTCTTGAAGATGATGTAGCAGTAGGTTGTGTAGGTGGCTTTAAAGGAGAAGTTTGTGGAATTAATTTTGGCTGAGGTGATGCTGCTGTTGTTGAAGATCGTGCGGCAGCGGCTGCAGGAGCATCAACAAGATCAATAACTGGTGCATTGCTTGAAGTTGTAGATTTTGTTTGTTGTTTTGCTAAAAATCTTCGTGCCATTGTTAATGCAGATTTTGGAGTAGCAGTCGCTTTCAAGAAATCTGATACAGCTGTTGATGTAGGAGTTGAAGATAATGATGATGGACCTTTTGTTTCACCAATAATCAAAATATCATCATCACTTGCAGATTTATTTGCTGGTGTTGATGATGTTGGTACTGAAGCTGCAGTCGATGTTGATGTTGTTGAAGAAGGAATAGGTTTTGGAATAACTTTTTTAACTTGTTCAGTTAAATGATCAAATCGATATTGCTGCTGCTGTTGTTGTTGAGAAGCTTGAGGTGGCTTTGATGGTGGTACAGTAGCTGCTGTAGACGACTGTCGTGATACTTGATGTGACTGTGATACGGTAGCTGTTGTAGATGATTGTTGTTGTGAAACTTGAGGCGCCTTTGATTGTGATACAGTACTTGATGCTGCTGTTGATGATACTGCAGTTGTAGAAGAAATTTTTTGTTGTTGTGAACCAAGTTGTGGCGATGGCCTTGATGGTGTTCCACTTGTTGCAGAATTATCTGTTCTTCTAATTTTTGGAGCAACATTTGATCCAACTGATGGAGAGATTTGTGCAGCTGTTCTCTTCCCACTAGTGCTACTTGTTGATGGCACACTTGGCGTAGATGATGCTTTACCACAAATATATTTGACAAACATTGTGCTATAAACTTGTTGAAGTTCAAGAGTTGTTTTTTGTAGCATTGATGGCTTCAGTCGATCAAATTCTTTCATATCACTTGGAGCATATTGTTGTATAAGTTTACCAATTTCACCAATCATTTGTTCACGTGAAGCAATTGTATCAACGGGTATCGAAGATTTTGATGGTGTTGAAGCTTTCGAAGTTGAAGGTTGAGGAGATTTTTGTGGTGTTGTAGTTTTTGGTGATGGTGTTTGAAGAGTATTACGTGGCTGTGAAGGTGGTGGTGCTGCTACTTTTGGAGGTGTTTTTTGTTGAGCATGAACCTTTTGGGTTACAGCTTTTGATGGAGTACTTGATGCCTGGGGCTTTGACACAGCTGTTGAATAACTGGATGTTGTAGTTGATAGATTTAATGGTTGTGCAGGTGTTTGTTGTTGCTTATTTGGCACTGAGCTTGATGCATGTGAACCATTTCTTTGTACTTGCTGAGCAGAAGAAGCCGATGGAGCTTTTGCTGGTGGAACGGAAATTGCTGCTGTAACTGCTGGTGGAGCTTTTGATAAATTATTATCAAATCTATCCAATTGTGTTATCAGTGTTGCCAACGATTCACCATTTGCAACATTAATCTTCAAAGCTTCAAGTAATGCAGGTCTACGTTCTTGCTGAAAATGGAGAAAGTTTTTTATTACAAATATCAAGATTGTGAAATTCCTTGTTTTCTTGATTTGCAAATTTTTCATATGAAAGTTAAACAAAAAGTAAGCCTCAATATTACTTCAAAAATTATGGACAAAATTTCCGATTAAAAAAGTTGCGAGTCAAGAAAAGCTAACTCTTTCGTTTAAACAACCTCTGTCAAAAAAAACTTACAACATTTTTACGAACATCTGGTAAAAGCAATGGATTATTGCAAATTCTATTCAACTTTTCTACAGCCAATTTTAGAATTTCTGCTTTCTTTGCATCATCAACTTTTTTATCTTCAATCATTTTTTGAAATGCTAATAAATTTCTTTGTGCTGCTTCTGTCGTTGTAGCTTTCTTTTTCGCAGCTTCTGCAGCAGCAGCTTTTTTCGCTTCTTCTGCTCTTTTAGCTTCCATCATCTTTTGATATGCTAAAAGATTTCTTTGTCCTTCTGACATTGCCGCTTCTTTCTTTTTCTTTTCAGCTTCAGCAGCTCTTTTCTTTCGTTCATCTTCTTCTCGCTGCTTTCGAGCTTGTTCTTCTGCAACTTGTTGAATTTTATTTGCAAGTTCTTGTTTCTGCTTTGCTGCAATTGCTTTTTGCATTTCCATTATCGCTTGAAGTTGTGTAGTTGCAAGTTCACTATTTCGTTGTTGTTGTACACGGGCAAGTTCATTGCTTCTTTGCTTTTCACGAGCATCAAAAATACTTCGAATAACATTTCGACATCTTGCAATTAAAAGTTTAATCTTTTCATCAGCTTCTGACTTTTTGTTACTGAAAAAGAAAAATGAGAATTAGTTTTTTGGGATAATTTTGTTTGATCTCATCTTCTATCAATAACAGTAATCGAAATTTTATACATTATGGAAAACCGAAGTTCCCCTTTGAAAAACTTACATTCTCAAAATTGTTGAAGCTTTTTCTAATAATTTTGCCATAGAATTAAGTTGGTCAATATCTTTTTTACGAATAATTTTTACAACAGCTTCTTGATAAATTTCTAAGCAACTTGTAATGAATTGTTCACGTTCATTATCTTTTAACTTCAAACGACCAGTTGAACTTTCTTTGACCAAATCTTCAAGAATTAAATTTGTCTTTGGAATATCTCGACATTTTTTTAATAATGCAAGTGTAAGACGAATAAGCTTTCTTAAATGATATGCAAGGGTATCAGATCTTTCAATATCAGTTCGTTCAATATCTGTTACTTTCTGAAAAGAAAATGGATTCATTGGGGTTACTATAAGCCACCAATAAGAAGTGGAAGAAAATTGGCACTTGTGATTTTTTATGGATATTCCGCTGAGAAAAAACTTACTTCAAAAGAAACAAATTTTCCTTTAAAAAGTTTAATAAATATAACATCTAAACCTTTTTGAAATTCTTTATTGAGTAAATGAAGAAGTGCAAGTTGATAATAGGATTTGTAATGAGGGAATCTTTTGACAATTGTTTCAAAAGCTCGACGACAATATTCTAGACATTCAATTCTTAAATCAGTATAGCTGACCATTAATTCAAGCTGAAAAAAGTAGTTGTTTTAGTTTGTCAAACAGATGGGTTTAACTTACCGTATCCTGGATATCATCATCAAAATATTCTTCACCTTCATCAACAATTTCAAGCTTTTCTTCAAAATCCCATGGTGGTGTTGAATCAACAAATGCCAAGGCTGTATCAATTGCTGGCAATGCGGGAGGATTCTTTTTAGCAAAAATAAAATGTCCCAAAAATAATCGAAGATAATGTTGAATAATTTTAAGATGTTCAACACGCTTTTCAAATGGTTTCATATCTTCAAGTGCAAAGATTTGTTTCATTGCATATACATGTACCCGATAATGAAGTTCCAAGGGTTCAACATTTTCTTGTGAAGTTTTATTAACCCTAAGGGGATAGGTGTATGCTTCAGATCGCATTAACATTGCACATCGATAATAATGTTCAAAGATTTCTGCTGCTGCCTTTCCTTCATGTTCAGCAAGTTTTCCAGAAAAATATGCTTCAATCCATGAAATATCTTTTGGATATTCATTTGTTTGTGAAATACGATATCGAAATTGATTGAAATGTAGCTGGCATTGCTTTATTAAATCTTCTTGAGCTATTTTTGTTTCGAATTCATCTGGCAATGATTTATTTGATAGCTAAAAATATGCATATTAGGATACTGTATTATTTTGATGGGATAAAACTCACAGATCTTTTATGTCGTCGAATTCGAGAATTTATTTGATAATATGCAACTGCAATATCAATATGTAGTTGGAAGGCTTCAGGATATTGGAGAAATGCCATTTTAAACATATAAAAATATGAATTTGCTTGTTTTGCGAGTTCATCATCTTCAAGCTAAAAATTATTATTTATCATTACGGAAATGGGATAGATATAGTGGGGTTATTTTGGGACAAAATGTTTGTGTTATTGTTTTCCGGGTTTCAATTAGAAGAGTGTTAGTAACCAAAAAAACCAGCTTTCTTATGAACTTGTGGAAGTCAATAAGAAAGCAAGCACATGTAGCCCATATGCTATCTCCCCAAAACTTGTCGCTTTAACAAAAAAAACTTACATAACAAAAATACATTGTATGAGTATATGCACATATAGCCCAAAGGGAATGAATAACTTTAACTGGAAGTAAGCTTCTTTCAGGTGGTCCAGATAGCACCAAACATTCTTTTGCAAGTTGAGCAAGCTTTTCATTTTCTTCCCATGTATATGCTTGTTTCTTGTATTTAATCACTAATAACACATATCTCAAATATACAAATAGTTCCAACTTTTCACGATTTTCATCAGTTATTTCAATACATGGCCATAAATTTGCTTTTTCAAAATCACCAATTGGCTGAAGCTCATTCTTGACAATTTGAAATTTAAAGAATGGTGGATCTTTGATAAATGCTTCAAAGTTTGTCCATGCTTCATCAAAACCAGACATTTTTTCATTTTCAATCCATGGAAATACTCGAGTCAATGCTTCAATGACATCATTTGTTGTAAATTTTTCATCATCAAACATTGGAAGAGTTGGAATTAGAAATGGTTGAACTTTTTTTGCAAGTGCAAGATTTGGTGTAAAACTTTTTGAGCATTCATGATCATATACAACTGATTTACCAACAGATGAACTGAAAAAAGTAATGGATTATGAAACTGCTGCTACCAGTAATAGGTGAGATAGTAAAAGAAAAAAATAATAGATAAACAACATTTTCACATTACTATCAAAAGTAATAGTAACTCCAGAAAAACAAAACAGAGATTTATAGTTTACTATCACTGTGATAGGAACACAAAAAATATCAAAAACGGAAATTTAAGGAAACCAGAGCTATCATTTTTTTCTAACCGCAATGAGGATACTGTAGCACTTACTCAAATAGACATCGAAAGCACTGAATAAGTTGAAGTTCAATATTTCGTTGTACCATTTTGCTGTAATAATGATCTTCAAACCGATGTTCATAGAAATTTTTGTAAAGCTCATCAATGAAGAAGTACAACAGTTCACCCTGAAAAAAATTATGACAGTAATAGTTAATTTTTTGTTTCGAGAATTCAGCGTTACTATCACTTTTAACTTTGCATTATTGATAGTAACAGTATTATCCCCAATTCATGGTTACTCTCATTTCAAGAAAAACGGCTTAAAATGAGATAGTATGATAAAAGAAATTTTCGGTTATTATCTTTCGAAAAAAAATTTTGAAAAAAAAAAGAAGTAAATGAAGAAGACAGTAACATAAAATTATAGTTTTGAAAGTTCAAAGTTACTATCACTTTTTTATTTTGTACTTTGAAATTTTCTTTGACTAAACTTACATCATTAATTGTACAACAATGATGTTCTTCACCAAGTATTCGATGACCTTCTGCAAGTAAACATAGCGCTTTTGTCGGCAACAAAATCTTAATAGCTTCAATAGATTGATACATTTCAATTCTTGAATTTTCATCATATGTCCCTTCTAAGATTGATGCAACACGATACAAAATTTTCCATAGCATTACATTTTTCTTAAATCGATCATATTCTGAACAGACAACAAGCCTTTTAGCAAGTAACTTCAAAATATCATGATCAATTTCTTCAAGGCTCAGAAGGCCAAGTTGTTTCAAGGAATTGGTATAAATATCATCTCGACGAGTTTCAAATTTTCCAGAGATTACACAATCAAGTAACCGACAAATCCATTCAATTGGACCTTTTCGATCTTTTACAGCTTCAAAAGAGAAAAGTAAAATTTGAATATTTTTGATCACTTCTTTTTCATCACATGAATACCAATTGAAATCAGTAGTGAATTGTTCAATGACCTAAAAATGAAAGAGTATTGTCAAATTGGAATTACGATAATTGAAATCGATCAAAATTTTGGAACTGTTTTTTCGTTATTAATTTAGAAAAACCTTTGCTATTATCATTCTTCTAAAAACTATGCCAGTTTAATGTTCTGCAAATTTTTAAGAAAGAATACTGTAACAAAAAAATAAAAAAACAAAACTTTTACATTACTTTCAGCAATGACAGTAACCCAAAAAGTAAAACCGGAATTTCGATATTTCGCTAAATTGAAATTGTTGAGTGTGCTTATTTTTCTAGAAGCTTTCTTTTTCAAGGAGTATGAAGATTTGTAAATTTTGATGAGGGAGGATACTAACACAAAAAATCAAAAATGAAGTTTTATTTTCAACAGTGACAACCCGAAAAACGGAAAAATATATCTTTTTGATACTACAATTGTGATAGTAAATAAAATTATTAAAGCAAATGTTACGCTCATCAAAATCAATAACCCGAAATTTCGATTTCGTCCTTTTTTGAGAATCAACATTTGTGTTCTAGACTTTAAAATTGCAAAACTAAGCTTTTCGACGTCAAAATCAAACAATTTTTTTTCAACTCGAAAATGCCGCCGCGATCGAAATTCTTTACTCGTGTAAAAGTTTATATCACAAACGTGCTTACCTCTTGATGTTTCTCTGCTGCAATAAGCTTTGAAATATTTGTAACTTTTTCTTTACGAAATTCATTCATCAAAATTTTAACAATCATTTTTGCGGTTATTACAGTACACCTTTCATTTTCATCCAACAACTGCGTATAAATAGGAGTATCCAATTCAATCAAATGTAAAATTGTTGATAAATATGCTTTCTTAAGTTCAACATTTTGAGCATCATCATTATTGAGTTTCATAAGCTTCAGCCAATAAAATCGAATTGCCATTTCTCGAAGTTTTTCATTTTCACTTTCATCCATTTGAATATCTTCTTCTTCAGCTACGGCATCTTGAGACATGACAGCTTTCATAGCTTCAATAGCTTTTTTTGTTTCATCAAAGAAGCTTTTTGTTTCGCCAGATTCAATCTCTTTTTTATATTTATTTTCATGAACAAAGCTTTCGAGCAAAGCCAAATATTCTTGTAGCAATTTTTCAACTGTTGAATTATCTGTTGCAACTTTTTGAATTTCTTTTAAACTGTAAATATTTTCATCTTCATCAGAAAGATCCGGACAATTATTAAGCAACGAAATCATATCCGTTTCATCCATAGGTGACATTTCACGTTGTTCTGTTGCATCTATTTCTTTTGGAGTACTTTTTACAACTCTTTGCATAATTTTTGATAAATCTGCCCAAAGTGGAATAAATTTTGTATTGAATTTTGATAGCTTTGGTGTTGTTGTTGTTGATTCTGATGGTGAAGCTTCTGTTAGATTGAAGGAAATTAAAGTTGTTGCATCACGTTCATCTTTATCCAATAATTCAATTGATGGCATTTCTTTTGGTTCAATAATTGTGGCAGTTGATTTCTTTACTTTTGGCTTAACAGCTGAAAAACAAACACAATGATAGTAATACGAAATTTTTTGTTTCTAGTTTTTAGCGGTACTGTCAAAAGATAGTAATAGCAAATTTCTCATTTTTTAAGTTTTTTATTACTATCAATTTCGTCAATTGATCATTTTTTTTGGCATCTTCCAGTCTTAAAAAAAGTTGCTGTTATCTTCATTTTTAGAAAAACAATCTAGCCACTTGTGCAATGATAGTAACATAAAATTTTTTATTCCATCATTAAATTATTACTATCCCTTTTATTACCGGACTGTTTTTTTTTGCATTTCTGAGAGTAACATTTTTCACGATGAAATTCATTGTTATTTTCATTTTATGAAATTCCACAAAAACACGATAGTAACAGAAAAAAACATAAACAAAACTTTTTGTTTACTATCCTTTTTAAGTAAAGTTGAATAAAAGCGAAAAACTTGTGTCCCAAAAAAGTTCTTACATATTTTTGATTAATTGTTGCTGCTCCATTTTTGCCATGGAGTTAGAAACACTTGATGAAAAAAGTTGATGTAACAAAAAAGTGATAGTAATCGAAAAAAAAACATAATTGAAACTATTTGGTTACTCTCATTCCAAAAAATGAAAGTTTGAAATTAAAAAAAATGATGGCTCAAAAATGTTCCAGCATATTTCTGACTACAAATTACTTATCAGTTTTTGATCAACTTCCAAAAAATTGTTAATAGAAATCTTACATTTTTTAAGACCTTATCCCATAACACTTACTTTTAAGACCACCAGAATAATAATCATCCCTTGAAAAAGTTAACGCTCCAATGGCATCTTCAATATTTGTTTCCTTTGAAATAATCTTTGTTGAAATTCGGCTATCTTCAATACAACTTTTAATTTTTGCTGCCATATCTGGATCCACTTCGCTCAACAATGTGATAGCTTTATTTCTCATTGCTTTTTCAGAAATTGTTTCTTGCATTTCACCATTTTGTGTTATATTAATTCTTGCAATACTTTCCGGTTGTTTTTGAAAGATACCAGAAAAGCGACCACCAAAAATTATTTCACATGCTTCTGCAGCTTTAAGCTTTTCAGCAACATCTAGCTCAGCAGCTAATAGATGAATTGAGATATCTTTGATGGAAGCATTAAGACAATGTTGATGAAATGGTTGACAAAAAGTATCTGTCCAGCGGATATAGACTTCTCTGAAAATGTTGTTATTGTTAGTACATTTTATGAATCAACCAATTACTGAAAATTTATGCAAGGATTCGAACCTTGGTTACAGATGTAAGTTAGCCAAGGGCACTAACCGCTGCGCTACAGCAACATAAAATAAAGTAGCTCAATGGTTAACGCGGTAGACTGGAATGCTGCTAGATCACAGCCCAAGTTCTATGAAAAAATTATGCAAATTTTTTAAACTTACAAAAATAGCTTCCGTTGTTGTTCAGTTAATATACAACCAGCAGGAAGATTCCATGAAAAAAAGTATAAAAATGTTTGAAGTAATTCTTCCATTGGTACATGTTGCTTATTCAGTAGTGTTGTTAAATAAACATTAAAAGTTTCAAGTGTAAATGGTGGAATAATATTGTACTTGAGATCATCAAGAGGAAATCCTTTAGCACCTGGAAAATCAAGGGGTGGAAATGTTGAATCACCACTTGGTAAATCAAGGAGTGTACGAATCTGAAAATGTATTACAATAAGTATATGATACATTGGTAATGCTCTAGCTTACGGTAACCGGTTCAGAATTAGTAGTAGGTGGTTGAAATGTTCCAATTACAGGAGAGTCCATTGCTTCAAATGGAATTTCTTTTGATGTACGGCCAGATCGTCGAACATCTAATGATAAATTTGGAGCTTTACGAGGTGGACGTCGTTTTGGTTTAGCCGCCTGAAAAATGTCCAAATGTTGATTAAAGTTTTTTCTGGGAAGTCAATCGATATAAATAATTATTAGCTGAACACAAAAAACCAAAATTTTGATTTTGAACTTTTACTATTGAAACGATAATAAAGAAACCTTTTTATGACAACACTGAGATTAATGCCAAATTTTTTGTTTTCAATCTTTGGTGTTACTGTCACTCTGATAGTAATAGCAAAAACATAATTCGAAAAATTTGGAATTACTCTCACTTTTGTCATGATGTGCTAAAACTGTCTAATGTCGAAAAAAATCGAATTCTCGACAGTAATTACTTTTATGCAAATATAAGTCTTACCAATTTAGGAATCTTCCCTTTTACAACATCATCAACAAGCTTTTTAACAACGGCTTCAACATCTTCTGCAATAGAAACCATATCATCAATTACTGTAGAACACGTTGCATCAACTTCATCATTCATTGAAATAGATAGCATAGAATCAGATTCTTCAGGTGGAGGTGTTCGTTCTTTGATTGATCCACTTAATGATGACATATTTCGACGATGTTGTGAATGATGATGATGTCGCTTTTCTTTTGCAAAATGAACAGTTTGTTGAAAAGGCTAAAAAAAGAAGGAATTTTTTTAGAAAGGATAGTAAACAAAAAATGTTGTTATTGTTTTTTGGGTGTTACTGTCACTCAGTTTTTGAATTAACAAGTTATGCTAAGCCCCATTTTCTGTGAAACAGAAAAGTTGCAAACTAAAAAACATGCATCTGTTCTCGACATTTTTTCACATACTGGATACAGTACCCCTCATTTTTCACTTACCAGTTGCTGCTTAGATGATTGATCAAAATATTTACAAAGAAATTCAGCAAATTTTTCCATTGACTGTTCAAGATTAAGTCGAATTGGTTCACATAGTAATGGTTGAAGAGAATAATCTGAACGAAATTTTTCTGTTGGAGGTTCTGTTGTTTCAAAGCTATTAATTTCTTGCAGCACTTTTTCATATATATCAGTTGGAATTGTTGGTTCTTGAAAGAATAATGAATTTGATGGAAAATACAGCTCAACAAAATATTTCCAGAATGTATTAATTTTTGAAATTTCGGCTTTAAGAACCCATAATGCAAGATTACTTGGACGAGCAGTGAGTTGTTCACGAAGGAGAGGTAAGCATTCTGAAAAAAATGAAGATGGGTAAAATGAAGAGAAAGTGATCAGGGCTCAGAGAAATTAGAATTTTGATACGCATAACCTTCAATAAAAGAATGGTGATAGTAACATCAAACTTTTTGTTTCAAGATTTCAGTGTTACTGTCAAAGGATAGTAACAATAAATTTCTCGTTTATGGAATTTTTATTACTATCATTTTCCGAAAAACTGCACTAAAAGGAAACAAATAATAAAAGGAAAACTTACTATGATAATCTTTTGAATAAAAATATACAATTGCAAGTTTAATTCCTGCATCAGAATGTGGTGATGAACATTGCTTAAAAGCTAATTCAGCAGTTTTAAAATTATGTATCTTTGCTGAAGAACATCCAAATTCATACCATAGTGCTTTATCCGTGGGTCGCAGGCTTAGCGCTTGAAGATAGAAGAGTGTTGGATCAGTAGCAAATCGTGCAAGTGCTCGAGTAATACCAAATGTAATCATTCTCATTTTTGGTTCACAACTTTTAACAAATTGTGCTTTAGCTTTTTCCCAATCAAAACTTGAAAAATCTGTTGTTAACTGTTTTTGAATTAGTGGTTCTTCATAAAGAATTGAAAGGGAATCAAAACCTTCTTCAGCTTGTTCAGATAGTAGCAGCTTCATCACAGTATTATAACGTTCTCGAATGCTTTCTTCCTGAAAATTTATGACTGTTGTTATATATATATATATGTAAATTTATAAATAGTGATAAAACTGCAGGTCTTCCTGTGTTGCAACAAACAGAGCAGTGACAGGTGATCTGAAGAATATAGAAACTTTTTGGTGATAAAACTATTCTAGATATGCTAATTTTTACGGAGAAGGATAATCAAAAAATTTTATTATTCCATTTTTTAGGTAATTTTTTTTATTAAAATAAGAGTAATAAAAAAACTTGTCAATCTCAAAAATGCAAAACAAAATTCTTCAAAAAATGATAGTAACAGAAATTTTCAGTATTGCAAAACTTAGCGTTACTGTCATTGAGTTTGTTGAATAATAAGCAAATTTTTGACATGCCAAAACAGAGTTCAATAATAATAACAGTTCCTTTTAACGTGCCGAAATTTTGCATATTATCCAACAAAAATCAGTGATAGTAATATTAAATTTCAAAACTTCACAAATTCGTGTTACTATCAATTTCATTTATTTAGAGCGTTTTTTCACATCTTTGATAGTAACGAATATTTTGATAAAAAAAAGTTTTATTGCTACTAGCATCTAATAAATACCAACTCTAAGAATGATAGTAACTTAAAAAAGGGAAACACAGGATTTTCGGTTACTATCTAACTACAAAAATTTGCATAAAATCGAAAAATTTAAGTTTTAGAAAAGTTTTTATTATTATTTTTTGATCACCTATTACTACTATGTTTTTGTTTAAATGGAATAAAGTAAATTTGGTAGCCAAATAAAACCTTTTTCCTTCACATTTTTTATGTTAAACAAACCTCATCTTGAATAAAAGAATTTTCAGCATTATCATCAATATATTGAAATTCATTCCAACTAAATTCACTATCAAATGAAAGTAGAGATGATTCTGATGCATCTGATTCATCATCTTCCTCGTCATCATCTTCAGCACCTTCTTCACTATCCATTGATTCATCATCTTCTGCTTCATCACCAGATAACGATTCTTCATCACTATTATTTTCAGATTCAAGATCTTCTTCTTCTTCGATATCTTTTTCACCACCATCATCTACACTCATCGCTTCATCATCATCTGAATCAATAAGAAGCTTTTTTCGAACTTTTTTTGGTAATATAATATTTTCTTCATCATCATCTGAAGTAATAATTGCCCCTTGTATAAGTGGTGGAGGAGAATCAAGTTGTTGCTGTTGCTCAGATGAAGATTGGGTTGACATTATTGATTCTGAAAAAAAGAAATTTATGTACTAATTATGCAAATTTAAAAGTTATATATAATCATTTATAAGTTAACTTAATACAAATTTTAAAATTTATTATTGCTTGCAATGATAGTAACACAAATTGCTGAAACTATAAAATTTACTGTTACTTTCATCGCCTTTTTTAGATAATATGCAAATTTTTAGCAAACTAAAACAAAGTTCAATAAAAGTTTATTCCAATTTAATTGAAATTTGCAAATCCGCAAACAAAAGTCAATGATAGTAACATCAAACTTTAAATTTCAACATTTTATCGTTACTATCAATTTTTTAAAATTATATAATTTAATGTTACTTTCATTGAATTTATAAGATAATATGCAAATTTTTAGCAAAATATTAGTGATGTAGGAGGATCAAGCCGTTGCTCTAATGAAAACGAGCATCTTTTTCAAAAAAAGTCAATGATAATAACACCCAAATTGTTATTTCATAATTCTAGTATTACTATCACTTAATTTTTAAGCAGCAATAAATCTAAAATTCTTATAAATATGATTTTAAATCTCCTACAAATCCACTAAAACTAACTCAATATCACGATTAATATTTATTAAACAGCATTGAAGAAATTTCGTTGTTTTTAAAATAAAATTTCACAGTAATAATAATTAATAATTTTACAGAAGTTTTAAAAAATTTGAAAAAACTGATGGCAAAATAATTTTTTTGAAAAAGTAGCAGGCGCATCAAATTGTCAGAAAGGTACGTGTTGCCAAAATGCTTTTAAAGTTATGGAATTAAAAAATGTTGAAAAAATAATTTCGAAAAATGAGTTCTTTATAAGCTTTTTTGATGTGTTACTCTCGTTATTACGAAACTATACTCGAAATTCAAGCATTAATTCAATCACTAAGTAGACATCAGAAGAAATCGAAAATTTGTCCGCAATGACAACAGTGAGAATAATGCCAAACTTTTTGTTTTCATTTTTTGATGTTACTATCACTTTGACAGTAAGAACAAAAAATTAAGATGAAATGTTTTTGTTACTATCAGAGCAAGAAATAATCACTGTGATAGCTAAATACAAATTCCTCATGCTTACCATTACTTTGACTTGAATTAGGAGAAAGCAATTTTTGGGATGCTTTAAATTGCATAATTTCTGGCTCCATTGCTTTTCCTTCTTCATTATTTTGTTGTCTAGGAAATTCAAAGAAATCCTGCAAAAAAAGGATGGAATGTGTAAAAATTGAAAAACACAACGAAAAAACAGTACTTGAAAAATTTTTGATGCTTCACCATTTGAAGCAGCATCTTTCCAATTTTTACTTTTCTGCTGTTGTATCTTTTCATGTTCCAAATTTGTCGTTGTTGAATTGCCAACTTCAGTAGAATTTTCATATGCAGAAATATGAAGTGAAAGGGTGCTGCTGCTGCTAGTTTTGTTGTTATCATTCAAGCTCTTCGTGTTTGAAAATTTTTTTTGATCACTTTGAAGATCCAAGTATTCAAATGGTTTAAGCTTTTTATCATTTTTATCCAGCAGTGAATTATTTGGTGTTGATGGTGATGAATTATTATTACAATGATTATCATCTAATGGTTGGAAGGGAAAGTTTTTTAATCAGTTTGTACAAAATAGCCATAAAAAAGTAATCTAATTTTCCGCGTATTTATCTGTTTACTGATTAAAAAACTTTCTGTAGATGCAGTCTTATAAGCCTTTTGTCATCTTCACCAAAAATTTGCATAACAGTACAAAAATTTATTTACAAGGAAATATTTTCATCGACAAAGTTTGTCTCAAGACTGCATCGTCTCTTTTTTAAATTTTACCATTAAATTTTTTACTGCTATCAACTGAGCTGCTTTTTAATTGCACATGTCCAGCTTGATGAAAATTGCTTTGATTCAAATTAAGGTTCTTATATTGTGGATCATAAGACGTTGAATTTGTAATTTCAAAAGTAGTTTTGTGTTTATCTTTTGTAAACGAATCTTTTGTTGCCATCTTCTAAAAAATCAAACAAATGAGTAAATTTTGAGAAACAAACGATGAAAAAAACGGTTAAAAATAAATAATTTTATTATAATAACTCAAAAAATAACAAAAGTTTTTCATCTTTAAACTGGAAAAAAAATTTGAAAAAAATTAATAAATTCAACACTTTTCAAACAGTGAAAAAATAAGAATGATGCAATCCTCTGTTAAATAAAAATCTTTCGCAAAAAGTTTTAAAATGGAATGAAGAAATAAAAAGTCGTAAAGAACAAGTGCTCTTTTAGATGCTTATAGACGAAATCAAACCGCCTGACATGCTGTTGCAATCTTATTTTAAAAAACGATGATGCTATTTTTCCATGCCTTTGCACAAGCAATATTGTATGGTTTCATCATTTGACTTGTTTTGTGTTAAAACCAAGTCATATTGGAACTAAAAGATGGTAGTTTTAAAAATGGAAAAAATAAAAAAAACAATTTATTGCTGTGATAAAATACATTTCATTTTAATTTTTATCATTACTATCACAGAGTGATCCAGGTGACGGCTCTCTCTAAAACTATAAAATTTGTTCAACCATTTGTCGATGTCGTGTTCAAGCGGCAAAGGAGATAAACGGCATTAGAAAAATTAAACACATTTTTCGAGTTGAAAGCTGAAATTGATGTTACAAGTAGCCATGGTGGAGCTTTAAATTAGATTGTAACAATTTTTATAATAGCTTTTGAAATGACAAGTTCTGAAGTCAAAAAACAGTAACTTTTTTAACGATAATAATAACGGAAATTAAGCAATAAAAAATTATTATCATTTTTTATTGATTGTAAAACCTTTTAAGTAATGCTTTATATAGCCCGGTTTTACTTTCATGAAAGTAACCAAAAATATGTAATATGCTTGGGGTACTGTATTTACTTTTTATAGGGAACAGAGTGGTGAAATGCTAATACTGATATACCTTCTTACAGGGGAGAGAAACGGCATCCTAGATGTGAGAAGATTACGGTAAGAAAATATTCAAGTATCTCAATCATCGAAAATCTTAAACTTCAAAGCTGCAGCTAAATTTAGATTTTGGAAATATATGTATAAAATTGAGACAACAGTAATAAGTAATAAAAAAAATAACAAAATATTTATTTACATCAATGACATATTCTTTGCTTCATTATCAAATAATAATATTTAAACATTTTCGTGGTGTCGTCATGTTCGAGAAAAACAATGCTTGGAATTTCATAATCATACACAAGTTCAACGAGAATCGTCACAGTATTTTTCATACTGTAACGATTTCTTCTATCTGCACCCACCAAAAAACTTTTAAGTTTAAAAAAATAGGACAAGTTTCGCTTCAAGAGTATCAAACTCAATTTTAAAGTTTATTCCATGTTTTAGGTACTGTGTTTAATTCAAAAACATTTAAAAATAATTTAATTTATTAAAATTTTTTTAAATAAAAACAGATATAATTCAATCAATAATAACAAATTTATGTTTGAATAGCCAATTGACGATAGACATGTTGCTTGTATTCTTCAATGCCACCTTCTAAAAAGAAACACAAAATTAGATTTAAAGGGTAATTAAAGTTTTTAAATAAACATACCAAGACGAGTAACAGTTCTATCTTTAACAACCCATAATTCTTTACAAACAATTTGAATCAATCGTTCATCGTGAGTAACAAGTACAACACCACCAGGAAAATCATTTAAAGCTTTACCCAACTAAAAAAATTATTATTTTGGCAAAAAAAAAGTATTGTGTCTTACAGAATCGACAGTTTCTACATCCTTAAAAAGTATATGTTTAATCAAATAAAACAGATTTAGATAACTTACCAAGTGATTTGTAGGTTCATCAAGAATCAAATAATTAGGATTTTGAAGGCCAAGGCAACTAAAAGCCAAACGTGATTTTTGACCTAAAATATTGTTGTTATAAAACAAAGCAGAATGAGGTAGAACAAAGATACCTCCAGATAAAGTTGAAATTGATTGAAAAACGACATCACCAGAAAGTCCAAATCTTCCAAGAGCTCCACGATAATCTTCAACATTTTTGCCAGGGAAACGTTGGGCAACTAATTCCAATGCAGACATATCCATTTCCAATTGGTCAACCTAAAAATTGTTGCAACTGTATGGGTATTCTATGTAATTAAATGAAAGCTTACATGATGCTGACTGAAATATCCAATATTTAAGCGACGATTCGAATGCCGAATACCAGATGATGGAGAAAGATCACCCATAATTACTTTTAAAAGTGTGGTTTTACCACTACCATTTTCACCAACAATACCTACAAATTTATATGGGAATATATGCAAGACATTAAATATTTAAACTAACAAATCCGTGAATCTGCATCAGATCCAACACAAATATTTCGGAAAATATAATCAGAATCTTTGTTGTAACGGAATGAAACTTCATCCAATTGCATGACAGGTGGTTGAAGCTTTTCACATGATGGGAATCGCAAAACAACATCTAATTCAAATTCTACTGCTTTTAAAACCGGCATCTTTTCAAGCATCTTAATTCTACTTTGTACCATACTAGCTCGCTTAGCATTATATCGAAATTTATCAATAAATTCTTGAACATGCTGACGGAGTTGTTGCTGAGCTTCATATTCACGTTGTTGCAAAGTAAGCTTTTCACGCATTTGTTTTTCATAACTTTCATAATTGCCCTTATATTGATCAAGGCGTCGCGTATGAAGGTGGATTATCTCATTCTTAAATCAATTATTATTTAAATCAATTATTAACAATACATACACAAATTGTGTTTAAAAATTTACGATCATGGGAAACAGTAACGATAGTTCCTTGCCATCCTTGTAAATGATTTTCCAACCAATAAACAGCTCGCATATCCAAATGATTTGTAGGTTCATCAAGTAATAATAAATCAGGTTTGGTGAATAATGCCCGAGCAAGTGCAACTCTCATTCTCCAACCACCAGAAAATTCTCTGCAAATAACATCTTTAATACAAACGTTAGAAAGCAATTAAAACAAACTTTGTTGGGCGACGTTGTTCATCAGGCTTAAAACCAAGACCAAACAAGATATTACCCGCTAAAGCAGGAGCTTTTTCAACTTGATGTGCCGACATTTCACCATAAACATCTTGTAAGCGATGAGAAAGTTCACTTCTTTCATCATCTGTTGTTGAAGGATTATCTATTTTTTCACGTAATTCTAGCTCTTCACGGATCAAGGTTTCTCTTTTAGTATCACATGCAAGAACGGAATCAAGTACCAATGTTTCATCACCTTCAACTTCTTGTTCAACAGAAAGTACTCGAATATTAGATGGGATTTTTAATTGACCACTATAGACAAAAAAGATAACTTAATTTAATATTAAAAAATGTAAAAAAGGAACAAACCACGAAATCATTTTCAAAAGTGTTGTTTTACCAAGCCCATTTCGTCCAACTAAACCATATCGTCTACCGTATGCCAAAGTGCAATCTGCACCACTTAAAAGCTGCCTAAAAATGTGTAAAAATAATATTCTGGTAGAATCTTTGACGGAGAAACAAACTTGTTTCCAAATGAAATATCAACATTTTCCAAATGAATATCCAATGAATTGCCGCCCTCGGTATCTGTCCGCTTTCCAATTGTCTGTGAAGCAGTTGCAATAATTTGTGGTTTAGGACGTCGAGGAGCTGCTTCATTTTCTTCAACACGTTTTGCAGCTTTATCTTTATTCCTTCCTTCAGCTTTTGCAAGTTTCTTTTTATCCACAACAAGTGTGGGCAAATCCTTTGCAGAAACCTTCCAAATAGAATTAATATTTTTGTATGGATCTGCTTGTACTGACATATCAACAGTTGTATCCAGTTTTCGAGCGGCATCTTCACGACGATTTTCCAAAGTTTTACTAAAATATTTATATTGGTTTTTATCATGATAGTTACAAACAAATCTAACCCTTGATGAAGAAGTTCAAAAAGTCTTTCGCAAATTCGAAGAACCGTTTCACGAGTAATATCCTTGTTAGAACCATCTATAAATTTATATGTTTTATAAAATAGGCCCATGTAAACAAAACTTACAAATATGATCCCCTACAGCCTCTGATAATTCTTCAACAGAATAAACTTCATCTTCATTTTCAACAAGTAAATCTAAAATTAATTCGATTTTATATAGCTTATATGTATGTATAAAAATATTTCTTACCTCTTACCCATTCTTTGATTTGAATAGGCATTGTTGGAATTTGTTTATACAAATATTCATCAATGCGTTGCTTAATAACTTTTGCATTATCTGATGACTTCAATGTAAAAGTATTTTCAGGGCTAATAAGCCCAGCAGTAACCATATTTATATATTTAGCAAAATTGAAGTAATATTTTTGCTAAAAAAAATATGTAAAAGTTTTTTTTCAGTGTTTGAGGTTGTGTTTCTTTAGTGAACAAAACGCCAAAAGATTGCGGGAATTTTAAAGTTTAAGGACTACGGTAATAATTTCAAAAAATTTTATGGAATCAAAGCAAAAAAAGAAGGGCTAAATTCTTTTTTAAAAACTTTGTTGTTTCTAAAAAATGTGTGTAAACTTGAGTCATTTTCTTTTGAATGAATCAAAATAAAAAAAAGAGTTTTGCGTTTGAATTCTACCGTAACCCAAAATCACTGTATTTTTTTTGTAAATCCTTTGTAACTTTAATCTTACTCATGTCCACGTCGTCCTACAAACATGGATAAGTACCAAATCGATCTTGGGGAATTCGATTCCGGCGTTTTTAGAATTCCACCACCTTCAGAATCCAAGGATTCAGAAGGCATATACTGTATCTTGACTCCCTGATATGCTATCAACATGATCTAAAGTGCATATGTAGGTTATAGACTACGGGGAATCTGTTGGTCATGGAGCTTATAGTGTCCCATGTAAGCCGACCTCTCTTTTCGCACCCTATCATTGCCGATCGCTATTTTGATGCCCAACCATCGTTGATCGCTATTATAAAGCCCTATCATCGCCGATCGCTATTTTTAAGAGTTTTTTTTGCGGTAGAATTTTGCGGGGAATCTGAAAGGCTTTCGGAATCCTTCAGGACCTTATGATCCTGAAGGATTCCGAAAGCCTTTAAGATTCATCATGATCCACAATGATATATATGATCTCCTCTGATCTATATGATCCATGATCTGTGATCCTATGATCCTCCATATCTTACAATTATACAAATTATTTAAGTTCAATTTTCTCATTTCTGTTGTTTAATGTTATACCTTCATTATTATACATATAAAAAAACTTTATCATAAAATTTTACACTTTTACATCTTAAAGTACTGTAACATACAAAATTGCGCTATCTTTCTAGTTGCTTCTTTGATGGTAGTGTGGGGTAATGTGTAATACCGTAACCCCAACTTTCTTTTTTCAGTTCTTATTTGTTTTTTTAAAAATTTATTAAATTTTAAATTTAAAAAAACATTTTTATCCTTTGGGCTTGGAGCAGTTATTTCAGCAAATAGTAGATAGATGAAGATTTCTATTAACCGGTTACAGTAGGTTTCAAAGAAAATATAAAAAATTTTATGATTAAAACTATCACTTTTCTTTTCATTGGAGCATTTTTGATAGCATTAAAATTTTTATAAAATTTAATATTTTTGTTACTGTCATTTTTTTAAAAACCGGTTTCAAAAATGATAGTAACAAAAAAATCAGAAACAATATTTTTTGATTACCATCCTTCCAGAGTGTCACAAAAAAGTTTTATTCGAACACGCTGTGAATTGCTACAGTAATGTGTTTTTTTAAAATGAATATTGTAAACGACAATGTGTGTAAAATAAACAATCATTTTAATAATAAAACTTTTTTATTCATAATAAACATTGATATATAATTAATTTAACACGAACACAAAGGCACACAACAATACAAACAAAAGAAATAATAATAATATTAACGATGAAGTTGTCGGAAGTCTTCTGGATGATAGCATTCTGCAATAAGACGATAAACATGTGATGGAGAGATCACTGCTGAAGGTGTAATGAAGAGAGTAATAAGATTTGATGGAATTCGATCAAAGAGTGGATTTGCAACAAATACATTTGAAAATTTAAGAGCATCTGAAGCAGGAAGAATTTCAACAGGTGATCTAAAACAAATGAGTGGGGTATTAGTAGGCGTTAAAACAAGCGAAATGGAATAACCATAAGAATATGTAACTACAGTATCCTCGTGGTCAACTATATATCCTGGTGGTCATCCATGCTGTAGTTACACATTCTTGTACTACCCTATCCCAAAGTATCAAAACTCAAAAACTTACGAATGAACATTAAATTCATCGAGATGTGGAATAAACATTGGTGTAAGCTTATAAATTGATGCACAAACAAGTACTGGAACAGAATGTCGCTTGGCTGCTAAACACATTGATAGAGTACCAGCTGTAGAAACACATGAACCATCAGGTAGGATTGCTGCTGCAGAAATGATTACTCGAGTTGTTGTTCTCATTGTTGAAAGAATATCAATTGATGAAATAACATTTGCTTGTGCATCAGGATGATCATCAACAGAATATAAAGTTTTAGTTTTAACATTTGAAAAGAATTTCTGAAAAATGAGAGATAAAAAGCTGCCGTTTGAAACAAGTATAAACATACCTTCAAAGTTTCAGATTTACTAAATTTATATGTCATTACAATATCACTATGTTCAGAGATCAAAACATCTTGAAGAGCTTTTGCAGCAAGGGATTCACATGAATTTTCCATTTCCATTTTAAATTCATCTAGCGTTGCACAAATTCCATTTTTAATCTTTTTAATATCAATTGCCGAATTAACATCAGATGGTAAAAACCAAAGTCTCTAAAAAGTAAAAGTATATTATATATGTGTGTTAAACGAATAGATATGAGCCGAATGTTTATTACAGAATGAGCTGGTCTTTCAAGCTTGTGATTTTAATGCCTATCACTTCGTTAGTGGAACAAAATTTGAAGCAAAAAAACTAAAAAGAGTTGATCCTATTGTATAGACTTGAATATGAGGCATTTAACTAAACCGCTTTGACACAGTAATGTACCATGGTAAACAAAAAAAGGGGACTGTTATTTTATCCTGTTTGTATATTTGATTCAATACATAATTTTAAACATTAGTCAAGCAAACTACCGTATACCTGCGATATAACTTTTATAAGAAAGTAAAGGCTAAATCAGTTAAGTCATCAAATTAGAAAGTTTTTAGATTTTAAATTTAAAATTAGTTCGATAAGCAATCGCATATTATCATAGTTACTGAAAATGTTTAGTTTAAGTGTTTCAACAAAAGTTGAAATTGGTACTACTGCAGAAGATTATATGGTAAACTATCATCGTCGGATTAGTGATGTTTCAATGAATGAATCAAATGCAGAAACAGTAACAATTAGATCATACACATATCGACAAGTTAAATATGGAAAGTGTGTATGTTTTTGTACAGCAAGAGTTATAGGATTTGAATGGGATGATAGAAAAAATATCTTGATATACTTAGAGACGTGCACGCACCGACACAAACGCGACTGTTCCCCGCATTTTTTTTCAGTCAAAGCAAAATGCAAGAGAGGTATACTGTAGAAATTCAAACTTTTTTTAACATATTTAATTTTTATCTATATATATGTAAAATTTTACGCTGATTCCGAAAATCCAACTTTCGGATATCGTTGTTATACAAAAAATTCGAGAAAACTTGAAAAAACCGCATTTTTTTATGTTTTTTGAAAAAAGTTGTATGGCGGCAGTTCGAGGCAGTTCTTGGAATTAGAATCATTCGATGCAGAATTTTTTGCTGCATCTGATGATATAATCAAAAGTTGCGCCAAAGTGCGCCATTATTGAAATATTCAGCTTTTTCTCATTTTCAGCTTGTTTTTTTCTTAGAAACAAGATGGCTGCAATTTGGCAGCCGCTTGTGTTAGTCTCTGTGTCATAGTGGTGAACAGCGGCGACGTAGCACTCCGGCAGTCGCAAGTTCGAATTTCCCAAAAATTTTTTGCTTTTAAGTTGCTTTTTTTTGTTAATACAGGTGTGGCAGGTGGCCAGAACCTTGTAATAATTATTTATTAAAAAAAATGCTGTTTTTTTTTGCTTAAATAATTCAATTAAAAAACTTCAAGAAAGTTAGAAAAAAAAATTTGTTGCAAAAAAAGTGTATCTTTTGGCACCCAACACGAAAATATTTATGAAGAAAAAGTGTTCCCTACTGAAAAAAAACGGATTTCTGGATTCTTTCTTTATCCATAATCTTTTTAAATAATATTATTACATATAATTTTTTTTATCCCTTTTTATTCATAAAAAAATTCTGCATCAGATGATACCAAAATTATAGTTCTTGCGGTAACTTGAAAAAACGGTGCACGTCTCTAGATATACTTTTGATTAAGGAGGTTGTGATACTGTGGTTAATGAAGATCATTGTTGTAGAGATTCTCGTGATATCGTAGTTGAAGATACTTTTTGGGAAAAGAAAATAAAGCTGGGACCTCGATACTGATATTAATTATAAAATTTATCGCATTTTTGAAACAGAAACAGCGGAAGATAACAGCTGTCTTGTTGTGGTCGCTACTCCAGCAGTCTGCTATCTTGTTGTTGCTTTAACACACATTATATTTTACATCATTGAAAAAGTTTATTGTTATTGTGAAACAATTTGTTTCTGTAGCCTCGTTGGTGTTCCAACTGAACTATTAGCCATTCTATTCTTCGAAGCATATACTGTAGATGAAGATAATTGTGCTGATGTTCTCTTCCCAAATCTACATGCTGCTGGCATACTTGTCGTTGTAACATAAAAATTTGTTGCAGCTCCACAGTACATTGAAGTTTTAATTAGCTTAAATTCTATCATATCAGCTGGCGAATATTGTAAAAATTTTTAAATTTCAAGAATCACTTGTTCATGTGATTAATTTGTATCTCGAAGATTTGAAGTATTTAATGTTGAAGGTTGTGGTGTTGTTGGTTGTGGGGATGGTGCTTGTACCGCAGGAGTTCGAAGTTGTGAAGGAGATGTTGCTTTTGAATGTATGAAAGACAGCTGTGTCTCAAACTTATATCTCTATCAAACTAGCATTAAGTATTTATAACATAAAATATCATTCCAAACAAGCTATCACGCTTAAATGGACAAGCTTGAAAGTACCATCTCATCCATTAATAGCATCATACATGTTCATATACATGTATGTAATGTAAACTTACATTAAGTGAATCAGTTTGTGTAAAAGTTTCATCCATACCAGATGATTGTCGTAAAGATTCTTCACGAATTATTTTAAGCACAGATAGAAGCATATTACGAATAAGGAATTCTGATGAATGTGCAGAAAATAATAATTCACCATCAGCCATTAAAATGTTCAATAATTCACTGAAAAAATAAGCACATATTAGCAAAGATAAGAAAAATTAAGAATAAGGGTAGGCAAGTTTGGGTGGAGTTAAAGGAGTTGTATTTTGCTAGCAGCCTCGCCAAGAACGTGGAAGTATCTATGCAAGAGTTAAGCTTCATAATCTTCATCAGTCACGTGTTTCTTCATCTAACATACATTCCCAAGGAGCAGGTAAACAACGTATTACAGTAGATCAATTTACTATTTCTTTAAACTTTTTACTAGCTCAAATAATATCGAAGTAATGTTTTTGTTGAGCTTTTTGTCTCAAAGTTGTAGATGGTATTAAAAGTTTTGTTGAATATTCTGGTATAATGCTAGCGAGTATATGCGTAAAATAAGACCCATCAACACCATTCCATAGTTGGGGAGGATAATAGTAAAGCCCAAGAGGGCCGCAACAGCTTGAGGTAGATAATGTAATAGCAATGAAAGACGTCTTCCGTTAACAAGAGGTAAACATGAAAATATAGAGCTTCACAAGTGTTATTCGTTCTAAATTAAATATATTTCTTTCGCTTTAATGGAAGCTTTTATTGTCATTGCTACTCCACCAAGTTGCGACCCTTGCTTCTTCCAAAGACAGATGTATAAACTTACTCAACACTTTTATATTTAGCAAACCAAACAATATCACGAAAATATTTAAGAATTCGAAGAGCTAGCTTTCCAGTTGAATCACGAGAAGTCCTAAAAGAGAGAGATACAGATTAGCTTATCAACAAGTTCTATAAAAACACTTACATTTTATGAAAGTAAAGATTAATTTCATTACGAAGCTTTTCAAGATTGCTTTGATCAGCTATTACTGCTGCAGATGCCATTGTTGGAGTTCTAAAAGAAAGATATATGAGTATTTGAGAATAAAATGTTAAACACTTTTGTAAAAAAACTGATGCAATTTTTAACAACCAAAAAAGTTTTAAAAATTTGTTGCATTTGTTTGGCTGCGAAAAAGTTGCAGAACGCCAAAAGGGATTTTTTTCAAAAATTGTTGGAATTTTTTGTCGCAAAAAAAGCAGATGAGTTTTTATCAATGATAGGCTGGCTATCAAAAATGAACATTTTAAAAAAAATTAATTGTTATTATTTTTTATAGATAGCAACAGCATTTATACAATAATTTATCAAGCACGGTTGTTTTTGTAATTGTAAAGAAATAATGAGTATATCAGGTTTGGGTTACTGTAGTTTTTTAGACAAACGTATCACAATATGTGAAGATTTAATGATCCAAAAATAATGATAACTATTTTTTCTAAAATATTGTTCATTTTTTGAATATGTATGATGATTATTCTGGTAGGGTAAAAAAAAGGTTGAAACAGTTTATTGTGATAGTCTATACGGAATAACAGTAAAAATTTTTATAAATATATAATTTGCTTTGATGTTTTAAACGATATCGTAAAGGTGTTGAACAAAAAAAATAGCGATATTAACCAACGCAATATCCAATTCTACGTTCATTTTTGCCATTATATTCATTTAAAAGATTATCAAATTCAGCAAGGACATTTCTTCTAAAATCTTGATCAATATCATGACGAAATAGAAATGCAAATCTACTTTTTTCATCACTAACTTTATTGCTCTAAAAAAGTGATTTTGTTAATTCCACTACTCATTGCGTTGGTAAGAACTTTTTTAAAATAGTATGACAAAAAATTTTAAAGTAAACAGATTGATGGGTGTTTTTTTTTAGGTTCGCGGTTTCAGTAAAAACTGAAGCCGTTTTCGTTTTATCTTTAGCATCAAAAATTTTAAGTATACTGTAAATGCTGCTCTTTTAAAAACGATGTTAATGCTAAATAAATAAAATAAATGTTTAATGATAATAAAAAAACAAACCGAAACAAAATTAAAGCAGCTCACAGGATCAAACGTTTTATTGCAGCCACGAAAACGAAAATGTTGAAGTTTACAATTTCGAGGCATTTCCAAAAGTTTTTCAAAGGTTTTTGAATTTATTGTAATTTGACTTGGAAAAAATCTGTGACCATGATTTTGTAAGAGACTGAAAGAAATATGTTTTAAATGAATAAGAGATTATCACATTATTCCCAGCCCTAAATTTAGCCCTTTATGACAAAATGTGAGAGTAATGCTAAATTTTTTGTTTTCATTTTTTGGTGTTACTTTCAAATTGACAGTAACACCAAAAACTGAAATCAAAAAATTTGGCATTACTCTTGTCGTAGTTTGTTTGATTTTTGAATTTTAAAAAATTATTTTTGTTGAGAAAACTTCTCATTTTTTTTCAAAATTATTCCAGTTTATCGCATTTTATTTATTGTTGGCCTATTTTTGTTAAAAGAAAAGTTCGCACGAAAAAAATCAGCAATTTTGCTGGGACATGATGTTGAGCATCAGCCCCAAAACAGGCTTATCCATTAACACTTACTCAATATGATATGCATTTGGTAACGTTTCCATGACATCTTCCAGTTGTGCCAAATTATTTCCATTAATAATTTGAACATATGCAAAATTCAGTTCTTGAACCGTTTGAGATTCTGTCATAAAAATATAATCTTTCAAAGCAATATTTTGATATTCAATTGTTAAATATTTTACAGCAAATTTGTAAATGCATGGAAGAATTTCAGCGAGTAAATTTCTGTTACGAGGATTACAAGAGAAGAAATAATTTGTAACATAAAGATTTTTAATTTGCTTTAATTCTGGTGTGGTGTCAGAAATTGTTAGAGCTTGTTGGTCGAAAATAAAATGAGGCTGTGGTTGATGGGTATTGATGATTGTATTTCCATGAAGTTGTGGATTATGTGGTCTTTCAACAGCTGCTAAACGATAACAAATTGGAGTTGGTTGTTTGATGAAAAAATATTTGCATGTCATAAAAAGTTTATGCAAATTTTGAAACCCAATATTTTTAATCAAGTAATGAAGCATTGGATTTGGGATTGCAAAGCTTTGTGTTACCACAAGATCAGAAGAAAATTTTTTATTTGCTCTTTTTCTCAACGGTTCTTTCAAAGCTCGAACCCCTTCCTCTGGAAATGATCCAAATTCTTGAAAATCTAATAACTTATCTTCAGATACAGTAACCCCAAGCTTTGCTGCTTCATTTAAAAATTTTCTCTTCATTTTTACATCACTAAGAAAATATCTACAGTATCGAGAATATACTCCTAACATTGCTTTTGAATTTCGTGGACGTAAATATTCGATGTAGAGTTTTAACAATTTCTTTGCTGGTTTGTTACTACTTCGCAAATATGAGCTTATCCGGAATTCGATATTTTGAATAATAAATTCTTCGTCATCCCATTCTTGAATTCTTTTAAACCATTCTTCATCATTATCTTTGACTTCTTTAATTCGGTCATAAATGTTTAGTGCTTTTTCGTACTTTTTAATTAATGCATTGGTTATTGGAGTTGCTGAAAGAGTAATAAACAGTACATAAATGTAAAAAACACTGAGCTCTTATTACTGCTCATGTTTTGTTTTTTAGAGCCGCAAAAACCCAAAAATTGCCTTAGAAAGTCTTACCCGAATACTTTTTAATCATTTTCATGTCATACTCTAAACTTAAATGAGGAAAAATAACATTTTCAGGTTTAAAATTTTTCAAAATTTCATAAACGCCAAAAACACCATTTGTTAAGTAAGAGCTTGAATCGATTTTTTTGTAATAATACTAAAAAAATTAATATTAATATTTTACTTTTTTGATAGTAAATGCTTACAGAAAACGGATAATCACAGAAAAAATAAAAATGATATCGAGCTTTTTGATATAGAAGATTTAAATCATCCATTTCTATGCCATTGCTGAAAAACAAATTTGTGGTTACGGTATATTTTAAAGTAGAAGTACAATCAATCATAAACTATATTTGAGAGAAACAAAATTTTTAAAGCTTAAATGCTTATCGTCACTACAGTAACCAAAGAAACAATGGTTACTATACGTCCAAAAAATTCTAGAAAACTGGAAAAGTTGAATCACAAAAAAATGCATATTTTCCTGACAAACTAGTGGTGCTCTTAAGTTTGATTCTCTATGCCTAACTTACTGTAAACGAAGACCCCAAATAGATGGCATTAAATATTTATCAGAAAATAAATCAACTTTTTCATTTATTGTTTTCTTATCAGACATCGGAATGACATCCAAATCTTTTATCAACTCTGTAGCAGCTGCTTTATATTCTCTACAATTTTTTGAAAATTCTGTATAACAATATCCATATTTTGTCATTATAGTAACTTTAAAAAAATATACAACAAATAGTGTTTTTATAACTAAACTAATGCAATCAAGGATGAATAAAAATTTACGTTATTTTGTAGTAGGAAAAAGTGGTCGCTACAATTAGTGCTGAACTCTTTAGCTCTTATTGGCACTTGGTAATATCTTCAAGTCAAATGCACAATTATAAATAATAAAAAATAAAGAGAGTCTCTGTAATTACTGAGTAAATTTCTCAAGGATATTCTTGTTGTTTTCTTTAAAGGGAGCACTCATGGGTCTTCAGCAAATCAGAAAAAAATATCATTAGTCAGGTTTTTAATCGTTCACATAGACATTAAGCTTTGTGGAATTAAAATGGAGAAATTACGATATCAAAATAACTTTGATTTTAACCACCCATCTGCTGATAATGTTAAACACAGACAAAAAAGTAAGCATACACAATTTCAATCAAAAAAAATTTATTTACAAAATCCATACAATAAGCAATTTCAAACATATAATACGAAACAATAAAATTATGTATAATATCCAAATCCATGATTAACCCAATTAGCTTTTGGTTGATTCTTTGCTTCTTCAGCAGTTGTAAAGATTGACTTCAGCGCTTTTGAAACAGTTGGATCATCTTGAATTGATTTGACTTCAGCTTTTCGCTTGAGTTCTCGCTGCTTCTCTTCTTTAATCACAGGCTTTTCTTTTACAACATGATTGGCTAAAAAACAAGAAAGTATTATTACTGTAGCAATATAGACACAAACATCTAACAACTATCAAAAATCTCTCTTACCTTTTTCAATTTCTGGATTTTGTGATGGTCCTTCAACAGTATCAGCAGCAGCTTTTCCAGCAGCAGAATTCTTCTTTGCTTTTTTAGCTAATAATTCTTCAGCAACTTTTGTTTCATATTCTTTAAGCAGATCACCCTCTGGATTAAGTTGAATAATATTTGTTTTATTAAAATGTCCACCACATCCATGACAGCTATCAACTTTCAATTCTTGTAAAGCTTTTTCAGAGAATACACATCCACATTCCCAATTGACCACGAAAGGATATGAACCATTCATATTTAAACCAGTAATAGGACAAAGGAATGGTGTTTCATTGTAATCTTTGTAGACATCACCCTGAAAAAAAGATATGAGATTAATTATAAGCGATAGAGTCCCTAAGCTCTCAAAAAAATCAATCTAAAAACATACCTTATCTGGACCATTATCTTTAAAAGCTTTATTATCAGTTAGCTTCAATTCTTTAACATCTGAGAGAGATTTGATATGGACGGTGATTGGATTCTTTGCCAAAGTTTTGTAGAGACGACCTTCAATGATTGCTTCTTTATTGTAGAGCCTGAAACATAGTAAATGGATTAGAATGGTTACTTTATTGTGGAAAAGTAAGATTATGAGCAGCAAGTTAGTTTTGTGGATTTTTGATCAGCAATAGCTATAATAAAAACTGAACAGAAAAGTTTACAATCACTTAATTGCCATCCAAAAAGTCAAGCCGTGCACAATCAGTTATATAATATGATATTAAAACCAACCTTCCAAGTTTACATGCCACAATCGGCTTCTTTAATGGTTCACCAGTCATCTGGCAATTCCTCCATTTATGCGCATCTTTGACTTTCTTGTCCAGCTTTTCTGGCTTCTTCTTTTGTTTCACTTGTTCACATCGCTTTGGAATTGTTCCTCCATCGGCTCCCATTGTTGTACTTGTAGTAATATAGGCAATAAAATGTTAAAATATATTGATTGAAGTAATAACAGTAAAAAAATAACAAAGTTTCTGTAAACTTAAAGACGTCAGATGTGGAAACAAATTTGTTAAAATTTTTTCTAAAAGATCCTATTTTCGTGTCAAGAATTACTAATGAGGATGAACAAAAAAAATTTGTTGGTAAAAAAGTACCGTAATTTTTAAATAAAAACAATTCTTTTTAAAGTTTACAGTATTGTTTATTTTAAAATTTGATCAACTCTGTAATTTGAAGCAAGCTGGCTATTATCGAAATAGACTTCAAGTGGTGGTCGTGGAAAAGCATACAGTATTAATAAAGCATTTTATTCAACAGAAAAAGTATATGTCATTAAAACATGAAAATGTAAAACAATAACAAGATTGATCAAAAGAGAGAGAGATAGATAGAAGATTTAATTGAATTTCGTTTGTGAAAAATTCATTTCAGGATGTTGTGCCATAAAATTCTGCAAAAAAATGCAAAGAATTAGTAAAGATGATAACACACGTGATTACTGTAACAAGTACTTTTATACAAGGATTTGCATTGGTGCAGTTCAACCCAACTTAAAAAGTACAGTAACTCATTCATAAACACCTATCACAACCAACTACGCCCCTCCAGTACTTGTTACAAAATCATCAAGCAAAAACATTCGAATTTTTGCTCAATAATGCTCCCATAAAATTACCTTTAAAACATCTTGTTTCTTCTTTTCTTCAGAAGTTGGAAGGCCAAGTTCTTTTTGACGTTGATCATACATCATCTTTTCAACCATTTGACGAGTTTCACCTTCTAAATCAGAGAGCTTTGAATTTTCTGGTACAACCTTTCGAGTATTGATTGGAGATTCATCCACAAAAGTACGATTCCACCAATTCATTGTATTTAACTAAAAAGGAAAAATGGAATTAGCTATGAGACAGAACGGTAATACAAATGTTAAAGAAAGCTAAGGGTGAACAATGGTATACGGTAATTGGGGTATCCCCGAAACTTCCGATAAGCTAGCGATCAAGCTTTATGCCCTTGTGCACCCTTACTCCATCCCCAAATACAGTAATTCCAACTAACCTTTTCAAAAGTAATTACTACAGTTTTTCGATCTTCAATAATCCAATTAACAGAATCTAGTTTAATGTCTTCAATAAGTTCGCCATTAAGAATTGGAGGTTGTCCTTTAAGACCACAAAAAATATGACGTTTCTTAACTTCACAAGTAACATGTGCACCCTTAAGAGGGAAAGTAGCTTTCATAGGAACACGAATTTCAATTTCTGAAAGAGTTTGTGTCCATTGATAATGTTCATGATCATAGCCATTTCCTTCATTAGGTTTTAGCTTTCCTTTATCTTCTTCATTCTCTTCTTCTTCATCAGCTTTTGTTGCAGCTGTAGATGAAGGTGGTGGAGGTTGTGAAGAAGCAGATGGTTGTTCAGATTGTTGTTGTTTTTGTCTGAAAAAAGAACAAAGTGTTAAAAGTGAGATAATGAGTAGAGGTTTTAAGCATTAAGAGAGTTCCAAAGCCGTGTTTACTTTAAACTTTAAGAATAATCTACCTTGCAAGTTTCTTTTGTAGCTCTTCAGCTTCTTCATCTGTTATTTCTTTAATCTTTGGCTCATCATCAGCAATAGTAGTATTAATAGTAGCAGCTTTGAATTGAGCTTCTTCTTTAGCTTTTTGTGCTGCACGCATTTCAGTAAGCTTACGATTTTGTTCATCCTTTTGTTTTTGCTTTTCTGCTTTAAGCTGCAATATATAAATATAATATTAATTATCAAGTCTCCATAAAAAGCTATACCTTTTCAACATCATTTGCATATTTATCATATACTTCTAGCAGCCGTCTACGAGATGTTGCAATATCCATACCAGTAAAATAATCAGATTTACGATTTAAAAAATTAAAAATTAAATCAAATAAATCATCAATTCCACCACCTTCCATATTTGATAAAAGTGATAATAAAATTCCATCATATTTTTCATAATCAGATACGGGCATCTTTGAAATTCAGAATTTGAAAAATGATGATGATATTAGAGCACCTATAAAAGATAAAATTATATAAATGAGATTTAAAAGTACAAAATAAAAGTTTAATAAGCAACGTAGCAAAAGAAAGAAAGGAGAATATTCGCGAAACAAAAAAAGAGCAGAGAAAAAAAAGTAAGGATGTAAACGTCGGAGTAAACTTCAACAAAGAAATTGAGAGGCAGTTTAGCAAGAGAAAAACTTTAATAACAATAATTTTTATACATTCAAAAATTACAGTATCCTGAAACAAATGCTTTATCTGAAGCAGTAGCGATGTCCAATTTCCATGATTCCTTGCATCTGTATTACAGCTGTAATAGATGCATTACATTACAGCATCATACCCACAATTTTCAACCAAAAATTTAACTTCTTTAAGGCACTTTTTTGCAGCTTTATGAAGTAAATTTTCATCATTTTTATTTCTTCTTTCCCATTTTCTTCGTTTTTCTTTAATATCTTTCTCCATTTCAAAACATTCTTTAACTTCTTCATCAAACTAAAGATCAAATTTATCTTTAAAACTTTGTCGAATTGTAATGTTGAGAATCACATTGAAGATGCTTGTATTTTGTAAGTTCAAAGCTAAGATCATTGATGAGTGAAGAAACACCAGCTTCATTCTTGTGTTTATTGAGTAAATTAATGTTAGAATTTAAATAACTTCTAAAAGTAGTTTTTAAAATTATTAATTGAAGACTACAGTATATACTAATGGATATGAAATTTAACTGATATTTTTACAGTTGTAATTTTTTGTATTTCTGAATTGGTTAAAACAAACAAAGCATAACAATATCAAAGAAAGCTATCATGCCAAATATATGCTCTTACATAAACAATTTTTTTTAGTCTCAATAAATACACAACGTTGTCTTATGTTTGTTTCTTTTTTGATTTTTCTAATAAGAAATCTGTGGTAGTTTTTAAAATTCAAAAAAACGTCATCACTTTTTTTTGCGTGGAACATTGAAAAAAAGATTTTCCCGCCATTTTTGGGTGAGCGCGAGAGCTCTCTCTAGAGAGAGAGAGACAAAGATTTTTTTCTTCCTCCTCTTCTTTTTTTCAAACCCATTCTTTTTTTGTTGCTGCTGCTTTTTTTTTTCAACGTCGATCACTTTTCTTCTCCTCTTCTTCAGATCTCGCTTTATTTCTTCATCTCTTTTTTTGCCTTAAAAAAGCATGGAACAAATTCAAGAATCTTCACCACCTCCATCTGCAGCTACAGCTGCTACAGCACCTGTAATCCCAAAAGATTGGGAAACACTTGATCCAGAAAGCTTTCTTCAACTTCTAAACAATGAAACTCTCACCGTCAATGATATCATTCAATTTGGACGTTCATCAAAAGCAGCAGAAAAATTTATTAAAGACAATCTCTCCAAAATTAATGATTTAAATCCTTTCTCTATTATGATTGAAGATGATTTTCCATCAGATGATGATAGAATTTATCATTTTTATATTACTGTTCGGCTTGGTCGTAATAATACTGTTACTGGTAGTGATGAAGAAAAGCTGCTTGCTAAAACTTCTACAGATATGCGGGAAATTTTGGGCTATCTTCAACCTGATGTCTTGGATATAAAGCTTACCTACTTTTCATCATTCAAAGATGAAATTGAAGAAATTCTTGGTCGTTCATTAACTGTAAGTTTGATGGGAGGGGGGCAAGGATGGAGGGAGTGGTATAGGTGCTATAGAGGATCATGGCCTGGGGGCAGATGTACATGAAGGTGGAACTGGTGGAGATATATGTTGGTGCCATCAAATACCCTTGACTCCAACCCTTAGAATCGAGGGACCCACTAGTGTGCTGGGATATAACACTGCCTTCAGTATCGAGCATATGACAGACTTGATGAAGATACTTTTATTAACAAAGACACTAATCTATCTCATTTTTATAGGAACCTGAAATTACAAAGCTTCAATGGAAATCTCTTCATCTTCAAATTGATCGTGAACGTAAAAAGCAAGCACATATTCTTGAAGAAAATGGTTTTACAGAAGATGATTTTGAAAAGGCTAAAGAAGCTGTCTTACATACTGCTAAACCTGGTACAATGCCAATTGATATATATGATTCTGCATATGCCATTGAAGCTGGATATGAACAACTTATTCTTAAACTTAATCTTATGCAAGCAACTTCTCAAGAACTACAAGATGATTTGGAACATTGCCGTTTTGGTAAGCTTGTTTTTATCATTGGTGGGGGATTAGCGGAGCTGCTTGGAATTACCTGCTGTAACAATATAATAGTAATCACAACGATTGTTGGGTTGCTGTCTTTATTGAAACTATTGTGATACATTTAATTAACATTTTTCCTATTTTTCAGATTGCCTTCGTGATAATGTTGAAAATAAAGTCTGTTAGATCTTGATGACGTGCTACTACTATTATTATTATTTCTGATCTCAAGTTATTACTACTGTATTTTATGATCCGTATTATTTGTTAAATAAAATATTTTTATAACATTTTTCCTGTGTTACTTTGACTACAAAATACATATTTTGATAGATGTGTTATTGCTTTTCATCTCTTTTTCTAAGCACAGATTACTGTAAGGTGTATCTTTTTCCCTGTCGATCTTATCCATCATTGAGCTATATAATTTATATGACTTTGTGAACAGTGGTTAGGATATAGTTTAGCTCTATAACTTATATGTTTTTTCTCTATCATCGTTGTCAAGTTAATGAAGTGAAAAATTGAACAAAAGTTTGTTCTTCCATGTTTAGCAAACTGCCAGAGATCATTGTTCTGTTTTTCTTGATAACACGTTACTCTTTGTAGTTTTTCACCTTGTCTTTAACAGCAGCATAATTTATAATGCTTTAATGGAATACTGTATAGCATCACATCCAACGTTAGTAACCGACAATGCTGACTGCAGTTCCATCATTATTAAAATCTAAAATTCATGCAAATCCAGGATCACATTTTTGAAAGATTGTGATTTGTCGTAAGTTACTGTTACAGTAGCTAAATTGTTAAAAAAGATAGTAATATGAAAAATAAAATTTTTTAAATTACTTTCATTTTGACAATAATGCTAAAATAAGATTGAAGTTACTTTCAACTTTAGAGTAATGGGCCGAAACAATGACGATACAAGAAGAAGAAAATCAGGTGAAGCTTTAACTCTTTTATTTTTAAATTTTTTTTTCTTTGTACTTCATACTTTTTTGTAATAACACAAAACTTTGCACTTTGTTGTTGACACTACTATTTCTACTTTTTTGTAAAATAAGAAAACTTTCTTCAATTACAGTATCACTAAATAACAATATATGAGCTGCATAAAAATTTTATTTAACAAAAAAACCTATACACAATACCGTAACAATCAATGATAAATAGAAAAATAGAGAATTACCGACGAGCAAAAGATTTTTGCATATCACGACTTGAACCAGCTGCACGTTTTCGTCTCGCGTTAACAGAATCTTCTAACGTTCGTCCATCTACTGCAGATTGAAGCATTGGTCTAAAAAATGGTAAATATTATAAAACAAGCAGAAATACAAAAAACAAACCGAATAAATGATGGACCACTTTCTGCATGAGCTTGTGAATCTTCTAATTCTTTTTTTAACATTTCATGCGTCTTTTCAATTGTTTCTTTTCGATGTTCATTTCTCCAACTTGCATTTTCCAACATTTTTTGTCGCTTTCTTTCCATTTCTGCTTTTTTGTTATCAACTTTATCACATGTTGAACGACGAGGTGGTAATGGTGAATCATCTGGAGAAGATGTAGACGATGAACTTGAAACTTGATGTCTTTTTCTTTCTTCTTCTGAATACCTTCGTTTCATATTCATTCGATGCCTTTGATAACTTTCTTCATCATCATCAGAATAGTCACGTCTTTTATGCTTTCTTTCTTCTAAAAAAGTATTTCATTAAAATCAACCAAAAATACCTTTAAAAAATCCCTTACCATAGTGCCTGCTATCTCTTTCTGATTTTGATTCTTTTCTTTTACGCTTTTTCTCTTTTTTAGCTTTCTTCTTTTCTTTCTTTTCTTTATCATGTTGATATTCTTCCATTAAAGCTTTTCGAAGATTCATTTGTATTGCTGGATTATCATAGATTTCACGCTTACGTAATTCAGCTTTTGTCTGAAAAAATTATTTACATATATTAGAAAGATTCAATAATAGTAGACCGACCACAAAATCAAAGCTTAAAAAAACCACCAAATGGTAAAGGTCTAGCAAAATATATCCTTATTCAACCCGCAGGAAAAACCTCCTTACCTTAATAGCAACAAGTGGATCTTCGTGCATAACAACATCTAAACCAAGTGCCGAAACTTTATTATTTCGATTAGATGAATGTGTTACAGATTTAATAAAAGATTTATCAATAGCTTCAGATTTTTCTGCATCAGCATCTTTTCGAGCAACATCAGAATATAGTTCAAAATCTTTTGTTAACTGTTTTCCAAGTAAAAAATCTTCTCGATGTACATCAGCTTTTGGTCCGTCATACATCCACTTGAGCTTTGGATCATCTGATGACATTAGTAATAAAAGTGGTAATAGTAATAAAGTTGGTAAATTTGAGAGAAAAAAATATTGAAACTCTTTTTTTGTTGTTAAAAAAATTTCAAAAATTGCTTTTTTGTGCGTTTGGCGTTGATAGACATTTTGCCAAAGAAAGAAAAATGAAGAAGAAAAGATTACAGTTTTTTTATGCAAGTGTTTGTTGTTTTTAAAAGTAACAGATATTAGAGATATCATTGCAAGAAAACTCATGTTTTTTTAAAACTCAGATTTCAATGGCATCTTTTTTAACAACTGTTTAAAATTATGCTTTTAAAATGTAGGCGTCTAATGTCTTGGACACTCTCTTTGAACTCATAAAAATTCTTTTCTAAAATAATTAAAATTTTTTTTATATAATCATAATAATAAAGCAAATCCTTCTATTACCAACAGCAAGCAGATATATTTCACAAGGAATAAAAAGAATGGAAAAATAATGACGACAATGACTTTCTACTTTAAAGTAATGGGCTGAAACAATGATGATTTTCTTCTTCATCAGGAGTTTAACTTCACCTGAAGAAGAAAAACAGGTGAAGTTAAACTCTTTTATATTTAAATTTTAATAGATTATCTTTTTTGATAGTAATTCGAAAATAGAAAATGAGATTTTTTGAGTTACTGTGAATAAACATCTTATGCCAAATTTGCTCGATTAATTACATATAAAATTTTGTGTCAGTTTTATTATCAAACTTTCTTTAATAAATTAAATTATATAAATAATTTCAAATAAAATTTTTTTTAAAAAACTTAAAGTTCATCCTTGGTGAAAACTGGCAAAATAGCAGGTGGTCCTTGAAAAACTTGATCAGCCATTTCATTCTCTTCAATACTGACAATTCCATCATTATTAAAATCTAAAATCCATGCAAATCCAGGATCACGTTTACGACCCTCTTTTTCTGGCTTCTTTTTGTTCTTTGATGATGCTTCAGCAACTTGTGTCTTTTGTTTTGCTGCTGTTTCCATTGTTGCTTGATCTCTTTCCATTATTTGTTTAAATTCTTCAAAATCAATCTTGCTATCGCCATTGGCATCAAAATATGCAATGTAATATCTTGCTGCAAGAATATTGTCAATATCTTCATTTGTCCATGTCTTGCCAAATTCTTTTCTCATTGTTTCAGCAAAGCGGACAAGCTCGGATTCAGTGAAATCTGAAAGAAATTTCGTTTTAGATTTTAAACAAAAATTATAAAGAGATAGTAACTCTAAAAAATAAAGAAAAAAATGCCTAGGTTATTTTAATTTCTACAGTAACCCAAAGAGTGTATATCAAAAACTCGAAGTTACTTTCAACAAAGAGAGTAACCATAAAAAGAGAAAATTAAATTTTAAAGTTACTTTCATTTCTACAGTAACGCAAAAAAGTTGAAATAAACCGTTTAAAGTTATCCCCATCGCTACAGTAATCAAAAGATTTACGACTAAGGTTTTTTATAGTAACACGAAAAATACTAAAACAATTTTTTTGATTACTTTCAATTCTACAGTAACCCAAAAAAGTGTGAATCAAAAATTTGAAGTTATTTTCAACAAATATAGTAACCACAAAAAATGAAAAAATAATTTTTCTGATTACTCTCATTGTGACAGTAACGCAAAAATGTGAAAATAAACAGTTTCGAGTTACTCTTATTAATTGAAAGTAGTATTTTAGCAGTTTTTAGTTTTAGAAGACAGTAACCCAGAAGGTAAAACATTAATTATTCAATTGTTATTATTTTGATAGTAACAAAAAAAAGTAAAAATCAGAAGTTTTGAAGTTGCTTTCATAGTGGTAGTAATTCAAAAAAGTAAAACTAAATTTTTGTGGTTACTGTAGGTGGGAAACAAGCTTTTTAAAAAATTTGCAAACTTTGTTTAAAACTCTTTGAGCTGCTATTTTAATATTATTTTTTTGCGATAGGTATTAATCCTCTCCTTTAAGATGTCCCTCAGGTTAAGCCGCCAAAAGTGGACTTCTTTCAAAGCCCTGATTCTAAGGATGCCAAAATATAACTGTAAAAAATTACATGTATCATTATTTAAATCCATAAATTTAAATTGTTTTTCCAAGGACCATTCTTCAACTTCTAACATTTCAATATTAAAATTAAGCCAATGTTCATCATTTGGAATATGCTTCCATACTAAAACCACATCAATTAAATTTCTTCAAATACCCCTATTTACTAAACCTTTAGATTTATTTTTTCGACTTAAACGAAATGGTACAGAAATTTTTCGAAGTTCTGTATCACACATTCCTCGCATGCCTTTATCTAATCCAGGCATGACCATTCCAGTACCAAGTTGAATACGAATTGGTCCACGTCCATATGTTTGATCGAATTTTTTTCCATCTTCTAAGAAGCCTTTGTAATGGAATGTAACAAAATCTAGTCGTTTTCCAGCATGAGGGCAAGCAGCTGGACGCCAAGTTTTTTCAATCTAAAAAATACTTATTTTTAGTTAATTTTGATATGCTTGAAAGATTAATTATACTATCAACTTAAAAACTTTTTCCATTTCCTTATTTCATAGCGATGTACGAGTTTGTTGAATCTCTTGAAAAAATGATATTTTATTTCGAAAAAACCGATTGATTTCGACATCAGAAAAGATTAAAAATTTGTTAGCCCATTATGACAAAAGTGAGAGTAACGCTAAATTTTTTGTTTTCAGTTTTTGGTGTTATTGTCACTGTGAAAGTAACACCAAAAACTAAAATCATTTTTATGGATTTACTATCATTATGATAGTAATGTAAAAATAAGAAATTGCGAATGTCAGAATTACTGTCATCACCCCAAATTTGTAATACTTCACTCAAAAAATTGGTTTGTCATTACCTTAATATCAAGTGGTCCACCATTAGATGTTTCTTCTAATGCTCGAATTTGTGCTGCTGTCATTGGTTTCCCTTCACCTCGAATTTCAATAACTGGAATACTTTCTTCTGGTTTCTTCTTTTTTCCAATTGCATTTGCGGCTGCTAAATCAACTTCAACAGTTCCAGTTCCATCTGTATAAACTAAAATGTTAAAGGAATGTTAAAGATAATGGTTGTAATTGAAATTTTAAAAAGTGACAGTAATCCATAACTTGAAAAAAGAAATTTTTGAGTTTACTTTCATTTTGATAGTAACACTAAAAAATGAAAATAATTTTTTTGGTGTTACTTTCTTTGGGATAGTAAACGAGAAATAACTAAATATAAAATTTGCAGTTACTGTAATAATAAAACATCTTGTGCCGATTTGCAATATTATTGTCTAAGGAAACTCACCGAAATCTAAACATATCACAAACAAAAACAACAAAATATTTAATTTAATCATGATTTTAATACAAGACAAATTTAAAGATTTCTTTCAATTTCTTTTAAAAACGTTGAAATATTAAAATGAAGAAAGATGGATGGATGACAATGGATCAATATGATTTCAAGAATGGCAATACCGCGTCGACGTTTCTCTCTTTTTCAACCTTCTTCAATCCATTCAATTCTATTTTTTTTTTTCAATGCTACTTTTTTTTTCTCCGTGTTTCCTTCCCATTCCTTTGCTTTTGAGCAGCACAAAGGTGGAGTTGACCTTCAAAGTGCTGCTCTCAAATAATTTTTTTTCGTCCTTCTTCTTCATGTTCAGGATTTGACCTATCTTAGATTAAAAGAGTGAGTGTTGCTGACATGTTTTTGCAATGTTTTTTTTTTGAAAGAAAAAATATTTTTTTACATCAAATTTTATAAAATTAATGATACCTTTCTTTTTTTAATCGCAGAAGATTAAATGCAATCGTTAAAAAATGTTATTTTTCATGAAATACAATTTAATGAATTTTCAAAAGCAGTAAATTATGATAAAGGGGCTGTCCAAAAATTACGTTATCGTTATTTTCGATAAAAACCCTGTACATCAAAGGCACTTTTTGCCGCACATAAAAGGCGGCACGGTCATTTACCCCACCCACCCAGATAACGTAATTTATGGACAGCCCTAAATGTGAAAGTAATGCCAAATTTTTTGATTTCAGTTTTTGATGTTACTATCTCCGTGATATTAACAACGAAAAGTTTAAATTCAAAATCCCACGTTTGTAGATAACATATTCAAAGCAAATTGATCCATTCTATATTTTAACAAATTTATTAATCATAAAAACGCATATATTCTTAAATACAAAAAAAAATTATTTTTATCATTTTTAAATTGATTCATTTTTTTCATTATTTCCATGTTTGCTGCTGCTATCATTCAATTTGTGATTTCCATGTTTGCTGCTGCTATCATTCAATTTGTGAATTTGTTTCCGAGTTACACTTGGAATTGGACTTCTACCATAACCACCATCTTGTGCTGCTGCTCGTGCCATCATTTCAGCTTCTGCTTTTGTTGTATAGGCAAATGGATCATCTGCAAAAGGTAACAAAATTTACAATATAAAAAACACAGTATTCCAAAAAAAAAAATGAAAGAGCGGTTTTATTCACAGCAGCGTATACTGTAGAAAGACTTTGTTGACTGGCATCATACAGTGCAGAAAAAAAGATCGAAAAAAAAGAAAAACAAAATTTTACGTTATCGGCGTTGGATGGTGCCAGTCAAAAACTTTTTCAAAAGTCCCGGATTTACAAAAACGCTTACTTCTTATAGCCATATATTCTTTTTTCTTTGCTTTTCCCTTTCGTACAATAGCAATCATAGCTAATCCAGCAATAAAAATAAGTAAAGCAATTATAAATGCTGCAGCAGCGCCATACCACATATTACGTTGTCTGAAAACACTATTTAGATATACAATGCGTCGCGATACTTTCCTTCCAGGGCATGCCCTTTGCAAATGCGCGCAACATGCACAACAACTGAAAAAAAGAAAAAAAATGCATGAGTTTTTTTTTCCAACACTGGGCAAGGGGTATGCCGCTGGAAGGAAAGTATCGCGACGCATTGTAGCATATATAAAAAAAAACTTACTCTTGTGTACAGTCTTCATAATTACTCCCAAAGGCTCCAGCATTGTTTACATTACTTGTTAGACTTGTTGATTTTGGTAGTATTGGTGTTGGAGATTTAAAATTGACATCTGGTGCTGCAGGTTCCGTAGTTACAACAGGTGGAATAGTTGTTGCAATAGATGATATTGCCCCAGGTACTGTAGTTGTGCTGGTTGTAACAGGTGCAGTTGATGTAGTAGGTATTTCTGGTTTTGACAAGATTACAGGTTTATCACAGCCATTTTGATCATACTTTGTAAAATCAGGGAATAAAAAAATTTGTTGATATGTTGCATTTGTTCCAAGACAAAATTTGCTACCATTTTCTTTTCCATCAGTAAGATAATATTTTGATCCAACAGATATGACATTAAGATTACATGAAGATGTGACAATTTGTGGAGTACTACGAAGAACAGGTCTAAGCTTTTGAGTATATGGATCATAAACACAATGAACATCTTCCTGAAAACATGTAGGGACATTATGGAAGGCACAAAAATAACGAGAACAACGTAATCAAAACTATCTCAGAAATACATCATAAAAATTTTAGGGATAATCAAATGCTCTACTCTTCGCAAAAATCTAAAGTGAGCTATGTTTCCGATTTCCCACAAACCCGCCCGTACTGCATGTTTAAGTTCAACATACCATAAAACAAGTTTCTTTTCCATGTTCTATTTCTTCGTATGTTCCATTATTTAAAGAAAATTTATGAGTTGTATCAACATAAAGAACATTTCCATCTTTATCATAATAAGGTGTCTTCTTCATTTCAAGTAGGAAACCATCATCAGGATAAGTTTGATTATAATATTCAATAAGTTCATCATTTTCATATCCAATAACCAAAAGTCGTCTTAGTTTTTTCCAAAATAATCGATCAGCATAACCCAAAAGTGCAAACTTTTTTACATCAATTCTAACAACATCAACTGCCTTAATTCGATATGCCATTTCTTCATTATAATCATCCAATTTAAATTCAGCAATTTTTGTACCATTAAAATATAATGCACCAGTGGGATTAAGATATGCAGCTTGTAAATAATGTTTATCAAGTTGTTCATTTAAATCACATTCATCTAAAAAATAATTCTTAGATCATTGTGATACTTACTGCATTATAACTGTTATAAATAGATGCTGCTTCTATTTATGCTAATGCGATTGTTAAGGTTACTATTTAATAAAGCTGCTCAGCGGCAGTAACACATCGACTAAATCGAGCAAGACAATCGACAATCAAAATTATACAAAGAAAAACGAGGATAAAAATAAGAGCGAGAGAGAGGAGAGAAAAGGATACACTTTGCCAGAAGAGTTAACATTTTTGAAAGTTTGATTTCCAGTGTTCTAGAACTGCTTCGCCCCGATTTTGCCCCGCCCCAAAGCGCCCCGACTCGCCCCGCGCGGGGCGAAGGGCGGGGCGCGGAGCGACTTTTAAAAAAATCGACAAAAAACGATTATTGAGTGAAAAAACCGGGGCAAAGGGCGGGGCGCGGGGCGACTTTTAAAAATCGTCGGGGCGAAGGGCGGGGCGGCAAAAATACAAAAGCAAAACACTGTTGATTTCTTTCCATCAATAACTATTAGTCATTATTAAATTTCGATTGCTGACGTTATATTTTCAAGAAGTATTGTAAAAAGAAGTGCTCTAATCTTAAAAGAAAAGTGTTCGCCTTATAATACATATGTATATACGAGCTAGAGAGATTCCGCAATACACAACTTCTAACAAAGAGACATACCATTAATTCCAAAAACATTAGCAGCAGCAACAATAACAAAAATAATGAATAATTGATAAAATATCATCATTTGTTCCTTTCTTTTTATGGCGTTGGACAGTTGAAGCGATGGTGAATGAAAGGAAACATTGACAACATTTGATAAAAAAAATTTACATACTTACTGAATGCAAAAATGATCATCAATCACGAAAAAAGATGGGGGGCTTGATTTTCATTTAAAAGTTGCTTCATTTCTACTTTATTTTCTTTCTACAAGTTCATTCAAAGCAAACATGGTTGCTGCTGCTGCAAATTGGTTGAATCTTTTGTTTTGTGTGCTGCTACTTCTTTCTTGTTGTAAGAATCTCAATGCTGCTGCTGCAAGAACAATTTCTATTGTATGTTTTTTTACCATTATACATTGTTATTATAGTAGTTTTTATAGAATGAATGCTTAAATAAATGGTGTCAATTTGATAATGCTGAAATTACAAAAATTCGACTACCATTTCAAATTTATCTTGGTGATTCTTTAACAGTTACAACAACAGATCCCGAATTTAAGAAGTAAGCCGAATCTGCTTTTTTTAGTACTACTTTTTTGCGTCCATTTTTGGAAAAAGTACGCTTTTGTCGATACGCCTTGCAATTTATGTTGTTGATGCTTTTTTTTGATTACAAAAGGGGTTAAAGGTGGGGTTATGAAGCTCTGATTTTGTTGGCTTATGCCTTCTAACCGATTACGAAATTTTATTTCCTTAATTTTGATTAATCTAAAGCTCTGGCAGCCCGCATTTTAATTTAATTAGCCCCGCCTTAACTCTAACTGCATCGCCGTTTATTGCAGAGCAAAACCTATTACTCATTTTAATATACCTTGTTATTTTTAGCATCACTGTATCGTTTTATTTATATGATAAAACAAAATGGGATATCACAAATGAATTTCATCAACGTAATAGTTATTTATCAATTTTTGTTCCATATGAAGTAAGACCTGATAAAACTGAATATTGTGAATTGAAGAATCCTACCGCTAAATGTAAAACTGCTCAAGAATGTGAAATTCTTTTAGGTGATATATTGGGAAACACCGATTACTTGAAATATTTTGCAACAATTACATTGGGTAATTCAAAGTTAGAAAATTCAAGTAATGCACAAATTGCTAAATTCAAATATGTTCCATCTGGTGATATAACTTTAAGAGAATCTCCTCGATCATTTGATGATAAAGCTGCTGGATTTCTTAGAGATTTAAAAGTACTTTTTTCGTTTTCTTATTGTAGAGATCATAATTATTTTTTTAAGATAAAATGTTTGAGAATGCGACCTCGTACAACAACGACTACCACATCAACAACTACAACAACGTCTCCATCAACGACTTCAACATCTTCTACACCGTCTCTTGATTCAACGTCATCAACAACGACGACAAATAATCCTGATGTATCTATTCCTCCTGCACCTGGACCATCTAATCCTTCATCACCAGAAAAATCATCAACTGTAAATCCATCATCAGCTGATCCAACACGTGGTACAAGTCAACCTGAAACTTCTCAAACTGCTGCACCAGGTCCAAGTAGTAATCCAGATGATCCAAGCAAACTTTCAACAACAACTGTAAATCCAAGTATATAAAAATCTTTCAATATCATTTGTTTATATCTTTTCTGTTTTAGATAATGGCACTGAATCTTCAACAAATCCTACTGGACCCAATGATAATCATGGAAGTACTCCAACTTGCTCTGATGCAAATGGATGTCCTGTAACTCCAAAGAAGAATGATGATGGTACTGATGAAACTGCAGATGCTGGAAGTGGATTTGGTCTTACGGTATGTGTACATGTTTTTATTTTATGTTTAAAAAAGATATTTATATATTTTTTTAAAATATTTATTTAATTAATTAATCTTTATTCATGATTAATTTATTTTAAACAAAATTTGAAGAAACAATTTTTTATGTCACTAGCAGGATTAGAACCTCTACCCTTTCGGACGATAGCCATGCGCCGTCTCTCACTGAGACATTGGAGCAGCAATAAAAGACTATTCAATCAAAGAAAAATTGGAGCTCTAATTCTCTCAGCAAGGCTTTGGACACCTATCTAAAAGTACTATTTTTTCAGGATAAGAATACTTGGGAAGCAAATGAAGATGGATGGACTGGCCCTTATGCAAGTAAGCATTACACACATTCTTGTTATTAAATCATTTTATATTCATCACTTTTTTACAGATCGTAATCGTGCATTGGTATTTCTCTTTGGAAATTGTGTTATATTGGCAGCATTCTTTATAACAATTTTTGCAATGATTATGGGTGGCTGCCTTTTCAATGAAGCAGCTATGAATGCAGCAGAAGATGCTGATAATTATTATGTTAATAATGAACAGCCGCCACCATCACAAGTAGCTCCATTATAATTTATATGTTTGTGATTGGTTTTTATTTTTTAATTGTAATACAAATATATTTGTAATGTAAATATAAATTGGTAAATTACAAATTTTTATTATGATTTTGATGGAATCCGATATCGTTTCTGTGTCTGAAAATTGTTTATCTTCTGTTAATCCGGATATATTCGTTGCATCGGTTAAAGATGATGTTGATGTGCTATTTTGGAGATGCTGAATGCCCTTCTTCTGTCGATATCAAAAGTGACCTTATAGCTTTTTCATTCATATTTTTTTGTCATCTTCACACAACTACCGTATTCCATTGGCAGTTCTAATTCTCGCTCAAGGCCAGTGTTTTCCCGAGACCGCAACCGAGACTCATAAGGGTCTCGATTGGTTGCGGTTGCGATTGAAATTGTGGTGGTCTCGTCTCGGTAGCGATTCAAAAAGTGCGGTTGCGAATGAGTTTAAAAGTTGCGATTGGTCGCGGTTGCGATAAAAGTGGTCTCGGGAAAACACTGCTCAAGGCAACAACATAAATATGGAGAATAGCTGAATTTTTCCTTCTTGATTCAATAATGAAATTATGAAATAACATTTGTACTAAAAACATAGATATTTTTTCTCACTTTTTACTTACAACTTTTCTTTTAAGCTTTTCCCAAGTGCAATAACAACCTTGTTTATATTAATGGTAATCGAAGAGAGCGACATATGTGTTTTAATCCATCTATTGTGTATCATCAAAAACAAACGACGGCTATAATTAACTTCTCACATAATATTTAACTTAGAGTAAAAGTTTCTTTTTTTATTTGATCATCGCACAATTGATGATGGTGACATTGCAGTTGATTCATTTAAACTATTATTTGAAGAAGTCTCACTTGGATCTGGTGTTTCTAGAATAGTAGTATCAAATGAATGATTATTGATTGATTGAGGTAAAGCTGTTGAAGTTGATACCAAATGACGATGTTCTTCTTCTTCTCTTTCAAGCATACTGTAAGCAGGTGGTGGAATACCATTTTGTGGAGGTGATGCAATAGAATCAAAAAAATCCTAAAAGAGTAACTTGATATAATACTGACAAGGGACCGTTTTCAGGTGTTACCTATGGATTTCTTCGGGACTAGGGGGAATCAACAGCTCATAGCAAGGGATGAAAAACCCCCAAGGGGTTTGGGCCCGTTCGCTATTTCAGGGATTATATAGCATTTTGCTATTACACAGTAAGTAGCAGGCGATGAACGCTTTAGTTATAAAATTACGTTTGTGGTGGTTTCTGATGGTTGTATACGCTAAAATAAAACTTTTTATAAATAATCAATCATATTCCATGAATTTACAACCATCAGAAACCACCACAAACATAATTTTATAACTAAAGCGTTCATCGCCTGCTACTTACTGTGTAATAGCAAAATGCTATATAATCCCTGAAATAGCGAACGGGCCCAAACCCCTTGGGGGTTTTTCATCCCGTACTATGAGCTGTTGATTCCCCCTAGTCCCGAAGAAATCCATAGGTAACACCTGAAAACGGTCCCTTGTGAATATAAAATGGCACAATTAAATACATGTTTAATATCTGCAATTGCTACGGCCCAAAAATGATGATAGTAACATTTGAATTGCATTGTACCCAAAATTGTGAAATCATTTTTTCCCATATTTTCCTGATTACAATCCAAAACAAAAGGGATAATTTCGGTTGGGCACCTTATACTGTATTAAATAGAAAGAATTGTTACCTGATAAGAAGGTGGTGGTGGTAATTCAGCTAATAATAATTCATCATAAAGATTTTGTGATGGTTGTTCATCTTCAAGTTGTTGACGTAATTCACGAATTGTATTTTGCATGCTTTTATTTTTCTTATAATTCTAAAAGAAAAAAACATTTTGAAAAGAAAACATTTTTACAATTCAATGAACTTACATTCATTATAAATTGAATCATAAAGCCACAAGAAATTCCGCCAATAACAAGTAAAAGTTGGATCATATATAATACTCTAAAGTGTTACAGTAATCATTCAAATTTAAATTTTCTAATAAAAAAGGACTTACAAAAAATAATTATAACGATTAATTTTTTCAAATTTTTTAGCTGTTTCTGGCCAATAATCATAGAGAAATTTGTTTAATAGAAATTCATGATCAAAAAAATGAAAGGAAAATAAAAATACACTATATATTCTTGCATATATCTGAAAAATAAAAGGTTGAAGATTACTGTAAGCAAATAAACAAGGATAAAAATGAAATCACACTGGGTGACGTGAATCTGCTTATTTCGGCTTCTGTAAAGGAATATCTTCTACCAACCGATTGACCAACTGCACACATCTTCAATGTTAAAGCTGACTTACCAAATCACAAGCAAATGTAAATATAAATGGTATAAATAAATGATCAATATCCAAAATAAAACCAATAAATACTAATATAACTGGAATTATAAAATAAAATTTTGATGGAAATGGATCATACATGTCAAATAAATGCAATACTGCAATGCATTTACAATAAAAAACAAGAATAATTAGACATTCGACTTTATCGACAAAATGAATAGCAGCTTTTGCATCAGCCATAGCTGCAGCGATAGATGCTTGATGATTTTCTTCTACTTCTTCTTCTTCTTGTATTGATTGATTTTGATCATTTGATATCGTTGTTGCATCATCATTTTCAACGCTTGAGGCATCATCATCATCATCAAAATTTGATGACATTATTTTTTGAACAAAAAACTCTTTGATTGACAGCTTCATAAAATATTTGCTTTTTCGATCAATGAAAAAAACAATTATTTTCAAAAAATTTGCATAAAACATTTATCAAATTATCCCCAAAAATAACTGATAAATTAAGTAAACAGTTAAAAATAGTTCTGCTTAAACAAACAATAGTGGTAACAATTTTTTTAAATAGTTTTAACGTTTACACAATGTTATCTTTGGATTAATATAATCCCTAATCTTTTGTATACTGTAATGTTGATAGCAACATCATTAAACTTAAGATAACTTTTTATTATAAACAAATCACATAAAATAATATTTAATAAAAAACATACGTATTCTTATGTAACAATTAATACTTAATCATCTTATCATCAAAATACACATATAGAATTATATTAAATAACAAACATTTCTTTTTTCATTGATTATCTTCTTGCAGCTGAATGTTCAACTTTATTCTTCTCTATCAAGCATACTGTAAGGTGGTGGAATATTATGTTGTGGAGATGAAGAAACATGATCAGATAAAGCCTAAATATCTTTGTACAATAAATATATTACAAATAGATACAAAAAAATTACCTGATAAGATGGAGATCGCAAAAAATGATAAACTTTTTTTTCAAAAAAATGTTTGGATTACAAAAGGGAAGACGTTTGCTTTTAGCTGCTTGTGCTTGTGTTTTAAAAGTGTAATAAATTTTTTCAAGACTAAACTATTGAAAAACTGTGATTGTGAAAAAAAGATTGAGATCAATAAAAAAACAGATAAAAAAGATAAAAAAAAACACGCTTGTCATCGTAACCTAAAATCCCTTTCCCCCGGGTCTGACACTACGTTTAAAACACAAAAAATGAAATATCACAAATTTGTTATTCTTAATTAATTAAATCACATTTGTTGCCTTTGAAACAAAGACTATTTTTTTATTCATTTTAGGAGGATTAAAATTCAGTTTATTCCCAGGATGATAAGAGAGTGTCCTGAAATCACGTGATTCTTTGACTGGCTGGGAGGGATAAGTCAAAAGATTATGCTGCTCTAAAAGGTGGCACGAGATCAAAGCACAAAGGATCATCAAGAGGGAGAGAGGGATTCAAAAATTACGGAGAAAACATCACGTAATTTCTGGATATTCCCTAATGTTCTTTTTGTCTTGTTGTGGTGGACTAATTTGCAAACGACTTTTTATTATGTTATAAAACATTCCTAATAAAAATTCAATAAAATCTCATAGAGGTAGGCCAGGTCAAAAAAAAGAGTCCATATAAAAACAATTCAATTAATTGAAAGAAATTATTTTTTGTCGTACCAAAACGAAGTAATCAACGCGACAGTCGAAGGAAGGGAAGCAGCAGCAAACCATTATTGAAAAAAATATATTTCTTTTCTTATTATTAAATATTTTGTATAATAACATGTATAATAAAAAACTCTAATTTTTAGGGACTGTAAATTAATTCAATTTTGGACATGACTAATCTTTCACCTCTCTTACCTGCAACCTCACCCCCTGCTTCCAATAAAGTTTATACTTTTCAAGAACCATATCCTCAACACTTATCATTTTCAATTTCTCTTCCAATTATTCGATATATAATTAAAAATCCAAAATCTGGAATAGTTTGGAAAAAGCTAATCCAAACATGCAAATATTTTTACTCAAAATTTCCTGTTCTTCCTATTGGTAGAATCAGGGTTGATTACCTTGGGGAACGATATGTTGCTGATGAAGAACAGTTTAATCCTTCTTCATTTTTTCCACAGCTATGGATATACGATTCATTTTCTAATACACAAGGTGTTGGTATTGTAATACCTTTGATTCCAAAAATATATAAATTTGATCTTCTTTCTTTGAGCATTGGCTGTCATTTTTTTTTCATGGAATGATTATAAAAAGCTTACATCTTCTGGAACTATTAAAAAGCTTGAGTTTTATAGAGCTTTTATTATAAATGATAATGAAACGGTTGTTCCATTTGATAAGCTGGTTGAAAATTTGCATAATCTTGAAACCCTTATATTGTATGATTTTTATTAACAAAGGAATTGTCCAAAATCAAACACACAGCTTGGGACGGGGGATGTTGATGTCTCACTTCTCAAATTAAGTATTGTAATTGTGACGGTTCTCTTTTTAATATCAAGAATAAACTTTAACGTTTTAGCACTGCTTACAAAGACCCATATCAGCAACTTTTTACCGCAGAATCAGCTACAAAAATGATTGAACATCTTATGTCATTCAAAAATATGAGTACCTTATATTTGAGTGCTTATGTAGAATGTATCGATTTTTCATTATTCGTTGATTTTCTTATGGTAAGTTTATAGCGCTTAATTTTGGAAAACGAAAACTAATTGCATGGTTTTAGAAGAATGAAATCATCGATGTTCATTTTGATTATCGTTTTGAAGTTTCTGACGCTTTTAAACAAATGCTTGAAAATGTTTTGAAAGAAGTTCGTGAAAATCCTCGTCTAAAAACACCTCGTGTCTGTTTCTACAACAATTAAACGAAATTGGCTTACAAATTGTTGAAGTTCATCATCTGGGCAACTCACAAAACTTGCAACATGTCCGTATCTCGATATGTCTAAATTTTCTTTAACAACTATATTTGAAATTTGCTTTTTTGTTACATAAAGTTTCCAACATTTCACGACATCTCTGTCTGTTTCTACTACATATAAACGAAATTGATCATTGTTAAAACTTACAGCGTTTATAACACGAAAAAACGTGCTTATAATATTGTTAGATATGTTGAAGGTGATGATGACAAAAATGGTAAAACTATTTTGCAAATCATTATTCTACAAATCTGCTCAATATTTGGAAGAGCTGTCTCCAAGAAATGATGTTACTTTTGATATTGTTGAATACCTTCATACTGGAACACCAAACAAAAAATTATTTGTTTTTACTGCTGCTGAATGGGAACAATGCTGTGAATATATTTTGCCACAATTTTCAAATACTTTTCTTTTAAATGTTTTGTGTGCGCTGCTCATCAAAAGAATACATTTATCAATGCCAAAGAAAGCCCGGTTTTTCACTTAAAATAAAAATTACTAATTAAATTTTTGTTTTCTCTTTAAAATGACAGGCAAAAATATACTCCTATTCATTTATTACCTGTGCTTGATGTTGCTGCCAGTGGTCACTTTTATTTATTGCCAACAAATGTGTTCTTTTTTAATACCTGTTTCTTTCTTTTTTCATTGACTTGCTTTTTTTTTACGCGAACACTGAAAAACAGAAGAAAAAAAAGGGTAGATATAATAAATTGACTGCTACCATTGCCATTTAAAGAGGCAAGCACTTATTTAAAGGTGCTGTCACTTTTTTCTTTCCTGCGCACACGCCCAGAGGGAGACTTTTTCATGTTGATGTTGTTGTTTCCGGTCATTCCTTTTCCCTTTCTTTTTTTTCCTTTTGCTACTGCAGAAAACATGAAGCTTATGCTTCGATTACTACTTTTTTTTAATATTTGACAAAGATTTCCGGTGACAGGTGCTCTACAAGAGAAAAAGAAAATATGGGCGAATTATTATTATTTATTTTTGTATGTGAAAATTTTGATAGATAAAAATAAATATGCGAAGTATAATTATGCGTGTTTAATAGGGTATAACAATATAGTGAAGGTTAAAGTTGAACTTTTTAAAAAAAAGGATATAAAATGTTACATATGGCTAAAATAAATTTAACGTTACTGTGATAGTAACAGATCTCTCGTTACTATCATATCATTCTGACAGTAAATAACAAATAATTCATTTTGAGCTTTTCTGTTATTATTGCTGGAAGAGGAACACAAAAAAATCGTTCTTTTTCAAGCCAAGAGTTGAGATGTATAAAAATTTCGGTTTATAATAATTTTTTCATTAATATCATTAAGAGAGTAATACAAAAAACAGAAGACAAATATTTTCAGTTACTCTCATATTTTTCGAATGTTCAATTTCGATTACTTTTTGGCCCAACATTTGAAGTAAATCGACATTTTGGTTTTATGAAAGAAATGAGAGTAACACAATTTTTTTGTTTTGTTTTTATTATTATCACAGTGATGATAACACAAAAAATTGAAGACAACACTTTTTCAATTACTCTCATTCTTTTTCGAAATTTCGATTTTGGTCAATTTTAAGTTGAAATACAAAGTAAACTTCGATATTTCACCATTTGGACACTCGTGGCTTTTTTTTGTTTTTGTTGAATTCTATTTTTTACTGCTGCTACTTTTTTGTTTAATCTTAACAAAATTACTATTCTATTCTACCCTTTTTTGATCTAAAATTTGGATAATAAGAAAGAATGCTAGAAATTCTCAAGAGAGTCTTTCAATGGACTTACTTTTTTTTAATTTTGTCCACTTTTATTCTTTGCTTTTTTCCCTGCTGCTTTACTCATTTCCAGAAGTCAAATTAAGTCGTTTTTTTTACTACTATTTTTTTAGATCTCCTCACATTACTGCCCTTTTTTTAGAGTAAAATTTTTCGTAATTTTCAAGTGTGAATTAACACTTCTTATTTTTTTTGCTGCTGCTTAAGACTTTGCATGTTTGAAGCTTGAAGCTTGAAGCTTGACATTTATTTTTTTTGAATTAAATTCCCTTCATTACTACTACTCACTCGCATTATCGAGATGCTTCTGTTTTCTTCTGCCATCTTCTTCTTCTTCGTTATCTCTTTCCTTTTAACTATTGAGGCCTTCATGTTTTTGATGCCATCCCCATCCCATTTCTCATTTCATTTTTTCATGCTCAATTACGACATTTGCCTTTTCCTTCCTATGCTTTCTTTCTTTTCATCTGATGCCTTCACTTTCTTTTTTTGCGTGAATTTTGCCTTGCTTACCCCTTTTCCTTTTATGGTCATGTCATTTCATTTGTGTGTGGTCAGTTTGCGTAAAAAAAAGTACTCAACTTTTAAATTAGAAATTAAAAGCATCTGGTGCCATTCTCCTCCATTTTTTATGCGTAAAAAATAAAGAAGCTTGCTCCTAAAACATTTTAAAGAAATTAAACGTCTTAAAAAAGAATACTTCGAAAAATTTTCCCAGTTTTTCTTGAGCAAATTATCTAACAAAGAAACACGATATTGAATCTATTGAGATAAAATTTTTTCATCACTTGATAAAATCGTGCACATTCTTGAGTAAAAAAATGTTGATAGTAATAGAAAATTTTTTGTTTTAAGATTTTGGTGTTACTATCATTTTCTTTATTGGAGGAGGTTTTCTACACTCCTGATAGTAACAAAATTTGCAGAAATAAAATACTTTGTTACTATCATTTCTCGAAAATGATCTCCAAAAGTGATATGTAGTAACCCCCTGTCACTTTTTTGAATACTTTCCCTCCAAAATTAAAAATGTTTATGAAATGTAAAAAAAGGAAGCATTGACTTGATTATGTTTTTCTTGTTTGTGGAACTTCTTTGATCTCTTTCTTCGTTTCTTATTTTTTCTTACTAATGTTTTCCTGTCATTTATCATTTTATTAATGTGCACATATTTTGCCTCAACAACATTATTGCATTGCCATAGCTTCACATTTGAATATGTTCTCCTTGCTGCTCATATTTTGCTTTAATAAAATGAAAGCTTGTTTATTAGTCTTTTTTTGCTGCTGGTATTACATCTTTAAATATTAATACTATTAATAAAAAACAATGAATTTCTGTTTATGCTTAAAGGTTATCCGATCGAAATTTGTTGATGAGATATTACAACATCTGATTCGGAAATGGCAGGCTTACAAATGTCTTTATAAAATTTTTTCTATTAATGACAAATTATTACAACTTGATAAATAGCAGGCCACATTCTGTTAGCAACAAATTGGTTGTTTTTTTATTGAAAAAATTAAAGACTACAACAAAAGCTTTATTTTTGGGCTTATTCTTTTAATTGTAAAAAGTCATGAAAAACTTTTTTCTCTTTCTCTATCTTTTTTCATTCAAATTAACCCTATTTTTTTATTACTGTGCAATAAACTTATATTTTTATTAACATAAAAAAATTTGCTGCAGCAGAAGCTTTATTCATTTCAATGCATTCGTTCATTGTTATGGTTTCTATTTTTTCTTCTTCTATTTTTCTGTTATTTTCACCGCTATGTTTATTGCTGTAGGAAGAAGAGACGAGAAGAGTCACTGCGCAAGAAAATAAAAAAAAATAAAAAACACATTTTTATGAGGTTTTATTTTCATTTATTTATTTTTGAATGCCATGCTTCTTTTATTACCTTTCCTTGATGCCTCCTTTTTTGTATCTTTATTTTATTTTTCACATCAGAAACTGGCGCCAAAAAGAAAAACTTGGAAAGGTTTTTCTTTCAAAATATAGCCCTATTTGGTGGTGTTTAATAGGATCAAAAAATGAGGAGATTATTTTTGATACTTTTTTATAAAGAAAGAAAAAAACGGATATTGGATTTGACTAGATTGAACTGAAAGAGAGAGAAAGTGAATGAGGCATAAATCTGTAAACAATTTATAGCGAAAAATTAAGGAAATTAAACTTGCGTAATAATGTTATTTATAAAGCAATTTTAGAGGTGAAGAATTCCACACACAATAGTGAATTTTCCAGCTTTGATAATTATGTCGCAACAATTGATAAAAACTTGAACAACAGCAAAATATGAAAGCTATCATTTTCGGATGCAATTTTTTTTTAAAAAACAAGGGACATGTTTCTATTGCAATATTTAAAACTGACCTTTTTTGGTTTTCTTTTCAATCGACAAAAAAGCAGTAAAGAAGAAAACTGCAGCGCTAAAATAATAAAATATTTTTTCTCTCAAAAAAGTGCGCCTCTTTGCTTCTCTGATGCTTTCTAAATTTTGGTTCTTGTAATACTTTTTATTTTAGTGTTCCTATAAAAGCATTTTTGATTTTTCTATTTTTCGTGGTCCGAAGCAGCTCAGGCGGTGAAAAAAAAATTATTTTCAAAATTACATTATTTATAGTTTCATCGGGCTGTGAACACTTGACCACAAAAATTTTTATATTTTTTTTTGTTAAAGATTCTTTGGTACTACACAAATTATTACCATTGTTGTAGTTTTATATATCTGCAATCACTCTTTTTGTTGGAACGATTCTTTTTGTAACACATGTAACAAAAAAGACCGCTCCAATAAAAAGCTGTAATAGTAACAGAAATTTTTAAAACATCACATTTTATGTTACTATCATTTAAACTTAAAAAGCCATTTTCTACGTTATGAAGTTTTTTTCCTCAAAGTTCAAATAAAAATCAAAAGGTTTGCAGCGGTCAGAAAAAACTGATGTTATTATTTTTTATTATTGCTGCCATCTGGCAGATGAGGGAAGAAAAGATTGACAAATTGACAACATTTTTATTTCTTCCTCCTCTTTTTTTGCTGCCACATTTTTAACTTTTTTTTTCTTTTGGTTGTCCGAAACTTTGTTTTTCTTTGATGGTGACCTTTTTAATAAGCGTTTACTTTTTCGGTACAAAAATGTTTTTAGTCGCATCTTTTAAATTATGACATTTAGATTTGCATTCTATGACAAAAGTGAGAGTAATTCCAAATTTTTTGATTTCACATTTTGGTGTTATTGTCACAGTGAGAGTAACACCAAAAACTGAAATCAAAAAATTTGGCATTACTTTCATTTTTGTCATAACGTTGATTTTTGGTTATTGTCAAAATGACAGTACAACAAAAATTGAGAACAAGTGGCTTGGTGATAGTAAAAAGTAAAAAATTAAAAAACCTAATTTTGAATTACTCTCACTGTCAGCTCTTCTTCTAAAAAACATCTTTGCGCAACCATATTTTTTTCTTTGTAACTTTAAAGAGAGCTACTTCAGAGCATTGAGCTGCTAAAAATGATTCAATAAAATTGGCAGCAGCAGTGTCATCATGAACATTTCCATTCATTTCATTCTCAAAAACCACATTACCCAATCATTTAGAGAAAAATGAGTGTGCAAGCTTTATTTAATCCTCTTGACTAAGAAGAGTTTATTTATAAAAATATAATCGTTTAAAGAATTAAGGATATCCGAATAAAGAAGAAGAATAAGAAGAAGATGCGCTGCTGCTGTTTCCTGAACCACTTCTTTCATGGCATGCAAACCCCTCTATTTTCCATGGCGTTTTCGAAATTTTAAATATGCAAATTTTTTCTAAAGGATGATAATAGAAAAGTTTTGTTTTCTTGGAATACTATCACGTTTGAAGCATTTTTTTTTAAATTGATAGTAACAATAAAATTTCGTTTTTTCGAAAATTTAAAAAAAATCTTTAGTAAAAAAATGGATAGTAACACTGAAATCTTAAAATGAAAAATTTAATGTTACTATTAGTGTTTTATTGTGGCACCATGGAATTTTGCATTGTTAAAAAAACATTAACTAATCATTTAAAAAATGATTCGGGTGTATTTTTAAATCCTCTTGAATTGAGATAATTTTATATAAATAATCGTTTAAAAAATTAAGGATTTTCCATTTTAAAGATGCGCTGCTGCTTCTTTAACCCTCTTCTTCTCTTATTGCGTTTAAATCCCCCTTCTTTTTTAAGGGTGTTACTTAAACAACAAAAAAACGAACTCCGCCTTGGCACGAGCCGTGGTCACTTCTTTTCACTTTCCCTTTTCAACACTGACTTGACTGAGGGTGCCCTTTTAATACTTTGCCCCTCCCTTCTTCTTTCTTTAAATGGTTAATAAGACGTTTTTGCGCACATTTTGTCATCATCTGCATCGACGGTGTTTTGCAAAATCTTTTTTTTCACCCATGTTTATTATGCCATTTTTTTAGGTCCGTCTGTTTTTTTGTTGCAATAATGACCACTTCTAAATTGGTCAGTTTAAATCCGTTCTCACTTGCTAATCTCTATTTTTGTGTTTTTTCCTTGTGTCTTCGCTTACGTTTACTCGCTGAAACTCGATTAGGTAATTTCATGGTGGTAAATTTTTTGGACTTTTTAACCCTCATGAGATTTGCAACTTTGCGAAATATTGAAATTCTGATCAACAAAATTTGTGTTTTTTTGTTTTCGATAATTTCAATTGCTATCGCAAATTTTTTTTTCACTTTTAGCGTTTCTATCTCATCGATGATAGTAATGAAAAACACTTTTTTTAAAATTTTTCTGTTACTGTCATTGTTCATCAAATTTCGACAAATTTCCATACTAATAATAAAAAGAATATTTTTTAAAAAGCGATGTCTTATCTAACGATTTACCTTTTCTATGTGTCCGGGCTTTATTACCCCACAAAAATATAGCTCCATATTTTTATCAAATGCCATGGCACTGTCCACTTTTGGTCATAGATGGATTATATTTTTAATTATATTTGTCATCATTGTTAGTCAGTTTTATGTGTCCCTGTACTTTTTTTTACCACATTACGTAATCCTTCTGAAATTTCGTAATTAAATGCCATGGCATTGCCCCTTATTGGTCATAGATATATTGTAATTTAATTAAATTTGTCATCAGTAGCTATCATCTTTGGCTTCGAATGTTTTCTTTATGTAACAATGCTTTCCTCAAAACGATTCTTTTAATCAAATGCCATGGCACTGACCATTCCCAGTCATTAAGCTTGCCATCAAAAACTTTCATGTTGTTAGACTGCTCATGTCTTTTTTTATAACGTTATGTTATCTCCATAAACCATTCCCTTAATCAAATGTCATGACATTGCCTCACTGGCCATTTGACTTTTTTTCTATTTATTTATTATTTGCCCTTAGGGAATGAAATGCTGATGCAAGATGAGTGACCATTATTTGTTTCCTTCCTTTTTTCCCTTTTGGCTTCTAAATAATTTTCTTGAAAAAAAGCCTTTAAACCCTAAAAAAAGAATATTTGCGCTTTTCTTTTTCATTTTTTTTGCAATGCCAAAAAAACACATATATCGTGTATAATGCCTTCTTCTCTCATTTTTTTCTCGTCTAAAATCAATTAGCGCCATCCGTTTTTTTTGTTGCCTCCGGATGAGGGAATGAGAGGGATGAGAAGAGAGAGATATCCCCAATTTTCTTTTTTTAGCTTTGTTGGATTTTTCTGCTGCTTCTTTGAATCTAAAGCAAAGCCTTAAAAAATTTAGCACATTATGACAAAAATGAGAGTAATGTCAAATTTTTTGATTTCAGTTTTTGGTATTACTGTCAATGTGAGAGTAACACTAAAAAATTAAAATGAAAAATTTTGCATTACTTTCACTTTTGTCATAACGTTGTTTTTTCATCACAAAGATAACAAGCGTAAAATGATAAAACTCAGCTTATGTTTTTTTTCACAGTTTTTTTCTTCTCTTTTCTCTCATGTCATGCCATTAGGATGAGTGACCATATTAGACTACTTAGATGAAAGTCACCCCTTTCTTTTTTTGCAATGCCGCTATTGCTACTCTTAATGTTGGCAAAGCAAAGAAAAAACGAGAGTATCAAATGGATTGCTGCTTAAGGGTATATATATGTATTTTAATGCTTCCGAAATGAAAGGATTAGTTGTTTACTTTTTCATTTTTTGCAGCAACTACTATTACTTTTACTTTGCTCACTTACTGTTTCTTATGGATGTTTGACTTTGCAAAAAACAAAGAAATTTAAAAAAAAGTAGAATATCCAAAAAAATTTACATATTTGCTTTCTTAATAAAAAGATTTAATGCGAAACTTGTAAAAACAGAGATAAGCTGAAATTGTAGTGTTTTATTTTCTTGAACAAATGTTCTTTTTTTAATTGACTTCAAAATGCCAAAAATTTTCTTGACATTTTGTATCTCCCATTTTTTCCTTTAAATAAAAACAAAATGTTTTGTTTAAAACAAGCGTTTAAAAAAATGTTTTTTTCAAAAATAGCGTTTTTTTAAAAATTGCCATTCTCTGTCACCTTTTTTTAAAACCTGCAGTTTAGGTCATTACCACAAAAAAAGCTGAGTTCAGTTTATGTCCCACATTTTTCTCTCCCGATTTGGGTTTCTTTTGTTTTTTACACTTTTTTTTCGGTTTCCATTCAATTCATTTTTCAGTTCAGATGTATTCTCATTCATTTGTTTTTACTGTTGTAAAACATTTTTTTTCTTTCCCTTCCCTTTTTCCCCTTTTGCTTTCTTCTACTGCTGTGCCGCCAAATGATGATGACCGAGGTTTTTCTGGTTTTGGGTTTTAGTTTTTAGTTCTCGCTGTTGTACCCTTTTATGCTTCATTTCTTGTTTTCTAGTTTTTTTTTGTTTTTGCGGGAATGAATTTTTGAAATGATCGAGAGAGATCCAACAACAACAAATGAATTTTTGCGCGGATTTTTTGTACTTTTTTGAAACTGTTACTTTTGCGAAATTTTGTTTTTGTTTCAATTTTCGGTAACAGGTGTTTTGACGTTGTTTTAGTAACGTACCAAAATTTGCATGTTACTTTTCAAAATTACATTGCCCCCTTCCTTTTCAGACTATTTTTTTCACTTCTACAAATAGCTACATGTAACATTTCTACATTCTATATTTTTGTTTAAATTTACATAATCAACTCACTTACCTCATCATCGGGATTCCAGTTTATTTACCGTATTCTATTTTTTTAATGAAAACTACGAGTATTAATTAATTTATTATTGTTTTAAAAAATGAAACCATTAATATTTTTTATTTTAATTATTTATGTTAATTTATCAATAGCAGCAAAGGTAAGAGCTTTTTTTAATGTCATGACTGGTGTTAATGAAATTGTTTTTAATGCATTTTTGAGATTAACACATTTTTGAAAGAATAAAATTTTTTTGTTACTATTATTTTATAACCAAAAATAACATTATGACAACAGTGAGAGTAATGCAAAATTTTTTGTTTACAGTTTTTGATGTTACTCTCATTGTGATAGTAACTCCAAAAACTGAAAACAAAAAATTTGGCATTACTCTCACTAAAAGCCTTACGTTTTTTAGACGAAACAGATTTTTTCGATTATTATGCCCCCATATAAAATTTGCATATCAGTTTTTGCGATATTTTTTCAAAACATCTGTTTTAATTGATTTTTTTGTTACCATTTTTTTGTATTTATTTTGATCACTTATTTTTTTCTGGATGCGCTTTCAAGTGGATAATGGGCACCTTTTCTCATTTGTTTGACAGGCATTATTTTCATTTCTTTTATTGAGAAAAAATCCTTACATTTGATTTTTAAGTGAGTGACCACCATCATTTTTGGCAGCAGCACTTCACTTGAAAAGAACACTTTCATGAATTGACTGAATGAATGCCAAAAAATAAAGATCAAAAAGCATCATCAAAAACGTTAAAAAAAACACACGCCTTTGAAAAATGCCACTGAAAAAATTTTACCCAAACATTTATAAAAATTTGAATAAATGTTTTTAAAAACTTTGCATAATCATCCCTTCCAGGTTTATCCCATCAGATTTGACGCCCCAATTGGTTGGCTGCTAGCTGATTTGGCATATGATGGTGTGTGTACAAGATATGAAAAGCTATCAATACAAAAATCTGAGCATTCTGTATTTTTTAAAATTGAAAATTATACAATTATTTCTGCTTCACCACTTGGAATTCTTAAAGGTCAAAGATTTTTATTGAATATTTTAGCAGAACGAAAACCATATGAAAGAATTTTGACGGTATATGTCGAGATACAGAATGAGTAAGCTTTTTATGCAAATTTTGAGGATTTTGTAAAATCGATGTAAATTTTTTTTTCAGAACCTCCTCTGAGTTCCTACTACCAACCTACACTACCACCATTGATTCAACAGCACCACCAAATTTCGAGTTACTACTACCCGCAAGAATAGCCCTCAAAAATGAAACATCAACAGAAATATTTTTTGGTCCAATTTCTGATGATTCTAATGATTTTTTAACATTTGTAAATGCAAAAGAATATCTTAAAGGCTCATTTGCAAAGCTCTATCTTGCAAGAAGACCGAATCAGCTAGAAACGAAAAAAGAAATTTATATTGGAGCATTTGATCGAAGAAAGCAGCAGAAGAGAGTTGCAGTGACAAAGCTAGTGATAACAATTAAAAGTATTTCAACTCCACCGCCTAAATTTGAAAATGATGTTTATTTAATTGAAGTTAAAAGTGTGCAAGCTCATTCGACGCTATTGAGGGTGAAGGCAAAGTAAGTTGTTGTTGAGCTGAGAAAATTAGCACAGATAGAGGTTTTCTTTCAATCTATCCGAAGCTTCAAATCTCAGTTATTAGCTTTCACAAATCCCAGATCTCTTTTTTGTGTTTATACCCTTCACCGATAACTATCAATAGCATGTAATCCTTACAAATTATATATTTATCGCTTCCGTTTCCTTTCTTTTTCTTCTTACAAAAAACTAATCCTCAAAAATGAAGGAGTTATTGTCTTACAGATTTTTCGCTTTCTTCTTTTCCTTTTTTTGACCTCTCCAATTTCATTCTTTTTTTGTTTGTTTACGCAAAAAAAAGCTTTTTGAGTTCCATTTTTTTTTTCTTCTTCTTCCGATACAAAACCACAATCCGAGGTCACTTGCTACTTTTTTAAAGCTTTGGTTTTTTTCGGAAGGAATAAATACAATAAAAAAGCGGAAAGAAAACAAAACGGATATTGAATTATAAAAGGGAAAATGGGATATATATGTGTATAATAGGATCAGAAGGAAATGAGTCTTGGATGAAAAACATAAATAAAAACAAAAAAAGGAGTAAAGATCAAAGATTCAAGGGGTAAAAATGAGTGAGGGTAAAAACAAGGTTTACAACTTTGCACAAAAAATTACTTCAAGAGCTCAAACCCCCCTCACCTGCTAGCTTGTGGCGTTCACTACTGAGCCATAACGGCACGAAATAAATAACTTTCAATTAAAGAGATAAACATTGACCTCTGTTTTTTTAGAAATTTAATTTACGACAACTTAACGTTTGTCTTAAAAGTTTATGTTCCATATAGATATAGCTTAGTGGTTAACGCTGTTGCTAGCTGACCGAGGTTTAACTCCTTCCAAATTTTTTTACTCAAACAACATTTAAAATAAAAATTTATATAAAATTGCAGAAAGCACGAAAACTAATTAAAAATCTATTTCAGAGCATCTCGTGGAGCTCCAATTTATCGAATTGATCCAGAATCATCCAAATTTGATATTGCTCCAATTGCTGGTGATATTTTTGCAACTGATACATTAAAGAATGGCATCTATGAATTTTTTGTTATTGCTGTTGATTCACTTGGACAGGTACTTTTGTAAAAGGATAGTAACCCTAAAATTTATAATTTGCATCTTTTCTTACTATCATCATTTTTCCGGAGTTAGTAAAAGGCGGGTGGCGGGTAGTAAAAGGCGGGTGATGTGGCGGGTAGTAAAAGGCGGGTGCGGGTGGGAAATGGCGGGCGCCCTGATTTTTTGCCATGAAAGTCTATAAAAACACCCAATGGGGTTTTCGACTATGGAGAATTCAAATTTTTAGGTTTCAGGATTCTGGCGGATTCAGAATCGTCGGAATCAGATGGTCAAAATATTTTTTCCCATTTTGCTTGATTTAAATATGTACTATAGGGTAATCAGTTATGGGGAGTTCATAAAAAATATTTTCAGAATCACCAGGCTTCAGAATCTTGAGATTCAGAAGTCCAAAATATTTTTTTAATTTTTTTTGTGCAAATATACAATACTGGCAAGAATTTTGCAGGGAGTTCGAAAAAAACAGTTCCAGGATTCTGGAGGTATCAGAATCCACGGATTCTGATGGTTGAAAAGATATTTTTTGATATGATATTTTTTCTATCCAAATTTTACTGAGAATGCAATGGTGGAGATTTTTTATGGAAAAATTTTAAATAAAAAATTAGTGTCCCATTTAAAAAATTTTTCAATTTTTTTCAAACTAATACTTTTGATGTTTTTTGCGAACTTTTCTTTTTGATTTTACATAAATTTATTTGAAATAATGTTTTTTTGCAATGTTTAACGTTTGCCACTGAAAGTAGTGAAAAAATTGTTCAAACACATCTGGTTGCAGAAGCAAAAGAGAAGCAAACAGTCTTTTTAGGGAAGTTACAAAGGGTAAAAAAGGAAGCAAAAATGTTTTTGAATGAACAATAAAAATGTCAAAAGAAGAGAAGCAAAAAGTTATTTAAATTTAAAATGATTCATCAAAGGATCTATAAATCGCATAAAAACATCCTTCTTTTTGCGCCACTTTGACATATGCCGAAAATAGTTTCTTCATATCACATCTTTTCCACACAAAAATAGTGTTTACAGACAAAACAAGAAGTTGCCGATTTCTTTGTGTCGTGGTGCCTAATTTTATTCGATTTATTTAAAAAATTAAAAAAGGAAAGAAGTTTTATTTTTAGTCGTCCATTTTATCTTACAGCACAAATAGCTGAACACGTTTCTCTCTTTTGCCAGTCTTTTAATGTCAATTTTCATAATATTTTTTACAATATTTTATGTTTTGGTGCCTCTATTATTTCATGATTTCCCCTTGAAACTCGCATGCTACCCTTTAACACTATGTAAAAAGTATGAAACTATGGAAATTTATTTATCTTACTGTTGAAACGGTTTCTAATTTGTCATTCTCTAAAAATTCAACCTTTTTTACTTTTATTACATAGGTGTCTGTGCTTGCAAAAAATTGTAAAAATTGCATTTGTTTTAAAAAAAATTTTTAAAAATTGCTAAACATCATCGGTATAAATATTTGGATTATTTGATTGTTAAAAATACTGTCATAAAGATTTTGGTTTGTGTTGAGCGGCGGCAATGTTTTTCACATTTTTGTACCTTATAACGTTTACGTTTTTGCGAATGTATTGAATTTAATTTGCCTTGCTGTCATCATGATTTTCAGTATGGAATCTGGTCAAGCTGCAGAGTCTGCTCCCCAGGAACAAGAACATACGGCTGATCAACCAACGTGTCCCTTCTGCAAACATTTGTTGTCGCAGCTTAAATCTGGGCAAATTGATTTTATTGAGTTCTGTGAATATCTTCAACTGCATGTGGCAACTAATACTGCAGCAATCAATGAAGCCACATCTGGTTTTATGAATAGCCAAAAAGTAAGTAATTTAACTTTTAACGGTGTAAAATTCTAAAACAGTGGACGGGTTTTTTTTAAAAGTAATTAGCATAGATTTAAAAAGTTTTATTCAGGTTAATGATAGAAGTTATAAACTGGCATCAATTTCATTCCATGAACTTGGTCATTATATTTCCATCATTTTTTTCTCAAAATACAATGTTATTTTATTCGATGGAGTTTCTTCAACTGATGCTGCCTCACCAACAACGTTTAAAGAAGCATTAAAACGCATTGCTGAACGAAGATGCCTTTTGAGTTTTATTACTTACGCTATCTCAGCTGATGATGCTGAAAACCCTTAAATTGAATCTACTTATTTTATGTTTTTTTATTGTTATTTGTTTTTGTGTCATCTAATACCTAAAAAGTATCTGATCCAACAAGCTTTATTATCTTATTATCATTTTAATATTATTTATTATAACATTATTAATAAACCGTTAAAAAATGCTGGTTAAAATTTTTTATTTAAAATTTTTCCATAAAAAATCTCCACCATTGCATTCTCAGTAAAATTTGGATAGAAAAAATATCATATCAAAAAATATCTTTTCAACCATCAGAATCCGTGGATTCTGATACCTCCAGAATCCTGGAACTGTTTTTTTCGAACTCCCTGCAAAATTCTTGCCAGTATTGTATATTTGCACAAAAAAAATTAAAAAAATATTTTGGACTTCTGAATCTCAAGATTCTGAAGCCTGGTGATTCTGAAAATATTTTTTATGAACTCCCCATAACTGATTACCCTATAGTACATATTTAAATCAAGCAAAATGGGAAAAAATATTTTGACCATCTGATTCCGACGATTCTGAATCCGCCAGAATCCTGAAACCTAAAAATTTGAATTCTCCATAGTCGAAAACCCCATTGGGTGTTTTTATAGACCCATAGTGAATCAACAATTAAAATCACCCGCCGTTTACTACCCGCCACCCGCCATTTACTACCCGCCACCCGCCATTTACTACCCGCCACCCGCCTTTTACTACCCGCCACCCGCCTTTTACTAACACCCTCATTTTTCTAAAAATCAAATAGCACTCAAAAAAACTTTTTTAGGAGTCCAAATGCAAAGTCAAGCTTATCATTGGCCCAAGTTCACATGCATCAGGATTTGTTAAATCATCTCGAAAAACTCGTACTATCAATAAACGTGATCGAGCAGAAGATATTTTTATAGCTTTAAAAGAAGATCATCCCCTTGGAGTATTAGCTCAACAAATTTTATTATTTGCTGATGAAAGAATTGATGGTGCACCATTGGTATCCGAGTATTTAAAAATTTATAGCAATGGAACAATTGAATTAATTAAAGAATTTAATTTTGAAAAGCAAAATGAGATACATGTTAATATTCCGATTACTGGAGATTTTAATCGTAGGTTTTTGTTTTTTGGTGGATACAGTGGATGTAGCAACTGCATTGTGATAAAATAGAAGATTTGGATGAAAATTTGCATATTTTTTTGTAGATGATAGTAACACCGAAATTTTTGATTTTAAAATTTCTGTTACTATCATTTTTTTATTTTTTTATTCATTTTTGAGAGTAACACCTAATTTTTATTATTGATCCAAGCTGGCATGCAATATAAAATTTCATTGTTACTATCACATAACCGCTGCAAGAAAAAAGTGATATTAACAAAAAAATCAAAAACAAAATTTTTTTGGTTACTATCCTTTCACAAAAATTTCCATTTTTGAAAATCCTGAATTTCGTTCCAATGTTCATGCAAATTTTGTTTTTCTCAAATTACACATTTAAACGGTTTCAAAACTGCTTAAAATTCTAATTTTTTTACTGCTTATTTTTTCTCTCTTTCTCGACATAACTACATACCCTAAGGGCCATTGCGCAATTATCTTCTTTGTCGCATTTGCCGCTTCTTTTTTGTCTATTTTTTTGATGAACCTCCGATTATGGTCTCCTCTTCTTTCAAAGACATTTACTCAATTTAACTCATTTATCGAATTTCTATTGGGTTTAAACGGATTATTCCGCCGTTCTTCTCCTTCTCTTTGCTTTTCTCTCACTAGGGAAAAAGCGGGCCTCCGGCCCGCCTGCATCATGTTTTTGCAAAATGTGAATGAAACCAAAATCTTATTTAAAAATTATAGTATGTATGAAGCAAATAACTTCTTTCATATTTCCAATTTAAACTAAAGGTTAATAACAAAACAAACGATTTTTATTAAATAAAACTACAGTAAACAATAACACAAAATAATTATAGAGAGTTGATGAGATGTTGTCGAGAATATTGTTGTTTAAATGAAGAAGCGAGGTTGTTGTTTTTGAATGTTGAAGAATATAAGATAATTTAGATGGATAATATATGTTACGGTAGAGGAGATGAATATAATAACTCTATTTATCTAAAACAAAATCGATATATCCCCAAGAAAATTATAAAAATGCTTACCTTTTTTACAGCTATCTACTACGTGGTTTGACAATCAATCAAAAATATTGCAGAATCATTTGGTGGTGAATAAATAAAATAAACGATAAGATATAATTGAATGAATAATTGTTGAGTTCTGTTCTTGGTTGCTGAGAAAAATAAGAAGATATTCATGAACAAAATATTTTGATAGATGATAAATAAGGCTTATCTGAAGCAACATCAATATATTCCCAATAAAAATTATAAAAAAATGCTTACCTTCCTACAGCTATTACCCGCATTTAACCAATATTTAACCAATGAATAAAAAAGGCTGCAGCAACATATCAACTTCTCTATCTGAAAATATGAAATTTAATAAAAAAGTAAAAACCAGAAAATGACTTACCGTTGTGTTATTGTTTTCTGGCAAAGTTGCATAACCCCGCAACAGGGGCCACCATAACGGTGGGACGAAATTTGCATCACCTATACAGTAGGCTAAACCTACTATAAAGGCTAGCAACAAATACCGCCACATTACAAAAGTTTTTCACCATAGCGGTGGAACATTTCTGTTCAATTTTATGCTAAGCATAAAATCCAACAGCCGATCTGCAAAGCAGTATGTTAAAATGAGCCATAAATATAACTAAAAAATTAAAGGATAAAATTATATTATGTTTACTAATAATTAATATTAACAAAATCACGACAAATTTAAATTAAACATTTTACTCAATAATTTCTTTATATACAAAATTTTTGACTTTTTTATTTAGTCTTTGCTTGCCCAAATAAACTTTTAATGCTGAAGCTCTTTTAACACGTGAGCATGCAACATACATTTGGCCGTGATTGAAGACATCTTTTCGTAAATCCAATCCAACTTTTTCAAATGTTTGGCCTTGGCTTTTGTTAATAGTCATTGCAAATGCAATTTTTACTGGAAATTGTCTTCGAGCCAATGTAAAGGGATAATTTTCTTCGTTATATAGAAGGATTCGATGTATAAAAACAATTTCACCTTTTTTATCACCTGTTAAAATTTTGCATTGTAATGTATGATTTAAAAGCCCGATAACCAATAGCCGTGTTCCATTGCAAAGACCTTCTGCCTGGCTCAAATTTCTAATAAGCATGACTACTGTATTTTTTCTTAGCTTTAATTCATGAGGAGGAAGTGAAGGTGGATTTAGGCTATTTAAATATTCCTGCGTTAAAAGCTCTTTTAGTTCTCCACTTTCAATGGCAGAATCAACACTTGTATACTTTTTTTCACCTACACTTGTTAGCAAATCAACAACCTGATTATTTAGTTCATCAACATCAGCATTTCGGGCAGATAAAATAGCTGAATTAGCTACATCTTCAAATCTTTTTTGGGCTATTAAATGGCCGTAAACTTCCTGAACTAAATCCGTTTCAACTTCAAAACCATCTGGAAATTGCATATTACCATTTACATCATTTACTTTGCCTTCCCCAATTTTAAGCAAAAATTTTGCAAACTCAACTTCATCAGGATCTGCTCTCTTATTTTCATGCAAAAAAAGCTTTTCAAAATTACACCAAAGACTGCTATGCTTAATGGATAAACTAATGCATTCAGATCTTGTACCATTTTTACGTACAGGCAAAAGTTGACGAAAATCGCCTCCCAAAAGTAAAATTTTGCCACCAAAAGGTTCATCATTATTTGTTAAATCCCTTAAAAGCCTATCCATGATTTCAAGTGCATATCGAGGAGCCATTGGAGCTTCATCCCAAATGAATACATCAGTTTCTAAGAGTGATTTTCCTTGTTTAGTGTTTCGAGTAACGGATGAATTAGAATCAGAATACAAAGGAACAGGTAATCCCAAAGTTTTATGAACTGTTCTGCCTTCTGGCAATAAAATAGCTGCAATCCCTGTAAATGCCATAGTTTTAACCTTTTTACCTTTAGCTCTTAACAAATGCCATAGGGTTCTATATGTGTAGGTCTTGCCAGAACCACCTGGACCATCAACATAGAAAAGCTTTTGTGTGCTTTCACCTGTACTTGCAGCTTTTACTTTATTAACAACATCTTTTTGTGGATCATTCATAGCCCCAAACATTTGATCACCAATTTGTTGATCATAAATGGGGTCATAAATATCGTAATCTTCATCGAATTGGACATTTTGTGGCATTGTTGGAAAATCTGTTAAGCTTTTACCTTCGATATCAAGAATTCTTTCAATTTCTCGATAAGCTTTATTTATTGCTGCTTCTTCAGGCATAGTTCTTGCAAAATCGTCGGACATATCTTTTTTGAATTTTTCCCAAAGATCTTGAGGAGCTAATGGACTACAATGGATTAAAATTCTAACAAACAGCATTCTCATTTGGTAAGGCAATAATGTGAGATTAGCTTCAGTTAAAACTCTTTCCCATTCTTTATCGTCTTCAACTAATCCTAATTCCAAGCAAGCTTGTGTAAATGTTTGGCACACTTTTCCTTCGACTGTTTTTAAGTGATCAAAGCTTGTTGCTCCTTTAACATGGTTTAATAAAATTCTTAAATGAAAAAGTTCTTGATTTGTTGGAGAAACGGAATACATTCTTCCAATGACATTAAAATGTGATTTTCTTTCAGACCATTGCATTTTAGTTGCTTCTCCTTGTGGACTAATTTTTTTCCATGTATACTTTTCTGGGATTTCGTGAAAATAAAACTCACGTGCCTTTGGATCTCTTGAATTTAATTCAAAGTATTCCATCAGCATTGTCAATTTTTCCATTGCAGCTAAAATTTCATCTTCATTAGTTGCATCAAAAAATGAAACTTTTTGTTCTCCTGGAAGATGCAAAGGTAAGCGTGTTATAGAATGACTTTGTCCATGCAATTCAAAGCCTAAAATTCTCCAACATGCTTCAGCTGAGCCCATATACCTACTATCTAAATATGATTCACATTCATCATAAACAACAGTACCATCAACAATTTTCATTGCCGCAGAATCATGACCTTTAAAAATGTATTTGTAAAGATATTTTACTGCTTTTATTGTAGAAACAATTTCAACATTAATGTGGCAGTTTAGCTCGAGCAATAAGTTTGGGCAATGAGGGACAACATCACGGTTATCGACTACAAATCCAGAAGATTTTGTTGCTGTAATGCCATTATCTGGCCTTGCAGGAGATGCATATCCATCTTCATCAACCGTTGTTTCTTCTTGAAAATCTTTGCGAAACTTTTTTGAACATTCCCCATTTTTCATGCATCGTTCACCGCATGGTCCATGAATCATATGTGCAACTACTAATTTAAACAAATTTGGATATTTTACAGGATCTGGAAGTTGTGCACTAATGTAACGATCAATAACTTCAGCAGTTCGCATTTTATAGTCACCTTCTAGTGTTACCAATAAATGAACATGTGGGAGACCTCTTTTTTGGAATTCAACTGTGTAAACAAACGCTTTACATTTGCCAAAATACCCCGCTTTTGTAATTAAATTTATTAAATGATCTTTTTTCTGTTTAAAAACTCGTGCAATTAAATCGGGTCGATCAGATGGTGTTTGTCCAGGTAACAAATTTTCAACAATTTCCGGCCAATTTGGATTGCATGTCATTGTTATAAATAAATCTGGTTTACCGTATCTCCTTACGATTGCCATTGAATCTTGATAAAGTTGTTCCATATTTCGGGGAGAACCTGGATGCGATGATGGAAGAATAATTTTTGCACCAATTGATTGGGCCTTATTATCTGTTTGAAATTTTTTCATGTGTTCATCGATATTGGTATAAGTCTCACTTTTAAGCTGCTTTTGATGTGTCTTTAAATAATTTATTCGATCCTTTAAAATTTTTAGTGCTGTATCAACTAACCATTGTTGAAAAAGTCTTCCACCATGCAAAATTGCATTAAATTCACCATCTCGAATCGATATCATATATTTTGCGTAAGCCCCCCTTGTCAGCCTTTGGTTTGAATTTATTTTTGTAAGATCAGGATTCCAGATGCTTTTGCCTGTTGGAAAAAAAATGGGATAAAGCCATGGTTCAACATTTGGATCCATTGCATTTACTGTTTTTAGCTTTTTCTCGTTTTTATCATAAATTGTAATATATGAATCTGGAATTTCACCGTCATCATTTGTGGCAAAAACAGCAGCAACTTCATTGGATGCTTGCAAGTTAAACCTTCTTTGATCTTGTCCTGGTTTTATCCCAAAATGCAATGTTAAATTTAAGGGGTCAATTCCCATTGCTTCTGCTACTACTTTTTGCTGCACTACTTCTTCATAAAGCATTTTAAAAGCTTTTGCTTGTTCATTGATTTGGCTTAAAACTGTACTTAACTTTTTTACAATATCAGTATTTAAACTATTAAAAATTCCTAATCGATTTTCTGCAGCTTCTTCAGGATCAACAATGTATAACTGTGCATGACTTTTTGGCTGATCTGGTTGATTTTCTAAAGCTGTATTTATTTGATAATAAACTTGACCTTGAACGACAAAAGCATATGGACCTGGTCTATTTACTCCAAAATTTACAACATCTGCATTAAATGAGCCAAACGAATGAACATTGTTTAAAACTCGGATATCTTTTCTAAATTCGGCAAGATCAAAAAGTGGTTTTAATTCTGCAGGGTATTCGGGGATGTCAACTTTAATAGTGCCATGTTGGCAACAGCCATAAAAAGATAAGCCTTTATTTGAAACTTTCTCAGATTCAAAATGTTTTGCACCGCAATGTATGCAAATAAAATTTAGAGGTCCACCGTAATGGGCAACACGATTATCGTCAATATCATAGCCAGCTGCACAAAGTTTTGTAACTCTATTTCTTTGCAATTGTTTTCTTAATCTGTCTGCTTCTCTTTCAGCTCTAATTTGCTCATCATCAAAATTTGATCTGCGATTTTGTGCTCTTACCCTTTGTTCAGCATTCTTTTCAGCTTTTTCTGCTTGTGATTGTTGAGCTCTTTTAGCTACCAATCTCAATCTCTCTGTTTCTGCTCTTGCAGCATTTTCAGCTTCCGATGATTCTTGACGATTATCAGACATTCGTTTTCTTTGTTTTTGCTTTGTTGCTTCTCTTTGTTCTTCTGTCTGCTCTAATCGCCGCTTTCTGTCTCTTTCTAATTTTCTTGCATTCAAATCAGCTTTATGTTGTGCTTCTTGAGAAGCTGTTCTTATAATTTTAGGTCTTCCCATTTTACAGTTTTAAATAAAATATAGGTAAATTGCAGTTTAAGTGTATAAATGATTGAATGTATTAATGAAAAAATGAAAATGTGTTATAATGTATATATGTAAAAATGAAATTATATCCTTCGTTAAAAATAACGACAGTTTTTCCGTATGTAATAATGAGTCATGAAAAAATGAAGTCCTGGAATAGTTAACTCCAAAAAGGAGGCGTCTAAACTACGCAACAAAATTTATGATAGCACAAAGCTAAATTTATAATAATGTGTAATAAAAATAATATATAAAAATATATTATTTTTGTTAAAAAATAAAACAAATATTTTTTTCGTTTTTTGTTTTCAAAAAAAATGATGACAAAAAAACTGCATTTTCTGCATGCAACATGCAGCAATGAGCGCAGTTTGAGAATTATGAGACGTGCACCAACAAACGGACAATGACTCTTTTATGAGAGGATGTCCACAAATTATCTTTGAACCAAATCTGTCATCATCGTTTTTCCTTTTCTTTTGCCTATGACACATATTTGCTTATGCTTTTTTTTCACATGCTTCTGCTTTGCTGCTGCTGCTCTTCTTTTCTTTTTTTTTTGATTAAATCCATCCGTTTTTAAACAACTTAAAAATGCGCAAAAAAAGAAGAACGGTTTTTAAATGACCAAAAACATGAAAGAGGAAAAAGTATAAATGAATGACCACACAAAAAGAATTATGTATTGAGAGGAAGGGAAAAACATAAAACTTTTTTTCTCTCTAAAAATATATCATTTCATGTCAAAAAAAGAGGGATATTTTTATAGCAATGTTGAAAATACATATATGACAGATGATGATTGTTAGTAATGCATTAATATATAACTTTTTTTAAAGTCATGTCTGGGATCCGTTTTTTAGGGACTTGAAAGTGTGCCAAAAAAACAAACTTTTAAATTTAAAAACCACTAACCATTTTTTTTATGACTAAAACATTTAAATCAAGGATTTACGTTTTTTGAAGACAGTTACCCCAAGAATATAAAAATGCATTTTTCGATTACTATCATTATGATAATAACGTCAAAAAACGAAAATCTTAAATTTGTAATTTGTAATTACTTCCAACAAAGATAGTAAACCAGGAGATCTAAAAATAAATTTTTCAATTATTCTCATTAATAATAACTGTTTTTTTTTGTAGCTGTGATGAACTTGCTGTAATATATCTCTCTGATATTCTGGTTTTGCCGTATTGTCCTTTTAAAAATGCCAAGAACAAGTTTTTAATATCTCGCTGCAATTATAGCAATACCATTTTTTTATCTTGATACAATTAAAAAACTGCACTTTTAAAACCCCATAAAACTTTAAATTAAAAAGGTTTTGAAAATTTGCATTCAAAAAACTTTTTTTCAAATGTCCATTTTTATTCCCACTTTTTTTTTCTCTTCGCTGTTGTTAATTATCTTGCAAAAACGAACCACAAAAAAAAAGAAAAAAATATGCTTGTTGAATTAAATTGAATTTTATATTCTTTTTTTTGAAACAAAGCAATTTTGAACAGAAGACTAGTAGAAATGTGCAGTAGTAAGTAGCCAGTCAGCCTGTTGAAGACAGCGTAGAAATTGAAAGAAACAATGTCATGGCATTAAGCGAGAAAAAAAGAAGGGAATTGGTCAGATATAATTCTTTTTTTGTTTCTGCTGCTGTTGATGAAATATCTCTCATGATGAAAGAATGAATAAAAAGCTTGCAAAGTGTGAAATAAGAAGTAAGCATTCGACGGCGAAAGAAGTCATTTAATTAATATTACTTCTTTTTTTAAGGCAAAAAAATTTTGCGTGTTGCTTTTTTTGCATTGGTCATTTTTGAATAAAATTTCAGCAACAGCAAAGAAAAGATTATAGAAAACTGAAAAACGGCAGGGGTTTTGTTAAATTGAAACAATTTAAAGGGAAAAAATAATAATTTAAAAAAATATATTTTAGATTACTTTCCTTACGATAGTAACATCAAAAAATAAAAATCTAAAATTTGAAATTACTTTCTTCAACAATGATAGTAATGTAAAAATACGAAAATGAACTTTTTTTTCCAACACGCAAAAATGTTAAAGTTGAGAAATTTGGAATTTCTTTTATCTTGATAATAATTCAAAAAATCTGAATCAAATTGTTTCTTCCTGTGTTAAAATTAAAAAACAACAAAATTTTAAAAACTGAAATAATATGTTTTTTCAGAGCCATTACACTGAAAAAAAGAGTGAAATTTTCAACTTAATTAGTGTAAAAACACATTTATTTCGGTTTGGACATTAAAGGGCAAAAAGTTGTTACTTTATCAAAAGCTAAATTTGAACAATGATAATTTTTATTTGGGTAAATATAATTTTAAATATTCAAATAAATGTTGTATACAACAAAAACATTTTTGTTGGTGTCTTCTTCTTCGTTTTCTCTTCATTCAAACATGCTGCTAAATTGAAATAGATTATATTCAGCTTATTGTCTTTAAGAATTTTTAATCTAACGTATTATTTTTTTTTCACATAACATTTTTTCTGTGATTTGTTTCTTATCATTTTCGTTTAAATTTTGTTTTCATCGTCGATTTCCCAGATGCAGAAGATGAAGATGCATTCTTAGTGCCTTTTTACATCTTGTTTTTTTGTAACAATTTTAATTATCAACATGATCAAAGCAATTAAGTCGACCATAAACAATTTTATAATCAATCTATTTTTTATGCTTTCTTGCGCAATCTTTTTTCATGTTCTCTTTTTTCTCATGTCTAAGATGTAACATTAGAGCAAAGAAAAAACAACGACGCGTGCAAGATTTATCTCCCTTTTTTTCTCAAATGATCATATAACTTTGTTTCCGATTTGGGACATGAAAAAAACAAAACTTCAAAAGAGGCAATTGTATAATAATTCTTTCAAGCAAAAAAGGTGACAATTTTTACAACTCTTTTTGGCCGTCGTTGCAGCTCAAAATCTGATTTTCCTTTACTTATCTCTCTTCTCTCATGTCTTTCTTCTTTCTTGTATGTGTTTTTTGTCGGAACATGAACCTTTGTTTTTTTCTTCTTCCTTTCTTTATTTGCCAAAAACTAAAACGGAAATGGAAGGGAAAAGAGAACAGTCTAATTATGTGTTGTTTTGTTTTTTAGGTGTTCAATTGACCATTCTGTTTTTTATGGCATGTAAAAAATTAATTGTGGAGAAAAAACAAATGGAACGGTTGCAAAAAATGAGGGACTTTTAAAATAAATCGGCTTTTACACCTTTTCTTCATTGATTTTTGTTTGAGTTTTTTTTTTGACAAGGAGAGTAATCAAAACGTTTGTTGCTATCTTGTTTTGGTTACTATCACTCTGTTTCGTGAAATGATAGTAACATTAAAATATTATTTTAAAAATTTTAATTTTTTGCTGCTTTCAAAAATGCAGATAAATCGCTCAAATAAAAGAAAAGTGAGAGTAACACTGTAATTTTTAAAACTATCAGTTTTGAGTTGTTCACATCATTGTTACTGTAGCAAATGCAAATTTTCAAAATTTGCCATCAATGCTTTTAGTTTTTGGCACTTTTTTATGAAATCATATCTGCTATTTCTGTTCTGATTCAATTAGCACATTGTTTCTCTTTGTAAATATGCAAATGAGACAACTGCAACAAAACAAAAAAATAGCACTTAAAAATCCATAATTTTCTTTTGTAATTGAGAGAAAAAAATGTGTTGTCGATAGATAGATACAAGCACACACTTAAATAAATTGAAAAACAAAACAACTCAAAAAAAAAAGAAAATATCCATTAATTGAGTAAATTAAAGCTTATTGTTTTTCTGTTCCATATTTAAAAATGAGTGAGAAATGAATTGAATTCATTTGAGTTGATGAGGAAAGAAAGAAGAAGTAACTAACTGAATAATAATCATCAGCTGTCGATTGCCGTCGAGGGAGATAGTTTTTGCTTTTGTTTTGTTTCTTGAAATTCAGTTAAGGGATAAAAATATGCAATGTATAAAAATATTGAAGCAAATCTTTTTTTGGATGATTTTGTCAGGAAATCCTGCAGCGAATTTCCTGCATATTCATTTTCTCACAAGAAAGTTCCAGCAAAACCTCTTGAAGATCAACCAGGTCAAATGGACCCATATAAAAGCAGCCCATTGCAGCCAAATAAGTTAGTCGTCTTGGATTGCCAACTAGAAGGTAGCAGCAGCCGAGGAAAGGGAAGCAGTCAGCGATTAGGGAAAGACAACCCATAACTGTCACTGGACATATTGGGCCTTATCTCGTCTTGTGTATATTTGCCTTGCCTTTTGCCTTGTATTGTATTTATTTATTTATTGCCTTGTATTTTATATTTTATTATTGTGTATAATAAAATTACTATTGCCTACAATCTTCTTTCAAATATTCCAATTTATCTACCCCCTCCTTTTCCCACATGGTGCATCGACCAATGCGATTGGATATTTGTTAAGAATCAAAATTGTGCCTGTTATTTGTTTTTTGCCATTTTTATTGTGTTAGAAAAATGGATGCTGAAGCAAAATCTGCTTTGTACTGCCTTCACAACAATATTGAAGCTGTACTTCTTGAAAAATTTCCAATTATTTCCTGTCGTGATGATGCTTTTCGTCAAATTACTAGTTATCGCCAACATGAATTAAATCTGAAAAACGATTTGGAAAACTTCCTATTAATTTTTAATCAGTGGCATAACTATGCAGCTCAAATAAAAGATGTTGATGACAGTCTTTATTACCAACATTACGAAAGTTATATGTCCTTCTCAAGTGAAAAATGCTATGAACAGTTATTTACTGATTTGAAAAATGTTATTGATCACTTAAATGAACTTGTTTTTTCCGTATTTTCATGGTTATGGGAATTAAATGCCTCAACGGTGCCTGCATCATCTATTTCTGCTTCTACAACACCTCTTAATTTTGTTACTGAACTTGCAGAATCGGTTGAAAATGCTAGAGCTAATATTAAAAATTTTGAATTACCGAATTATGAAGCGCTTGAAGTTACTTGTTATTTTGATGCTGATCAGTGTGTTTTTGCCGTCAAAGATTCATCTGCATATTCTCCCATCAATGCTTCAACACCAAATGCTTTACCCCTTCATATTCCTCAAACGATATTGCCATCTGTTCCTGCAAAAATTCGAGAATTAAATGAAGTTGTTTATTGCAAAGATACTGAATGTGATCCAATTTTTTCATCTGATTTTGATCAACAACATGTAAATTCCTCTTCTCTTTCGCCAGGGGGAGGATGGCTACCAAAAAGCCAGTCAACTTTAACACCTGCTAAAAATTTCTTTTGCAAATCCCGTCATTTTTTTCGACAAATCATGAATAAAAGATCCAGATGGAAGTTAAAAGAAATAGTATCAAAAATTCGTGAACTTGAATATGCATCTCAAAAACAACTTCTGAATCAAGTCCCGCGTGGCAGCAAACTTTCAAAACCACATGTTGATGCAATAATCTTTCATCTCCTCTTCAAACATCCAATAAAAACTGTTCTTATGAAGTATCGTCGAATCACTTCCCATTGTCTTCCCCTCTTCTCGTGTGGCCGGAGTGTCAGGAAATCCTGCAGCGAATTTCCTGCATATTCATTTTCTCACAAGAAAGTTCCAGCAAAACCTCTTGAAGATCAACCAGGTCAAATGGACCCATATAAAAGCAGCCCATTGCAGCCAAATAAGTTAGTCGTCTTGGATTGCCAACTAGAAGGTAGCAGCAGCCGAAGAAAGGGAAGCAGTCAGCGATTAGGGAAAGACAACCCATAACTGTCACTGGACATATTGGGCCTTATCTCGACTTGTATATATTTTGCCTTGCCTTTCCTTGTATTATTTTATTGTGCTTTGTATTTTTTTTATTGCCTTGTGTTTATATTTTATTATTGTGTATAATAAAATTATTATTGCCTCCAGTTTCTTACAAATATTCCATTTTATTTACCCCCTCCTTTTCCCACAGATTTACAATTTTTGTTGTTTTTTGGCTTACTATCTGTTATTATCAGTTTGCTCATAATGTGTTTTTTAAATTTGGATATTTTCTAAAAAATTATTTTCAAGCTTTGTTGTCGACAAGAACCGATAATTTAGCACGCTATGACAAAAGTGAGAGTAACGCCAAATTTTTTGTTTTCCGTTTTTGATGTTACTCTCAGAGTGACAGTAACAACAAAAATTAAAAACAAAAAAATTGGTATTACTCTCACTTTTGTCATAGTGTGATTCTTTTCGATTTCAAAATTTCAGTGCTCAGATTGCATGCTTTAATCAAATAATATGATTATTCAGTAGTCTAATATAGAGAGTCAAGTAATTCATACAGCAACATTAATTTTTTTGAACGAAAAACATCATATGCTGCTGTTTTTAGTCTATTGATGATTGCATAACACCGTTTTTCTTATCCTTCTAAAATTTAATGCAACATAAAATTGACCGATTGACTTTTTTTTGCTGTTCAATCATTTCATTCATGCAGTGAAAAATAATACTAGATATCCAACAGCGTCATTCAGCATTTAGTCAAATTTAGCTTTTTAATTTTCTTCCAGGTGGCTTCCGTAGAAATAGAAAAGCAAGCAACAAGAGAAAACTAACACACAAAATTGAAAGCTACAAAATAACCGTTCCATTCATTGAAAAAAGGTCCAATTTCTTTTCTTTTTCGATATAACTCGTCACACTAGGGTGCCAATGCCATGGCACAGTTTTGTTGCCGATGTTGTTGCTAAGGTAGTAGTTGGGGAACGGCTGATTTTTTGGCAAACACTATAATTGGATTAGAAAAATCCGACAATCTTTCTAAAAAGCAGAAAAGCAAACAAAAGCTTCTTTTTTTCGATTATGGTCACAAAGGAGCAACACTTTTTTTGACTATAACCTTTTTTTTTCTCTTTCCAACCTTTTAAAAATGTTTCAAGTCTCTTCTTTTTAAACTGTGTAAAAATGAACACAAAAAATTTTTAAAGTAATTTTATGAACGAAAAAAAATGACGAAAGAAAAGAACAGCAGCAAAAGAAAGCAAGCAATAATTGATGTACAAAAGAGAAACATGCAATTCAAAAATTTCAATGTCCAGCAGGCAGCAAGTAACAAGAAGCAATGAAGGCACGCCGGAAGTTTCGAGGAGGCACTTCCTTTTCAAATATTTCAATTTTTTTTAAAACAAACTCTTTTTCTTTGAGCTATTTAAAGTAAAACTACATGGAAAAAAAAATTTAAATGGTTTTTAAAAGGCAATAAAAACAAGGGAGAGATAAAATTTGCATAAAAGTTTAACATCTACAGAAACTGTAATTTAAACAAAAAATAGTGGTTACAAACTATTGCCCTTACTTGATCAAAAATAATTTGCATATTCACTTGCTAATCCCGCCAGTTACAAATCATGAACGGATTATGAAAAAAGCGAGTAATAGTAATTCAAAAATTTTCATTTCTACTTTCTGTGTTACTCCCTTCATGATTGTAACAGCATTAACTGAAAACAAAGTTTCCTAAATAACTCTCATTTTGTTCCTAAAATTTATTACTATGCAGTTACTTCAGTCACCATTTTACTTTAAACAACAAAATTTGCATAAACTTTTAACAATACAGTTTCAGGACGCTCACAAACTCTTCACCTCGAAATTATTGATGTTGATGAACCACCAACTTTTCTCAATTCTCCAAAGCCTTTCCTTGCTGTTGTACCATATGAACGACCAATTGGATATCAAATTTATCAATTTGTTGCAAGGGATGAAAGCGGGGATGGTGATAATCGAATTGAATATCGTCTTATTAATTCTGAACGTAAGTGAAGTTTTTAAGCGTTTTAAGCAGCTTTATTTTAAAAGAAAACACATAGCTAATTGCAAGCAAGCAAAAAAAGAGTTAAAATCACTGACCGAAGTTTAATCCAATTTTTTTGAGAAAGCTTTGTTTTTTTTATCCATTTTAAGAAAGCTGACTAAAAAGTGGTAGTTTCAATGTCCACTACTTTTTTTGTTGTAGCAGCTGCTTTTAATTTAATCAAACACTTTTTTTTGTGGCAAAAATAAGCTTATTTTTGAGAAAAAAGTTACTTTCAAAAATATATAAAACAGGGAAAAAAAAATGCGACTTTTTTTATTCAAAAAACAAAACCTCTTGTTTTTACAAAATTAATTTTAAACTTTTTGATTCCAGTTTTTGGTGTTACTCTCACTGTGACAGTAACAATAAAAACTGAAATCAAAAAATTTGAGATTACTCTCACTTTTGTCATAATGTGCTTAATTTTCGTTTTTTTTTAATTCTGAAAAATATCACATTTTTCTGATTAAAATTGAAATTAACAGTAGCACAAAACATTGTATTTCGCATGATAGTAACAACAACAAACGAAAATTCATATTTTTTAATCACTCATTTGAAAAAAATTTAAACACAAACATGCAAATTTAGCTGTTAAAAAATCTTCGCAAAGGTATATTAAAAAATTTTCAGCATCTGGTGCCTTTACTGTCGACTCCAAGACTGGTATGGTTCGAACAGCACTACCAAAATATTCACCTGGCTCTACTTATAAACTATACGTGCAAGCCCGAGATTTAACACCAAAAGGCAATAGCAGTAGTAGCACCACTACTTTAACCCATCAACAATCAGAAGTTGCTATGCTTGAAATTTTAGCTGGAGATCGACCACCACAATTTTTAAGTTCAAAATATTTTCGAAAAATTCGGGAAGATTCAACTGTAGGAAATTCATTGTTACTGATTGAAACACATACCTTCCGGCCAATTGATGATCGACGAACAAAATCACGTCAAACATTTGCTTTGTTAAATGAAATTGGAAATGATGAAAGTCCATATTTTTATATTGATGAATTAAGTGGTCTAATAACGTTGAAGAGAGCGCTGGATTACGATGATCCTTCAATACCGAAGGTTTTTAAGCTTAAAGGTATGTTTTTTTTAACTTTTGAAATTCGATCATGAAATATTTCATGTATCAGGGTGAGAGTAACTGAAAATTTTTCATTTATGGTTTTTTATATTACTTTCGTATTGATAGTAATACCAAAAAGTGAAAATGAAATAATTCAATTACTATCAACGGGATAGTAACAGCAATGAAAATTTTGTTACTCTCAAATAACTAATCCAATAAAAGAAAGTGATAGTAACAGAAATTTGTCAATGTACAACATTTCATGTTACTATCGTCGTTTATTGGGAAAATATGGACTGGACTACTTTAACCATGCACCTTTATTAATTTGCTTAAAAAACAATTTTTTTAGTTGTTGTAAAAGAAGATAGTAAAGAAAATTCTGCTCCCGTAGAATTTGAAGTTGAAGATGTCAATGATAACTCTCCAAATTTCATTCAACCACTATATACTGCAACAACAAAAGAAAATGTTGAAATTGGAAAACCAATATTACAAGTTCGAGCAATCGATAAAGATTCAACAGAAAATTCTCGAATTGTATATACTGTTGATCATCCAGATTTTGCTGTCTCTGATACAGGGGAGATTTTTGCAAGGAAGCGTCTAAATGCTGATCAAAATCGTGAAAGATTTTTTATTTATCGTTTTAATGTAACTGCTGAAGATCGTGGGATGCCAAGGCGAAGGTCAACTGCAATGATCCATATTCGAACTGAAAATACTAATGATGAACCACCAATGTTTGTTCCAACAAGGGAGTATTCGACAGCAGTAGCAGAAGATGCACAAGGTGGTACACCAGTGTTACAGATACAAGCAATTGTAAGTAACTTTACACGATCCCAATGACCCTCCCCCCCCCCCCCCCCAATCTATCAATTTACTTGCCCTTAATTATTTTATTCCTTTATTACTTTCAACTTTCAGGACCCTGATCGCGATCAAGTCTCTTACGGCTTTTTGGATGAATATGGCTATGAAACATCTGAAACTGAGTTATTTGAAATTGACAAAGATACTGGCCTTATTCGACTGAAAGAAAATGTTTCACCTATGGAACTTTTAAATTACGGCAGCCCATATAATCTTACTGTCGTTGCAAAGGATGATGGATCATGTTGTGATGAAGAGAACCCTCTACTACATACCCAAACAGCTACTGTTCGAGTTGGGATAGCAGATGTTAATAATAATAAACCAGAATTCCCTGAATGTTCAAGTTATTCCCAGAAAGCAAAGATTGAAGAAGGTCAATATCGACATGGTGAAGCACCTGTAATCATACAGGTACAAGCTACTGATGAAGATGCATCAACAAATGGTGAAATAATTTATTCCTTGTATTATGCTCGAAGTGAATCACGGAAGCCATTTGTTATTGATTCTGTAACAGGAGAGCTTCGACCATCACCACATTTTGTTTTTGATCGTGAACAGAAAGCTTTTGAAGAAGTGACAGTAAAAGCGACGGATAAAGGTGAACGACCGTTGATTGGGTTCTGTCAATTTACGGTACAAGTCATCGATTTCAATGATAATTCACCAGAATTCGAACGGCCAATTTATGAAACATCTATCTCTCGAAGTATTCAACCGGGTGCTTCTGTGCTGACAGTGCTTGCTGATGACCGAGATTCTGCTCCTAATGCTCGGATAACCTATAAACTTGAACCTGATGAAACTTCTGCACCTGAACATTTTGATGACGTGTCCTTTTTCACTTTAACAACTCCATCCACTGGTGAAATAACTCTTGCAAAACCCATCCCCCAGAATCGAAAGAAATTTGCTTTTAATGTCCTTGCAAATGACAACGGCAAACCAGAATCAAAGCAATCTCTCGTCCAAGTTATCGTTATCGTCCATGAACAAGCTCAAAATGCTCCTATCTGGCAATCAGCTTCTACCTGCAAGCAATCCATAGCTGTTGATGAAGATATTCCAGTTTATAGTGAACTCTTCAAATGCCGTGCTTCAAGTGCCAATAATAAAAGATCTCAGATATCCTATAAAATGACAAATGGTGTTAAACTTGGTACAAATTATAAACAAAAGTTTCGTGAATTTCAAATTAAAGAAAATGGACAAGATTGGGTTGTAATTAGGAATATGGAAAATTTGGATTATGAAGAAACATCAAATTATACCCTTACTATTGCAGCAACAGATGTTCGATCACAAGTTTCAACTTCGAAACAATTTACTGTTATTATTAAAGATAAAAATGATAATATTCCAAGGTAAGTGATACTACAAGAATCTTAAAAAAGAGAGTTGGAAAAAACTGTATTGATAAATTTTGAGCAACAGAAAATTTGAATTTAAAGATTTTTTTGTTACTATCTTAGTAATGGTAATGTAAATAAACAATTATTTCGATATCAAAAAATTTTACACGTTATGACAAAAGTGAGAGTAATGCCAAATTTTTTAATTTCAGTTTTTGATGTTACTGTCCCAATGAGAGTAATAGCAAAAAATTAAAATGAAAAATTGATATTACTCTCCTCTTTTGTCATAGTGTGTTTTTTGGTTGCAGACGGAATGAAAGTAATAAAAACAATAATATTTATGTTTTTTGTCTACATTATTTTTTAACACAATGTTTACAGATTCACCGTTGATCGATTCACTGGAACAATTGATGAAGAACAACTTCCCATTGAATACATGGAAAAATTCAACGGGAAACCAATTACAATTGTTAAAGCAGAAGATGCAGATGCCCCGGGACCACAATCTGAAATCCGATATGCCATTGTACAAGACTCTTCATCAAATGCATGGAAATATTTTCGTGTTGATGAAATTACTGGTGGCATATATCCGTTGGATAAATTTGATCGTGAAGCACAAGATTCTTTTATCTTTGACGTTGAAGCAATGGATAGCATGCAATCAAGTTTACCTGGAGCAACGGGAACTAATAAAGGTTGGTATTTGGTGTGATGAGAGAGATTTGCATATTTGGGGTTTTTAGATATTGTTAAAGTTCAAATTTTTATTGGTGATATCAAGTAGGTTTTGTTTTCTTATTAAACAAAAAAGCGCAAAAATAGCGTGCAATATATTTCCTGGTAAACAAAAATATGCTAAAATATTTTTGTTTACCAGTTGTTATCGTTGGAATGATAACATGCAAACACGAAAATAAAGTATTTTGTGTGACTTGCATAGGGATAGTAACAACAAGAAATAACAAATAAAATTTATGAGTTATCATAGAATAAAAATATTTTTTTTGGGTTACTTGCATAGGGAAAGAAATAAAACTTAGCGATTATTATTGTCACATACTTTTAAAATTAAATAGTATTATTTATATTACACAAAACAATAACAATATATTTAAATAATGTTGGATGAATGATCATTTGTTTGATAAATGTCGTTTACAAATGAATAGGGGATATTAATAATTTGTGTATATTTCAAACGATTTTCAAAAACTATTAATCAACTTTTGTAATCGGTTTTTGGTTATTAATAAAATATTCAAAATATACTTGCATTGAAAAACGCAAAGAAAGTGAGACTAAATTGAGAAAAAAACATAGTCGATAATGGCTTACTACTTTATCCTTGCTGTAGTCATGGCAACGCAGAAAATGAGAAAAAAGTTTTACAAAGATGCGTTTTTGTGCCATTTCTGCTTATAGCTTGCATTTTTGTTACAATCATTAGATATCAATATAAATTAGAGATAACATGCAGCTTCTGATTATCTCCTTGAACAATTTTATAAATGCTGGTTTAATTATATAAGTATGAAATAAAATAAAAACAATATATTTATTATATATTGTTCCATTAATTTACCATCTTGGTTTATAAATATTGTCCTCAGTAAATTGTCATTAGCATTAATAAATATCGAAAACATTTGTTAACGTTTTTCTATTCGAATTCTTCTTAACTTTTTAGTATTAGCTTTTTTTACAAAATATTCAAACAAACTGCTGCTACTCTCAAAAAAGTGAAACGTGTTTGAAAAAAAATGTTGACAATGACTTCAGTTTTTGTTCCTCCTCTTAATACCAGGGCAACAAAAAATAAACGATTAAAAAAATGCTACAGACGTATATTTTATTGTTGTTAATTTCCAACTCTTTTTTGCTTTAAAAATCAAGAAGCGACAACAAAAAAAGTTTTTAGCAGTTTTAAACATAACTAATTTTAACCACTTTAGCAACATAGTTGACAATATTTAAATACCTAAATGAAACAATAACACATAAACAATAATTTATTCTATACAGGACCGCAACTTGGACAAACTTCAGGGGGGGGGGGGGGGGGGATTTCAACAGGTCAATTTTTGGCATTCGTCGCACTTCGCCAAATGGTCAAAATCCACAGATTACGTTAAACTTTTTTCGATTTTCCAATTTCAAGGGGGGATCCCCCCCCCCCCCCCCAATTTGCGGCCCTGATTTTATATTGCTTTCATAAGATGAAATTTTGTTTTAAGAAATGGTGACATGTAATGAAATCCTTGAAACAAATAATAACAAGTTAAAGCTGAATTCATTAAACGCTATCCACATTTTAATTGATCATTTTAGTTGTAATTTTTTATAAAAGATTCAAAAAATGTCACTCTTAAAAAAACGAGACCAAAAAACACGTCGACGATAATTTGGGTTTTTTATTCTTGCTGTTGCCAGCGTAACACAAAAAAGAAAAATGCTACGGACATACATTTTGTGTTCATGAATGAATTACCAGCGCTGAAAAAATCAATATAAGTCTTTTAAACGATAAACGATTTTTGGATACCTTTTTACAATGATTTTTAAACTTGTTCAAAAACGTTGATGTAAGCCGATTTCTTTTTAACCACTGACCGATTTTTTTAAAAAAACGGCAAAGAAGATTTTTTTGAATGACAACAAAATGTTTGGCAAAATGCATTATTTTTTTAATAGATTCAATTAATCTTTAAAGTCTTTTTCTGAGTAAACTAGATATCTAGACTAAAATATTTTTTTATATTATTAATCAGCATTAAAAATACTACAAACAAGTCTTTGTCCCAGGTCTTAAAAGTGAATATATCAAAATTTGACTTTTTTAGCTGGAGTTATAGTAATCTTTTTTTTGTTAGTGATAGATATATATCATATATGATTAAATATATCTTCTAAAGTAATTATAGATGATATTTAAGCCATATGTGATATTTCTGGAAGATAATTTTAGCTTTTGTATGGATCGATTAGGTTGCTGAAGGTAAGTTTGTCGTTACAGGTTAGTTTTTCTATATTCTTTACAACAATTTATGTATTTTCTCATTTTTAGATATCAAATATATGTGAATATGTATACCATCATTTATTATTGTCATCGATGTATGCACTGTTATCGAAACTATAAATTATTTTTATCTACAATCTTTTTTCAATACTTTAAACATTTTCTTTTTTCTTCGATAAGATGACCGTTAAATTTCCAGCACGAATGCCGAAATCGAATAGCTTATTACATATGCTCAATGCATTAATAAGAGCTTCTAATTTAGCAACTCAACTTTTTACAATTACGTGTTCTTGTCTTCAGTTCTTTATCGATATTGTTGACATGTTCGACTAGTAGCCGGCTGGTAAAACTTCATCTACTATAAAATCTCGGGAATCGATGGTTAAATGATGTACTTTTAGAGGAATACCATATTCGCATAATTTTAACAAATCCTTTTGTCACTTTTACCTGTTTTATACCATTGTAAATCACATTTTCTTTAAAAGGTTACTGTAATTCTGCATGGATTGTAAGAAATTATTACCAACCCGAAAATATATTCAAGATAAACAAAATGTCCTTTAAGTATCTTTTACCGTAATCAAAACACTACTGATTTCCCTTTTACTTAAAGAAGAGTTTTGTTTCCAACCAGTAGCACCGAAATGTAGTCATTTACAAAATGTCAAATCTTCATAGTATTTCTGCTGCTGTAAGTACGGCACTGTTTGAAATTGTTTTTGTGCTGTTTTTTAGTTTAATACCTTGGATTATTTGGTCTAAAAAAACAACAGATGATTCATAAACAAATAGGCTTCCAAGATTTATAATTCGTTCATTTGATGTACGAGAAATGGGATTACAAGATTAAACTACGGTAAAATTACGTAAAACATAATGTCATCTTATTCATAATGTTGTTACTGAAAAAGTATATTTTCTTATGTAGTTTTGGTAATTACTTATGTTCCTGCTCTAAAAGTTTACCATACTGTTAAAGCTCATGTGAGTCAGTTTCTGCACCAGATATTTAAAAATCTTATTAAATCTAATATTGGAGTCGTTAGAGATGATATTCTTTTAGACTTCAGCGAAACCTTTCCTACAGATTATCTGTATGCTGGACATTACATTAATCCAAAAACAACCAGCAACGTTTTTGCTAATCCACTCTAAGATTTTAAAGAAAGCATACGTAGTTAGATTGATTATATAGTAAAATCCACATTCAACAATTCAGTATCCACTTTTAGTATATTAAGGGATACACTTATAAGATGCATATACATTTGAAATCTAAAAATGAGAAAATATATAAATTGTTGTAAAGAATATAGAAAAACTAACCTGTAACGACAAACTTACCTTCAGCAACCTAATCGATCCATACAAAAGCTAAAATTATCTTCCAGAAATATCACATATGGCTTAAATATCATCTATAATTACTTTAGAAGATATATTTAATCATATATGATGTATATCTATCACTAACAAAAAAAGACAAGCTATATCTCCACCATAAATGTCAAATTTGGATATATTCACTTTTGAGACCTGGGACAAAGACTTGTTTGTAGTATTTTTTACGCTGATTAATAATATAAAAAAATATTTTACCCTAGATATCCAGATATCTCAGAAAAAGACTTTAAAGATTCAGTTAAATTCTGTTAAATAAAAAAGTGGTCTTGTACGGAAAAAAAGGTCTTTGAAAAAATCGCTTTTGCCGTTTTTTTAAAAACATCGGTCAGTGTAACAATGCTAGTTTTGTCTTGAAAATTTTTAATATTCAATTGTATAATTATTTTAACTTTTTATATTAATCATGTTCTTTTAGCAGGACGCGCCTTTCAGTTATTACAATACATTAAGAAACTTATAAGCTTGCAAAAAAGTGAAATTTCATTTTTCATCAGTGGCATTTTTGCTGTGAAATTTTATAAAATATTCAAAAAAGCGTTGTAAAAAGTCAGAAAAAAATGTTTTTGCTGCTTCCAATTCTACATGAGGTCAATTGACCACTAAAAACAAATAATTTTATTTGTTTTCCCGTTTTTAATTACTGATGTTATTAAATATACTAGCAGCGTTTTAAAGCAATACTCAAATATTGTTTTGCTTCTTTTCTACTGTATATTATTGACTGTTGAGTTTAAAATAATTATTGACTTAAGATCTATTTTTTTATATTATATAATGGTCGATGGTAATTCTACCATAAGTGGAATAAATGTTGAATCTATCACCCCCAAATCATCAATAATTGAGCTTTTGATTTTTTTATTGATTTATAAAATATTCAAACGAGTGTGTCTTTAAAGCATGGAAAAACTGCAAGTGTTTTTATATAGCAAAAAAATAGTATCAACATGTTCAATTTGCTTTTACCCTTCTTTTGTTGCAACCACCTTCAAAAAAATAAATAAATCAATGCATGTGTTTTCTTTTTCAGTCATGCCAGCATTTGCTTTGAGAATTTTTTGATTCATGAAAATTTTTTGTTAACAACATATTTTTGTAAAATGAAAACAAGAAACAACTTAAAAAGTCAAGGATAAATAATACGATTCTTTTCTGTTTTAAAAGCTTATATTACCTTAATGTTTTTTGCATAACATCGACTGATCCATTTATCTTTTAAATTTAATATTGTATTCAAGCGGATAATCCAGTCGTTGAGCCACTCTTGAAATTTAAATACGATGATTAATGCAGACGTTTTTCGTCGACGATCTTTTTTGCTTGAATTTTAAAATATTCAAAAAACTGCTTGTTTCAAAAAAGCGATAGGAGCTAATCTTTTTTGAAAAAAAACACAAAATCGTTGACTTTTTTTTTATTCAGCCTGTCAGACAAAAAAAACAACAACAAAGAACTGCACATTCAATTTTATGTGGCTGTTTTTTTTTGTATTGTGACATCTCATGCTTTTGAGAAGAAATGAATTTTTTGATAATAATAATTATTTATTTTGAGATTTTATTTAGATTTCATATTAAATGTTCCAAGGATTTGATAATATTAGAAATACAGTAGGAAAATTCCTTTTACGATGTTACTATCACAAATAAAAATATGCGCCAAAATTTGTGATTATCAAAGTATTTTTTCATTAATTTTTAAAATATTCAAATAAATATTTGCTTTTAAAGCATGAAAATTGATTGTGGAAAATATTTTCAATGCTTTGACTTGCTTTCACTTTTTCTTTTCTGCCTAGCATTGTTGCAGTCAGCTGCATTAAAGAAAAATGAAAAAGAAATCAATGCTTGCAGTGTGTTTTTTGTTGTGGTGGTAGCCAATTTTCATTTGATTTCTCTGATAACTGTTAAAAAATTGAAAGTGCAAATGAATGAACAAAAATTGGTAGTAAAATGTCATAAACTTATATTTAATGATTACAGGAAATCGGCAATCTGGGCTTGTTTCCTGACAAAAGAAATTGCGAAACATTTATGAATTAATTATGAAAAACAACATTAATTGAGATTTTTTTGGTTTTTATTTATGAAATATTAAAAAAAACGATTGCTGTTCAAAAATGAGTTTTAAAATATGAAAAACATAGATGAATATCTTTGACGTTTTTCATGTTCGATTCGCAACAAAAAGCATTGAAAGTATTTTTTGCATTTTCATTTTTCTGTGATTACTTATTATTTGACAAAACGAAACTTTTTGAAGCAGATTTTCTTACGACGTATGCTACTGTTCTTTTGCATTTTTTAAATACTGGAGTAATAAAAAAATCGTTCATATACAGTTATATAATGTTCCGAGCAAAAGCATATAGTTTGTATCTCGTTAACCGTGTTGTCCCAATTCTATATTTTTTTCAATCAGTGTTCTTTCAAAAATATATAAAAAATATTCAAAGAGCAACTTTTGCTTGAAAAACACTCTCTAAAAAGTGATTCGTAGAAATAAACAACAAAGTAGCATTACTGACATTCCTTTTTTTTTATTTTTGCTTTTCAAACATCTCCCACTTGCAACACACAAACAGAAAAAATTTGAACATAAAATTATCACTATCAGTTTTTTGATTGTTTTTGTTTGTGATAAGAAAAAAGAGAAACCTTTTTAGTTGTGATCTATTTCTGTTATTTTTTTTGTAGCAACTAGCTACCCGGAAGAAACTTTTATGTAAAACATCGATAAACATATTCATGTAGCGCCAGAAACTGCTATGATAAAAAATACACATTGACTTTACTTTTATTATCGGATATCGATGCCTCATATTTCAGGGTAAAGTCCAAGCGGTAATGCATTATCAACACAACAAAAATATTTAACCAAATTTTAGAATCATTAAATTTCTGTTTTTCTTATATAAAAAATATTCAAAAATAAATGCTTGTTTAAAGAATGCACAAAAAAACTTGATGCTAAAAAACACAAAATAACGTTTCCTTTTTCTTCCCAACAGCAGTCACTTACGACAACCAAACAAGAAAAAACTGCGAATATAGATATATTTTGCATTGTAACTTTTCTGACTGCTTTTGTTGAAGAAACTGGGAAAATTTTTTTCATGTTTAAGTTTTTTTATATTATCATGCTCAGAAATAGCTGTTAAGCATTTAACTAATTTTTTTTATATCGGGGTATATCCAGCTAGTCAAAAAGATGAAAAAATTTAAATACAAAATAAGAGACTTTTTATTCTTTGTTTAATTCTATTTTTTTTGTAAATGTACAAAATATTCAAAAGCTTGTTCTCATTTACATATACCAAGAAAAAAATGATAGGTGGTTGAAAAGAAAGATAAAAGTAGTATATTGAATTATCATTAGTGTTGCCATGGTGATAAAAAACGCAAAGAAAAGTTAAACATTATAAATAACTAAAGACGCTACAAGAAATATTTAAGCTCTATAAAATTAATGTTTGCTTTTTTTCTACTACATTTTTATATAATGGCCATATCACATAAATACAAACCTGCTTTAATGGCTGTTGTTGATTTTTATAAAAATAACTATTATCCTTTCATTCATTTACATTAAATTGAGATACATAATAAGCAAAGTCTATGATGACTTGCTGCTGTTATTATACGATCAATAAAATATTCAAAAAAAAAAGTTTGTCTCAAAAAAAAGAGCAAAAATTGATTCAAAAAGAACACAAATGCAACAAGGACGTTTTTTTCTATTTCATCGTATTTACTGCAGCAACCGACTGCAACAAAAATAAAAAATATGAACAAAAATTTTTGATATGGTCATTTTTCAACTTTTTGGATTGCAAAAAACATAATCATTTTTTTAAAACTGTATGCGCTTATTTTCATTGCATCGAAAAAATAGAATTCTACATATATTTTTGTTTTTTCTTGCGTTTAATGACTAACTCTAATATAAAATAATGAATATCACTTTTAAAAAAGCCAAAGCCGCCAAAAATTATGACAAAACCCTTCACTAATTTTTTTAAACTAAATTTATTAGCTATTGAGTCCGGCATTAGGTTTTTTCAGCACGTTGTATCCAAAATATATCTATAAATATTCAAAAAAAGAAACGTGGATGATGTTAAAAATGAAAGAAGTTCCAAAAAAAATTCAGTTATGATTATTTTTTGCTGCTGCCAGCGCAACACAAACAAAAATTGCGAGCAAGCCTCTTTTCTGAGTTTTTTGAAAGCAAAAATTGGTAGAGAAAAAAACATTAAAAAAATTATAAAAGTTTTTTTTGAGAAAATTTTTTAAACATCTTTTTTTGGCATAGTAGCAACACTGCTATGTGAGTATTTTTATAATCTTTTTAACAATAGTTTTTCTGAGACATCTTTTCCTAGAAGATGTATATAATATTATAATGGCCTTTTGTAAGTTACCGATATGATAGTGAAAAATATATCATAATTAATTAAACATTATTGATTTCATTACTTAAAAACATTATTTTTGCTGCTGTTAGCGTAACACAGAGAAATGAAAGAAAAATGCTTCGGACACACATTTCGTAGTCACTTTTATTTCATAAAAATCAATAAAATTTGTTAAATAACATTTACGATAGATCAATTTTTGGGGACTTTTTTACAGCGATTTTTTGAACTTGTTCTGAAGCATCAATGTTAATATAAGCTATAGCCGTTTTCTTTTTATTAACGTCAGTTTTGTCTTGAAAAATTTTAAAATATAATTGTATATATATTTTAACTATTTATTTTAATCATGTTCTAACTGGATCTACAAATTAGTTATAACTATACACTGAGAAAATATGTTTGCAAAATACCACAGTGATATCAAGCGCTATGAAGAACGAAATGCCAAAGGCCGTTCGGGGGCGGAGCATGATGTCAGAACTCGAGTTCTAGTGGATATTATGACAAGATTTTGCAAAAGATAATAAAGACGGCATCAACAAACATATTCCACGTTACAGAATGTGTTTAAATACTTTTTTAAAGAAGTTGCTAGCTACTGAAAAAATGATGAAATTTTGACAGCTTAACTTCGATAGCTCGCAAATTTGACATAAATTTATAAAATGTTATAATTTTGCACAAAATTATAGCTAAGATATAGGGAAACAATATGTGCTTCATTATTTGTATTTAAGCAGTAATTTAAAAAAGTTGCTAGCTAATTACTTAAGCTCCGCCCCCAACGGCCGTCTGCATGTTGCGAAAAAATCACTGTGATACGCAATGCTAAAATTTCATATTTAGTCAGTAGCATTTTAGTTGTGAATTTTTATAAAAGATTCAAAAAAGTGTTTAATGAAAAATGCAATAAAAAGCCAGAAAGAAAAAATTGACAAAAAGAGAGGTTTTTTGTTTTTGCTGCTCCTACACATAAAAACACACACTGCAAACAAAACATGACTGAAAGTCTTACAATGAATGCATTGCCGCTACGTGAACAAAAAAGAAATTAAATAATTTCAGTTTTTAATCATTGATGTTATTAGCAGCATTTTAAATCAATACTGAGTCATATTTGCTATATTCTGTTTCTTTTATGTCGTTAACTGTTTTGCCTAAAATAATCATTGACTTGAGCACTTTTTTTTCATATTATATAATGGTAGTTGGTAATTCTACCATTAGAGGAGTAAATGCAATATGTTTAAATGGGTAAAAGAAATTTGTCATTGTTGAATTTATCACCCCCAAATCATCACCAGTTAAGCATTGATTTGTTTATTGATTTATAAAATATTAAAACGAGTGTGTCTTTAAAACATGAAAAAACTTCGAGTGATTTTTATAGCGAAGAAATAGCACCAGCATGTTCAATTTGCTTTTACCCTTCTTTTGTTGCAACCACCTGCAAAATGAAAAAATGAATCAATGCATGCGTTTTTTTTGATGCTGTCAGCCATTTTTAGCTCTTCTTGCTTTGAGAAATTTTTGATTCATTAGAATTTTCCGTTAACAACATCTTTTTGATGATTTAGGAAAAAAAATTGAGAAACAACTTTATAAGTCAAGGATAAATAATATGATTATTTTCGTTTTTCAAATTTTATTCTAGTTTGATGTTCTATTTTATTACAATGACTTTTATTTATCTTTTAAATTTAATACTGTGTTAATACGTATACTCCAGTCGTTAAGCCACTCTTGAAATTTAAATATGATGATTAATGCAAACGTTTTTCGTCGACGATCTTTTTTGGTTGAATTTTAAAATATTCAAAAAAATGTTTGTTTCAAAAAAGCGATAGGAGCTAATCTTTTTTAAAAACACGAAAACTGTTGATTTGTTTCAGCCTGTCGTTGAAGAAAACACGAAACTTCACATCTCTTGCTTTTGAAAAAAAAATGTTTTTTTTTGATAAGTTTGAAAAGAATGCATTTAGTTTCGAAATTTTATCAAGCTTTCATATATAATGTTCCAAAGATTTGATAATATCAGAGATATAGAAGGAAAAAATCCATTTTACGATGTTATAATCACAAAAAAACATGCGTCAAAATTTGAGATTATCAAAGTCTTTTTTTGTAAATTTTTAAAATATTCAAAAATTGTTTGCTTTTTTATAAAGCATAAAAAACTCATTGCTGAAAATATTTTCAATGCTTTGACTTGAACTCTCTTTTTCCTTTCTGTTGACCATTGCTTGCAGCCAGTTGTGAGAGAAAAATGAAAAAGAAAGCAATGACTGCAGCTGCAGTGTTGTTTTGTCGTGGCGGCAGCAGCCAATTTTCAGCTGTTTTTAGCTTTTTTCTAAAAAGTAGGGGGCGCAGCGTCAAAAAAAAATTTCGATTTTGCTTTAAATTTTTATATATTCAGATAGCTCCGGATCTTCGTGATTTAATAGCGTTATTAAAATTTTTTTATAATTAATTGCTAATAAATGCCATAAGATTTGCGATAAGCGATTTAAAATTTTATGGCGGCGAGAGACATTGTATCTGCTTCTCTGTCACTCCCGCACAATGTATTTTTTTAAAAAAGAACACTCTCTTTGCTTCTTTTCCACTCCCGCAGTGTTGCCATTTCTTTTTTTATTTTTTCTTAAAAATTTTTAACGCTGCGCTCCCTACTAAAAAGGTTTATTTTTGTGATAACTGTTAAAAAATTGAAAGTGCAAATGAATTTTTTTTTTGTAGCAACACTTTTAGAAACTTTTATGTGAAATATTGGTGATCACCAATGCTTAGGTAGCGCTAAAATTGCAATGATAAAAGGACACATAGTGTCTTTAATTTTAATACCGAATGTCAATTCCTCTCATTTCGGGATGAAGACCAAATGATAATGCATTACAAATATAAAATATATTTTACCAAATTTAAGAATCATTAACTTTTGTTTTTTAATTATAAACTATTCAAAAAAAATTTTTGTCAAAGACTGCACAAAAACGTGGTTCTAAAAAATGCAAAATAATGTTTCTTCTTTTTCAATCTTTTTTGTCTTTCTAACAGCAGCCATTTGCAACACACAAACAATAAAACTGTGAGCATTTTTGCATTGTGATTGTTCTGGCTGCTTTTGTTTAAAAAAACAATAGCAAGCAATTCTTTTATTTTCTCATGGTTTAAAAATAAATCTTTTGTTAACGCCATTTAATTTGTCTTGATGACAATAATATAACAGCTTTGCAAAAGTAGTGCTGACTGTCTTTTTCTCTTGTTTTTTTCATATTGTCATGCATTCATAGCCATCAATCTGATATGTAAAAAAAGTGGCCAAAACTTTAGTGTTATTGTCAGTTTAGAATTACTTTTTTATCAATAGATATTTTCGTTTAAAATATATCTAAAATATTCAAAACATAAGCAACATTAACTTTAGGGTAGTGTGAAAAATGTTTAGCTTTGACTCATTTTTTTTGTTGCTGCCGACCGATAAAAAAAAGAAATGAAAGACATACATTTTTGCGTTGTAAGTTAAAAATAAAATGATCAAAAAACATGTTGGAAGAATGCATTTTTTGGCTGTATTTCATTTCTTTATAAAGTCTCCATATGTTTTTAATCGTTTATTTGTAATCAGTTTTTGTCCAACTTTTTAAAGTTAAAATTTTTGAAGCAATACAAAAGGGACGTCTTTGTTCGTCAGAAACTATAAAATTGCATATTTCCTTTGTTAAGTTTTTTTTATATTGTCTGGATCACTATTCCTGTTATGATATATATTTTTAATGCGTGTAGATTCAGTTATAATCGCTTATACAAAAAAGCTGAAACAATATGAATAGAATTTTATTTTATTTTTTTAATTCTTTTTTTATTTGTAAATGTACAAAATATTCAAAAAATAGCTTGTACTCGTTAATGCAAAGAGAAAAAAATGGTGGCTGTTTGAATAGAGAGATAAGCAGTATATTGAATTATCATAGAGCGTTGTCATGGCGATAAACATAAGTGACGCAAAAAAGGATAAACGTCATCACATATTGAAGGTGGTACTATATGAGATATTTATGGATTCTTTACGTTTCTATTGCATCGGTGTCACACAAACAATAACTCTACACATTAATTTTTGCATAAATTGTTTCTTTTAACAAAACGGAAAACTTTTTTAATTATCATCTAAAAATAACATTTTTTTTAAAATTCTTTAATTTGTAACGATGATAAGGCTTTAAAATGTCTTCGAAAATACTGTCTGATTCTTTCCAGTTATATATTTATCGTGACCATTTTTTTTTGGCGATGTTGTGCTGTAATAAGTGAAGGAATCCCCCATGTTAGTAATTATTACATGAAATTTAAATAAGCAAATCCAATGTTGACATCAAATTTGTCATGATTTTTTTATTGATTTATCAAACATTCAAAAAATAATTGTTGTCAACAAAAAACGCTCAAGAGCATGATTCTGAAAATCACAAATATGAGAAAGACTTTTTTTAGTATTCAGCAATCTCTGATGCAATTTTTTTTCTGACCTTCTTTCTTCTTTGTTGCAATGAAAGAAATCCGACCTACATTTTTTATCATCTATTTTATGAACTTTTTTTGGTTTCAAACAATTTAGATCGAATTTGTTTTTTAAAAGTCCACATGAGTTTTGAAATGCATGTATCTTGTAAATATATTATTATTGAATTTAACCTTATAATCCAATCTTTATTACTTTTTGCTCGCAGTTTAGTGTGGACCAAGGCCATAACCGATTTTGGATTTTCTGCTTTAAAACTAATTTGACTAAAAACATTTTTGGTTAGTTAAGGGATTTTTAAATATTCAAAATAAATGTTTGTTTCAAAAAAGTCATAGAAGCTAATCTTTGAAAAGTACAACAGAAAAAACAATGATTTTTGTCAGCAGCCAGCTTGGCGTAAAAAAATATCTCAAAGTATATTCTATGAAAGGGTGGGGGGGGGGGGGGGGGGGGGGTTGAACGAGAAAGAATAGTACCCTTTGCTCTTTGAATATCAAATTGTTCATTTTGTTTAAAAGAAAGATAATCATTTTTAATGATATATTCAAGTAGCTATGCAATTAGATATTAAAATTGTATAGTTTGTACAAACTGTTAACCAATACTGATTTTGATCACCCAAAATCAACAGCATTTCAGCTTTGATGTTTATTATTCCATCCTTTTTTATTTTATATAAAAAATTCAAATAAGTTACACGTGCAAAAAAAATAAGTGTAAAAGAGTAAAAAATGAAACTTCGTTGTCCCTTTCTTTTTACTCTTTTTATTTGTGTTCAAACAGTCACCAGCAACACACAAAAACGTTGAATTGCGGACACACACATTTTGTGTTCTCAGCTATTTCTTTTTTGATTTGCAAGAAAAAACAATTAAGTAGAACTAAGCTTAGGTAGCTTTTCTAAGAATATATTTTTTATAACTGTTTGCCATTGTTTTCGAAATCATGCTAAAAACTGTTGTAATTATCACGTGCTTTAAAGTAAAAATGGTTGCAAAAACTTAAATGCTAAAAATAAATAAAGAAATGTTTTTTGTGTGTGAAAGATGTCTAAAAATATTCAAAACAAAAGTGTGCAATGAAAAATGCTTAAAAAATGATAGTGTTTTCGATATTGACTTTTTTTTGCTGTTGCTGCTGTCTACTGAACTTTCAAAAAGAAAACCACAAAAAAAACACACACAGACGATTTTTCTTAAAAATAATTTTTTTTAATGCGCTTATGTGCCCACACTGCCATTCCAATAAAAACTTTGTTTATTAACAATTTTTCCATGTTCATTGTGTTTAAAAATATTTTTATAGTTGCAAAATATATCTGAAAATATTCAAAAAGCGCATTTTTTTAAAAAAAAGTTAGAGTAATGTAAAAAGTTCACTCTTATTTTTGCTGTTGCTGTCTGCTTGACAAAAAAAGAAACGCAAGCAAACGGACGCACAGCAAATAAAAAAATATGAATTCTAAAATGCAATTAAATTTAAATTAACATCAATACAAAAATAACATTTTTATAATCATTCTTTTATTTTTAGTGACAATGCACCATATTTCACTGAAAAACGATATGAAGGAAGAGTAAAAGAGAATGCAGAAATTTACACAGATATCATTACTGTTAAAGCACAAGATCTTGATCGACGTAAGTTTTATCATTTTCTTGATAGGAAACAGTCAAAGCTATAATTCATAAAAAAACCTTTGCAAATAGTTTCCTTAAGGACATATTTGACCTTAAAGTTTTTGTCAACTTTGAAATATGGTCTTACAGTTTTATTTCCAATCGTTTTTAATAATAATTGTTTTTCAGATTCCACTCTTCGCTATGACCTTCAATCTCCTGATGAAAAACGTATACCATTTGGTGTTAAAACTGATAGCGGAGTAGTATTTGTTAAAGAACCACTTGACTATGAACAACAAAATGTTTATCATTTGCTTCTTACTGTAACTGATGGAAAACATAATACCACAACTTCAATCTACATTTATATCGAAGACGTCAATGATAATGCTCCAGTATTTGAGTCTCCACTTTATTCCATTACTATCGTTGAGGAAGATGAAGACGTTCCAAAACGATTGTTTACTGTAAAGGCTGTAGATTCGGATAATGATGAAGCAAGTGAAAAAATTGTTTATAAACTTGAAGGTCAAGGTGTTGGACATTATTTTACTATTGACCCTGTCTATGGTCATATTGATGTCATCAAGCCACTAGATCGTGATCCACCCGATGGTGTACCTGCATGGAAATTTATTGTTCAAGCTATTGATGATGATGGAAAGGGGTTGATTGGATATGCGGATGTTCATGTGATTTTGAAGGTATAAAAATGTTCAGTTGGTCAAATGACATTTCAATCAAAAAACTGAAGGTCATGTATCCATTCACCAAGCACATCAATTTTTCAGGATATCAATGACAATGCTCCTATTTTCCCAACCGAGATGTTTGGAGTTATTGATGAAAACCGTGAACCTGGCACAGAAGGTATCTATGTCATGACTGCTAATGCCATTGACTATGATGATCCATCAACTCTCAATGCTCAGCTTGAATACTCTATCGCGGTAAACAAGGAAATCGAAGGTGCACCAGTATTCCGAATTGATAAATCAAATGGAAAAATTTTTGCAATGCGTAGACTTGATCGTGAAGTACTTTTTGAACGACAATTTACAATTGAAGTTCGTGCAACTGATCGTGGTATCCCTGCTAAAGAGGGTTCTGGCATGGTTACAATTAGTGTAGCGGATGTTAATGATAATGAACCATATTTTGAAAAAAGTGTTTATGATGTATCTGTGCCAGAAACTTTATCCCCTGGGGAAGCTGTATTCTCTGTTGCTGCATTGGATAAAGATAATGAAGCAAAGTAAGTTTCATTTTTTGAGTTGCCTTTTACGTTTCTTTGAATTTAAAGCAAAGCAAAAAAAACACATTATGACAAAAGTGAGAGTAACGCCAAATTTTTTGTTTTAAATTTTTGCTATTACTCTCATTGTGATAGTAACACCAAAAACTGAAATCAAAAAATTTGGCATTACTCTCACTTTTGTCATAATGCTTTTTTTTAATTATCGCCACAATGACAGTACCAGTGAAAACAAAAAAATATGTTTTTATTATTATTTCTTGTTAACTATCATACTATTTGAAGCAGATTTCTGTTAAATGATAGTAGCAGCAAAATCTTTTAAAAATTTTGGTTTTCGAATATACCTTTAATTATATTTTAACAAACTCATTAATTATGCAAATTTTCAGAGATAACGTCTTCACGTATGAACTTGTTGATAAATCGAATGAATACTTTTATATGACAACTGAGCAAAGTGCTTCAAATGGTGGAAGTATTGGAGTTCTAAGAATTAAAAAGGTTGGTTTAGTTTTGTGATAATTTTCCCTTTGGGTTTTTAAATTATAATAATTAAGACGCTCTCTTTAAGTCTTTCTCTTTTACAAGGAATTTTTACTTGAAGAAATTTTTGTATTTTTTATTGTTTCAAAAATTTGTTTTTTGAATTCTCTTTTTTATTATCTCGTTTATAAGTAATTAACGTGAGTCCATTATGTAATGCTATTACCGTGGAAAACTCGATTTTAATGAGTAAATCACCAAAGAAGAAAAATTTTGACATTCTAGATTTTTTTGTTCGAAATTGAGAAAAACAAGAAGATCCAGATTTATGCATTTAAAATGTTCTGTCATTTTTGTATCTCCAGAAGCAATTTGTTTCATCTTCATTTTTTTTGCTTCAATAATTTTTGATTACTTGATTCCTGATTTCTGGACATTAGTTGTATTTCAAGACAACACACATTAGTCTATTTTCTGTAAAACGAGAAAACAATATCATGAGTTCAAAAATTTCAATTTCTTTCTCCCCAAAAATTTGCATCAAGAATTGAGTCACTGAAAAAATGACTGTTATTTCATTTTTGCTTATTTACACGTCTGGGAAATAAACATGTAAACATTTTTGCTTAAAGAACAATTGTCAGTCGTCAAATAGTACTGTTTAAAAATTATTTTTATTTTCGAAAAAAAAATTGTTTTACGAAAAAAAAGTTTGTGCTTCTTTTTACTTTTTACTAGCTCTAGCTACGGTGTCTAAATTTTTTAAGTTAAAATGAAAGAAGACTTATCTCAATTCAAAGTTGGATTCAAAAAATTTGCATAAAACAGCTTTGTTGTTGTTACAGTTCCCAGAGCTGTAACTAACTCTCAAATATCATACTTCTTCATTTCCATTGACAAATGTCTTAAATCTTTTTATTTACTATCCGCCTCATCTTTACTCTTCTTTACTTTCTTCACTTCTTTTTGGCATTTGCATGCCCTTTGAAGTCAATCTTCAAAAACATTGAAGAAAAAATGTTTCAACTTTTATTTTTACTAACATCAAATAATATCATCTCGAGGGAGTCATTGAAATGAAAATGAATGAGGGATACTTTTTTGGATCTTCTTCCTCTTATGCAAAAAATATTTCACTTTTGTCAAATAGCCACTTTATGGACACTATTCTTCAACAGTAGTGACATGAAAAAGTTTTTTTTGAAGGAATTTTGACCAAAAAAAGATTTCAACTTTTTCTCCTTCAAAAAAACTTGGAAGACCTCATGTTGCGTCTTTCCTTTTGTCTTGTCTCTTCTTATATTTTTTTTGATGGTGTGACAAATGGCTGTCTTTAAGTGGTCATTTTTTTTGCTTTCCTTCTTTCGCGCAATTTTTTGTTTTGACTTTTTCCGACAAAGTTTTTTTTAAGAACGTAGAAGAAAAAAATGTAGAACGGAAACATGTATTGTTTTTATTTGGTCAACGGAATTTCAACGGATTCATTCAAGCTTTAAAAAAAGTGTGTTCATTATGTTTTCGGTATTTCAGTTACTAGATTTTAAATCCAATTTTTTGATTATCGTTTATTCGTGTTTTTTTGTGTTACTATCTTTTTCTATCAGTATTTGACAAATTTGCATGCTGAAAAAAAGGGATAATGTTTGGAAAATGATTGACTTTCCAATTTTCGAAACATAAAACCTTCCTTTTTTTTCGATTTTCGTTAGCGGAAAACTTCCTGTCAATTTCAATAACTTCAATTACTATCAATTGGATTGAAAAACCAAACTTATAACTTCCACTTATTTGTGTTACTATCACAATGAAAGTAATCATGTAATCCTTTTCACTTGATCTGCTTACTATCTTAATCGAAAGTAACAATTGTGCTTTTTCAATTTTTTATGTTATTTCCTTTGTCATCTGTGTTTGATGGAGAACTGCCATTTTGAAAATTTGTGATTTTATCATGTTTCCGTCTGTCTATCTCTAGTACCTCTATTTCAAAATAATTATATTGCAATAGGGCTGAACATTTATACAAACAAAATTTTCATTCGTCCATACATTGTTCAGTGTACAGATTTTTTCCTTCATTCAACTGCCCTAAAATGCTCGCAATTAAAATCCATTCTTTTTTATTGTAGCTTCCTGCAAATTGCATTAAATTAAATTTGTCCCTATTTACAAGCCTTTGACCAATTTATTTATTTACAAAAACCCTAATTCTCATACCTACCTTCTTTTTTTTGCTACAAATGATGATTTTTGATTGTTGTTGTTCAAGTTGACCTCCGTCGCCGCCGTCACCGACAAAATCAAGGGTGCTTACTTACTACTTACTTCTACTACTACAATTGCATTTCTGTCGCTTTTTTAAAAACAATTTAAACAATTACATTTGTATTTAATTCATTTTTACATCCTCTCTCTCTCGCTACTCTTTAATGGTCAATTTTTTGCTGCAAAAAAATGTTTCTCAAAAACAATCACAGTGAGAAAATAACCACAACAATTGTAATTGTGGTGGTCATTCCAGGAGCAAATGTTTTTATTTGTTGAAGAAAAAAAGAAAGTGCTTTTGTTGCGGCTATTTTTTAAAAAACAAAAGAACGGCGCGGTTTTTTTATCAAACAAATGTTTTTCAAAAATGTTAAAAACGTGAAAGCTTTTTTACGGCAAAAAAAAAGTAATAATGAACACAGTTTCGTTGTAGCAGTTTTTTTAACGAAATTCTTGTTATTTTGGTTACAACAATTATGGTTAAAATTAGCTATCATAGCGCCACAGATTTCAGTTTCTGTGCTTTCTTTGTTACTATCACAGATGATAGTAAATAAAATATATCACTTTTGAATTTTTACATTACTACCTGAGTTCACTAGCTTGTGATAAATTTGCATGCTACGATTAAAGGATGGTTTTGAGAAGATCTTAAGTATCTGACAACATCAGTTTCCGAAAAAATTGAATTTTTTCGATTTCAAAGAGCAAAATTTTATTTCAGTTTTAATAATTTCATTTACTATCACAGTCAACAAAATTTGTTTTAGATACTTTTGGATTATCATGATTAATGATAGTAATGAAAAAATTGTATTTCTTAATTTTTTGTGTTACTATCTTTGTCTATCAGTAATAAATATTAGTGATGCTATAACTGTTCCTTTATCTGTTTTTTATTTTTTCCGGCTCCACCAAGTTCTCATATATCTCTATATCCACCTTTTTAATTAAACTAGTTATCTCTCTCTAAATAATTGAAAGCTAAAAATTTATTTCAATTTTCAATTTCTTTTTTTTCTTTTCCGCAAAAAAAAATTTGGATACTTGAGAAGATCTCCTTCTTCCTTTCCTTCCTCTTCCAGCAATATCCATAGAGGCTACATTCTTCTTTATTGCATTCAATTTTCATGCAATATGTCCTACCACTTATAAGCACAACATAGCATAGCAGCAAGCAGGAGCTATATTATTCCATAAGTGGTAGTAGGGCTTTAATATTTCTATTTTAAAAAAAGTTTTTTTGTGAGAAAAAATTGGTAGTAGCATGCGCATTTGAACAATAATAATAAACATTTGGCACACTTTTTTTGGTAGTAGTAGCGGTGGAAGGAAATGTGCCGAAAAAAATATGATGCCAGAAAAAAAGTTGTTGTTTCTTTTTTTGCTTACATTTATTTCATATTTATGTATATGCAGATAGATGGAGATGCAGGTGTCTGCTGTCATAGTAGAAGGTTGTTGCCGTGCTTTTTTGACACTTTGTTGTTGTTATATTTTTTGGTGGTTTTTTTGATATGGCATAAATCTTTAATCGAAAAATAGACATGTTGGAAAAACTTTTTATGCAACTCATTTCGAGATTTCAGTCAAATTGTTTTCTTCATCGATGCTATCCCAAATCGGAATTTCGATTTTGATGAGCGAAAAATTTATTTTGATTATGCCGTTTTTCATGTGTTACTTTCACAATGATAGTAATCAATAAATTTGTTTTTCCTTTTTTGAATTATTATCACATATGAAAGTAAACACCAAGTTTATGTTTTCAATTTTTGTGTTACTATCAATGAGACAAAATTATTTTGATATTTCACTTTCTTTTGTTTCTTGTTACTCATTTTCAACTTTAAAAACCCCCGTTCTTTTTGCTTATACAATTTTTGGCACGTGCCATTTCCATCAGCATTTCATCTTTTTTTGCCGTTCTTTTTGGCTTTTTTATTTTTATTCCACCAACAGTTGTTTATTTTTTTCAGCTGATGACACGATTGTCATAATTTCCATTAATTATTATTTTTTATAGCTTTAAATCCACAATTGTTTCTTCTTTATTTTTCTTTCGGCACTTTTTTGAATGCTGTGATTTATGATATCTCTATTTTTCAATGATCCCTTTATAACAAAATGTGTCATAATAAATAATATAAAAACATTATGATCAATTCTTCTCTCTTTTTGTCCCCTTAAAGCCTAAAAGAATGTTGTTCTGGGAGAACAAGAGAGAGAAAAGGAACAACACATGCTTTTCCTTTCCTTTCCTTTCTTTTTCTCCTTTTATTCTGCTCAATTTTTAATCCACTTTTTGTTGCGCAATGTCCAGCTAGCTGCTGTTATAATACATACACTTTGATTTTTACTTGTTGCTTTTCATGTTCATGTTTTTTACTTTCTTTCTTTAAAGGTTCTCTTCTCTTTTTCTTAAGAAATTAAAGTTAATAAAAGTAATTCACTTTCTTTTCTTCTCTTTCTTTTTGGGCTCTTTTAGGAGGTAATATTATATAATACTTTTTGCTTTTGAAGAGTGTACTTTTGGGGTACTTGTGTGACATTAATAGTGACACTTGTCACACTTATGAACAAATTATTATGACCCTTAAGGTACAGAGAAAGTTAGGGAATTATAATAAACTTGTTAGGGGATTAATTTATACGATTTGGAGACAATTATAATGGTGATAGATGTTGTCGATAATAGCTTAAAGGGGATAAAAATTACCCACAAAGTTGTTTTTAAGTGTTTGTCTTTAGGATTTACCAATACACTTTTGTCCAGACAAAATTGACCCTTTTGTCTTGCTTGTCAATCTTTTCTTTTTGTAAAATTTAGACAAAATTTCACACATTATGACAAAAGTGAGAGTGATACCAAATTTTTTAAATTCAGGTTTTGGTTTTACTATCATAGTGACAGTAACACCAAAAACTGAAATTGAAAAATTTGGAATTACTCTCACTTTTGTCATAACGTTGTTTTTTTGGAGAATGTTTCTGTCATTATGATAGCAAAACAGAAATTTTGCTTTACTTTTCTTGTCCATTTTTTGTAAAATGACCACCACAACAACTTTTATATTCATACACATCCACCCTCACTCATCTTCCTCCATCATTAGCTTGTCTTAAATCATTGCCTTAATGGCACTTCATTTTTGATGGCACTTTTGCTCTTCCTCCAAAAATTACGCAACATTGTCCATCAAAAAAAGCTTTAAAACATAAAATGACTGCTGCCCTTTTTAAAAACAGTTCTTTTTCTCGCCTGCTGTTTTTGTGTGATTTTTCAACACTTTTTCTACAAATCCCATCATTTTCGTATTTAGCACTTTTCGATTGCTCATTTGCCAATTGTTTCAAAAAAAATTTTATTGCTACTGCTTGATGTTGATGTTGTCAAGTGCCCTTTAGCGACTTTGACTTTTCAACGACGACGACCTCTATCTAAAATTCTTGACTTTCCATTCCGAGGGAGAGAGCAGAAGCAAAGAGTTTGCAGGAGAAAAAAAAACCGGAAGCAAAATGAAGGAAGAAACGAGAACGGAGAGTGGACAGTGGCTACTTTTTTCTTGTGCTTGCTTTCTTGCATCTACAAAATGTCAAAGTAGCATAATAACAAAAAAATGAACACTTTTTTTTCGCTGCTTTAATGCTTGAAAGGTCTTTTGGCCAAACTTGGAACTAGTAAATAAATATGAAGGAAGAAGTTTTGGAAGGCGGAAAAGGCAAAGGATGGTGAAGACGGCAAAGAAGGAGGATGCTTGTTTAGCTAATAGGCGCGGGCGACTTGAAGATGGCAAAAAGGAAAGATTTTATGTTTAGGTGTTTGGGGGTATGTAAAAAATGTGTTTGAGCATTTTCGTAGACAAGTTTCAGTTATCAACTCTTTGATTGATTTAAAATTGATGATAGTAATATTAATTTTGTTATTTCTCACTTTTGAGGTTACTATCAATTTTCTTTTATTGGAGTGACCGTTTTTGCATTTTTGATAGTAACAAAAAAAATTTAAAGTACACTTTTAGAGTTGCTATCATTTATACGAAAATCCTCTATTATCAACTCTATGTTTTTAATTACTCAAATTTATGGACAATTTATGAAACCCCATAAAAATTAGAAAAAATGGCCATCTGCTGGTCAATGATTGATCCATCAAAGCTTAATCGCTTAAGGACTTGAAGTGCACCATTATCTTTTATTACTCTTTAATAGTCAAAAATTAACACTTCGTACCTTCTCTCTAATCGTCTTCACACTTATTTTATTTTTGCCAATTTTAATTACCTCATTAAACTTTTCAAATTCTTTTTTAATGTCAAATTTACTACTTTTCTTTCTTCTTTGACCCGCTTTCTTCTTTCTTCGAACAAAGGCAATCTTTTTTTTGACAGCAATTTTTTATACTACCTTTATTACATTTTTTCTTCTTTGCTCTTGCCAGTCCACCTTTCTTCTTCTTCAACCACTAAAAAAGCCATCAACAATTAATAACCCCTGAGGTGGTGGCCATTAACTCTACAATTCTTTTTTTTGACCAATTCCATTTTTTCGAAGATTTTTGGGAAAAAATAAATTTTTAAGGAAAAGCTAATAAAAGCATTTTTTTGAATCCACTATAAAAAGCCCTGCCTGCTAGCTCCAACCAGGTGGCCATTATTACCAGGAAGCTTTCATCAAAGTGAATCTTTCTCTTTTTTTGAGAAGGCTACTTTTTTTGGTGGATAGCTAAAAGCTTCATCTGCAGCAACGGATACAATATATCTTCCTGGGAAACACTTTTTATTTCTTCTTTCATTTTTCATGTTTCATCCTTTTCATCATTTTAAGAAGGCTTCTTTGGTGGTCTTTAATGGTAACAATTTTTTTTTAGAAAATATAGCGTGGGAAGAAAGAAGTTGATTTTAACTAAGAGAGTAAGAGAAGAAAAAAATCCATAGAAAATTAGCATAAATTATGAATTTTTTTTGGTTCGTTGAAAATTTTTGCTGTTATTTTTGTGTTGCCTTGGTAGTTTCTTTTCTTTTTCACACCCTCCAAAAAAGTGCCAAAATTGTTTTAATGAGAAAATTGCAACAAATTTTTTGTTTCTGCTTAATTTCAATCAAGGCATTTTCAAAACTGAAATTTTTGTTTTTTCGATTTTGATACTTTTAAGTTTCTCAACTTTAACTATACAAAATTTACTGTACATATTTCCTTAGGCCATAGCAATAATAAAAAAAATACCAGCCAAGTTTTATCATCCGCATTTTTGTTCTAAAATTTTTAAAAAAGCTCTTAAAAAGCACTTTAATGTTTTTTTTTGTCATTCTTGAATGAATAAAAAAAAGCCGAGATAACAATGGGATGCAAATAAAAGAGCTCTTCAAAAAATTTATTTTTTTAAAGATAAAAAGGAAAGGTATAACTGGAAAAGGATAAAAAGAAAGGACACAGGAAAGTAGTAAGTATAAGCTTCCTTTTCTCATTGACCGGAACCACCTCTCTTTCATTGAATCAAAAAAAATGAATTCAACTTTTTTTCAAGCAAGTGACCGCTGCATCGGAATGAAATCCTTCTTCTTTTTTCTCTCTTTCCTCTGCTTCTGTTCATTTTCTGTTGTTTTTCGATTCACATTTATTCACCGACAAGGTCGAAAGCAAAGGGAATTTTTTTTTGTTTCAAAAGTTTTCCTCCCCGTGCTCATGCAACCTCAAAATAAAAAAATGACCGCTTTTTTGATTGAAATAAATTTTTTTGTGTGTGTCCGAGAAGGAAAATTTTTTCATGTTTTTGCGCAGTTGAATTATTTTCATTATTTTTTCTTTCTTGTTTTTCTGTTTCCATGAAAAAAAATCAGAAAGAAATTAAAAAAGAATCGATTGATTGAATCTAATTTGTAAAAGCTGATTTTTTTGATTAATACTTTTTCATAGTCGATTTTTAAAATTTGCATAATTTTTCTGCTACTAGTTGTTTGCTTTCTGAATTTTTCCCCTTAATTTATTGTATTCTACAGTATCCTTTTTTTGTTTTATATTTTTTGATCTCACTTTTTTCTCTGAGCGATCAAATTCTCTGCCAAGATTGACATTCTCCGATGGCATTTTTGTTTAAAAAACAATTGTTCTTTTCGCACTTCCAAATCTTTTCCTTCTTCTTCCAAAAAAAATGTGTGAAATTTGCCAAGTTTTTTCTCACATCATCGATGACAAGTTGCTGCTACTGCTGGTGTAAAAAAATGCCAGAGTTGACTTTACACTTTTTTGTAGAGCAAAAAAACAGAAACTTTAATTTTTTACTAATCGTTTTTTTCTTTCTTTACTTAACGCTTTTGCTTTTTTCTTGGGTGAGTAAATCTTCAGGAAAAAAAAATGTTTAAGCTTTCTTGAATGAGATTCAATTTGTATATAGTCGCCGCTGCTAAATAATAGTAGTAGCCATTGGCTATGCAAAGTTCTTTTATTTATAGAAAATAGCAAGAGAGAGAATCCGTGCAAAATTTTTCCATATATAAAAAAGTCTTCTTTTATTTTTTATTTATAATGCCGCCAGGAGGAAAATCTGCCATTGCCGCTGCCTCATCTTACTGCTAACTTTTTAACTCACACGCTAAAAATGGCACCTAACTTCTTCCTTCTTCATCCTTCCTTTAAAAGATGGCAAGTGCCATTGCCGTTTGACCAATGTCCACGGCAAAGATACAAAAAATATAATTTGTTCAAACATAAAAAAACACTACTTTTTTATATCAAAAGATGAGAGAGAAAAGTGTTGTGAGAGAAACACAAAAAATGAGTTAATTTTTTAAAGGAATTTTTTTTGAGAGTTTTAAAAACGTTTGTTACTTTGTTACTGTCATTTTACGAAGACCACAACTACATGAATGATAGTAATCATAAAAAACAATAATAACACTTTTTTCATTACTTTCATGGCACCTAACTTCTTTTTTCATTGCCTTTATATGGCAAGTGCCATCGCTCTCGTTTGACCACTGTCCACGGCAAAAGTGAAAACAAAAATTATAATTTGTTCAAACAAGTACCACACTTTTTTTATATCAAAAGATGAAAAAGTGTTGACGGACAACAACAACTCTCAAGCAAACAAGCAAGCAAGCAAAGCATTGAATGGCACCATCTCTCTAAAACACAAAAGAAAGAAGAAGACATTTTTTTGAAGCTATAAAAGAAGAAGTGTTTTTTGTCTTGAACTTTTCCTTTCCTATTTTTTTCTTAAAGATGCCCCGTTTTTTTGTTGTTGTCAAATTTTTAAAAGCAGCATTCAAAAAAGCAAAGAAGCAAGCGTTGACGTGAAAGATTGAAGAAGTCGTTTGTCTTCTTCTTCTCCGTTTTCTTCTTTTGTTGTTTTCGTCTGTTGCTTTCTGATGCATCTTCGGCGTTTTTTTCTCAAGAAGGCTTTTTTTGGTAAAAATGCTTGCAGAAAAAAAACTTCTTTTTCCCCTTTAGCTATCTCCAAAAAAAACTTTTTTTGAGTCCAAGAAAAAAATAAGAAGAAGCAAAAGTGCCGAAATGAAAAGGAAGAAAGCAAGCAAAAACTTTTGTGAGAAAATATTTTTTTTGTTTTAAAAATAATGTTTTTGTTTGGCACTAATAAGCATTAAAATTTGTTTTTTTTTGTTTTTGTCGAAGAATTTTGACTATAGTAATATTTTTATTACTTTTTCACTTAATTGTCTACTGTCTAGGACGTGAAATCATTTGTACATTGTCTTTTTCTACTTTATTCATAATAGGTCATCGTTTGTGAGACTTCTGCAAAATCGATATTTTTCAAAATTTTGACTTCTGATCATTTTAAAATTTGCTTTAATTACTATCACATGGATAGTAAATACAAGCTTTCAAATTCTACTTTTTAGTGTTACTATCAAAAATGAATGTATTGAAAGAATTTGGGTTTTTTAATTTCTGCGTTACTATCTTCGTTCATCAATATCTGACAAATTTGCATTTTTTCTTCTATCAACATGCCTAGTTTGCCGTCTTTGCATTAACACTTTCTGTGTTTTTTTCTTTCTTTAATCCTTGACTTATCTTTCTCTCCCCTTCATTTTTTTTCTTTCACTGGTCACTACAAACTGTAAAAAAAGTTCTTTTTTAACTCTCTCTGTGTTAAACAAACACTGTGTTTTTTTGTATTTGCGTGCAATAATACATACAATGTCATTTCCATTCCATTGCAGCTCACCAGCAAACTCTTTTGTCCTTATAAAAAAGGATCAACTTTTTTTTTGTCTTTTCTTAAAAAAATAAGAAAGTTTTAACGGGTCGACGACGACGACGACAAAAGATATTTGTTTGTAAAAGGGATTTTTACTTTATAAAAAAAGACTTTTTTTTGGGGGTGATTTTTGACCCTAACAAAAAATGCATTTCAAACTGTGGAAAAAAAAATAAGTGATCTGTTGGTAGTAATCAGTTAATTCTTTCTTCTGCAAAAAAAAGTTTGTGGTTTTTTGAGAAGGTTTGAATGTCAAAAGAATGTAAAATTGTTATCAGTTTTAGTTTCTTTCTTTTTTATTGCTCTGCTACTGTTGATGCTGGGAGGTCATACACTTTCATGCATATTTTATTATGGCTATTTTTTTGTTGTTTCGTTGAATTCAAAAGCAAACCTTAAAAAATTTCAACACGTTATGACAAAAGTGAGAGTAACGACAATTTTTTTGTTTTCAGATTTTGGTGTTACTATCACAGTGAGAGTAACATCAAAAATTTAAAACAAAAAAGTTGGTGTTACTCTTACTTTTGTCATAATGCTTTTCCTAATGACAGTAAAAAACCATGCACACTTGACCTCTCGCAACTTCTTGAAAACAATTTTTGTTTATTGCCAACCTCTGAAAAACAATGTTTCGATGTTTCCGAATATACAAGAATTTCTTGCAATCTTTTTATTTTCTTATTTCCGTTAAAAAATTCATCCATTTTTATAGGTGTTTACATGCGACCATTTTTCTTTCTCTTCCTTTTTTATTGTAAAATATGAATCATAATTTGTAAGTGAAGAGATTTTTGATTTTGACCTTGACGTCTTATTTCTTTTTATTTATTTGTCGGTGAACCGTTTTACTTTTTTATGACTATCATTTTTTAAATAGCGATAAACAGTTTTTAGGATTTTTTATTGTTTTGAATAAAGATGACTGTTTTATGTTTTTGTAAGGAAAAAAAGATTTTTAAGCTTGAAATCAAACTTTGATGATTCATTTTTCTTGTGAACGCTAGTGATAGAAAAAAAATAGGATCAGACGTTTTTTTTCGTTAGCGATGCTTTAGATCATGGTTAATATTGACAAAGGATAAGCTCTTTTAAGTGTGATTTTTTTACGCTAGAATCACCATGAAAGTAGTCACTTTGTTCTTACCTTTGCCATCACACCAACACCTATGCCTTTGATCTTTACCGCTGCCACTAATTTTTTCAGTTTACAAAAATCAAAGACATTTTTTCCAATTCTTTTTTTTTCATTGTTGCGATTTTTCTTCTCTGATTTTTCTTTCTTTGTTCAGTGGTATTATTGGCAGCGCTTCAAAATTTACACTTTCTTTTTTTCTTTCTTCTTTTGTTTCTTTGTTTGTAGCAAGCAGCTGCAGCTGCATTGGCGTAGTTATATTGTTGGTCAAACAAACATTAAAAAAATGCAACACTGATCTTTTTTTCTAATTTGTTGCAAATAACACTTTTTTTAAAGGTAATTGAATTTTTAAGGCTTTTTATCTCTTCTGTTTTTGTACATGTTTTTTTTCTACTTATTTTTGTGTACGTAACTATAACAAAAAACTTTCATAGTATTTTTATACGAAAACTGACCCATATCTGCATTGCCGCCAAAAACTTTCAACAAAGGAAATTGCTTGAAAAAAATCCTTCTCTTTTTCATTTTTCATGGAACTTTAATCCATTGATTCCACTTTTTTTCATTTTCATTGCATCTGTTTTTTATGAAAGTTTCATATTACAAAAAAGAACTTTATTTTATCCATAAAAAACTTTTTTTTGACTCCATATTTGGCGGTGGCGGCTATTCATCGGTCATTGCTTCTAAAAAAAGTTTATTATATTTTCAGTTAAATTTGATACTTTTAGTTCTTTTTTTGGATTAAAAATATCTTCTTTGACCGTTATAGTTTTTATAGTTGAACAAAACTTTTGACAGTTTTCTTGTGGAACACATAAAAAATAGTGATGATAGTAACACAAAACTTTTAATTTTGTAATTTTAGCGTTGCTGTCACTTTTTTTTATTGTTGTGCTTTATGAAATTTTGAAAGTAACAAAATTTTCAAAAATGAGCTTTTACTATAACTATCACTTTGCCGCCGAAAACCCTCAACAAAAAACAGTGATAGTAACCAGAAAAATCACTAGTTTTCAATTATTCTCCTTCAAATGCTTGTTTATTCATGTCTTTAAAAAAATCTTTTGTTGTTTTTATACTGATATCCACTAGTGTTGATAAATCAATTGTGACATTAATCAACTAAAAAATTCAACAACATTTTTTTTACTCATTCAATGACTCACATGATCTTATTTTTCTTCCAAACTGTTGTTCTTAATCTTTTTTCCATTACTAATCTAGTTGCGTTCTCATTTTTCTTTATTCTCTTTACTTCTGCTTTGGATGCCGATATTTCTTCAATCATGAATGAATAAGTACTTAAATTTTCTTTCTGTCTCAAAAGTTACTACTTTGATCTCACGTTAGACCCCCTGTTGAGTTATAAATCTATCTCTTCCTTCTTTTACTGACTATTTTTTTTTAGGTTTTTACGATTTATTTTCTTTTTTCTGGTATTGCTGAATTTTTGGATTTTCCGAAAAGTATTGAAATCACAATTTCGATTATCGAAAAGTTTACATCGATCATAGTGATAGTAATAGCAAATAGCTAAAACAACTACTTTCGAATTGATAATAGCTTCCAAATACTAACAATTTGTGTTACTATCAGAGTAAAAGATAAATAAATAAAAATTAAATAATGCTGTTACTTTTTTTGTTCCTTTCAATTTAAAGCAAAGTCAAAATCAGCATGTTATGACAAAATTGAGAGTAATGCCAAATTTTTTGTTTTCAGTTTTTGGTGTTACTCTCACTTTGTTAGTAATAGCAAAAACATAATTTGAAAAATTTAGAATTACTCTCAATTTTGTCATATCGTTCATTTTATGATTATTTATAATTTGATTGTATTTATTGTTTGAGATTTGCTTTCCGTTCAGATATTAAATATCCAATTTTGGGCAGTAAAAGTTTCAAATTTCATTTGCTGAGAAACAATAGCAAAAAAAGTAATTAGGGTTAATTAATTAACTGTGTGAAAAAAACGGAAATTTGTATGTGATTAAACTTTTTTAAGACACTCTTTAATTTTGTGAAAGGTCAATTTTCTTTTTTTTTCTAGTGTTTTTTAGTTAATGATTATTTGTTGAAAAAAAAGAAACAAGTTTTTGTGGAAAGGAAAGTGTGACTTTGAGTGAGTGAGAAGGAAAGAGTGACCAGTGCTGCTTTTAAAACTTGACACTTTTTTTTCTTTCTCGAGGCGTTCTCCAGGGGAATGAGAAAAAGCAACTGCAGGTCTTGTCGTTTTTTTGCAATCAATTAATTTTCACTTGAATTTCTTTTTTTTGCGTTCCGTCGTTACTTGTTTTTGTCCATTACTTGCTGGTACAGGTTGGCCACTGATTGATTTAGCGAAGTGAGCAAGTGAGTGAGTGATGACCCCCTGTGCATACTTGTTTTCCCTCAAAAAAATTTTTTTACCTTACTTTTTGAACGAGTGAGTTTGTCTCCAACAAAAATTTTACTAAGATGAGGCCAGCTCACCTTGACGAGAAAGAAGGCACGCAAAGTTCCAAACAAGGACAAATACCAATGGCCTTGACGAAGAAGATGTTGATGAAAAAGAAGGAAAACTAAGAAACAAGACAAACATCTTCTTCTTCGTCGATGCTCGGTGGTACTATTTCTTCCCCCCTAAAAAAACTCTTTGTTTGCAGCAAAGGTGGAAAGAAAAAAAGAATGTTTCCTGCACAATTTTTTTTAAAGGTCTTGGTCACTCTTTTCCCCCTCTGTCCCTCGCCCGTTCAAAGAGGGTTTGTTTTGTGACTCAATTGAGCGTGATCGTTTTTTTCCTCCTTGTTTTTCACTCCTTTCTTTTTCCTTAAGGTTTTTATTTTAAAAATAAATTGTAAAAGTTCCATGTTTCTTGCTGTTGTTGCTCTTTTTTAAAACTGTACAATTATTATTTTTTTCTTTAATGATTGTTTTTGGTTTTAAATGGAAAAAGGTTTATGGCTTTTTAAGACTTTTAAGGTTTAATGGTTTAGGGTTTATAGTTGTAAAAAAATGAGTGTTAAGCTTTTTTAGGCTCTAAAATTTCTTTTTTACCTTTTTCTTTCATATTTATGCAAATTTTATATATTTTAAAAAATTTAAGAATTTATTTTTTACTCTTACTGTGATGATATGATAGTAACCGAAACATTTCGTTTTAGTTTTTATGATTACTATCAAAGTGATAGTAACACCAAAAACTGAAATCAAAAAAATTGGCATTACTCTCACTTTTGTCATAGCGTTAAACATTTTTGCTATTGCTATCATAGAAAAAAAAACATTTCAATTTTCTTTTTAATATTTTAAAGAAATCTTAATGTCGACTTGTAATCGATATCCAATTTTTTTGATCCAAGTATAAAACTTTTTTTTTGCTTCTAAAATAATATTAGCTTACAAGCTGTGAACACTTCACTCACGTTTCTTTCCTTCTTTTCCATATTCACGCTGTTCAGTCCATATATTTTTGTAAATATATATCCCCATCATTTTCTTTCATCATTTCAATTGAATCCCCTCTTCAGATGCATCCCGTCATCCTCTACATATGTCTCGTCTCTATTTTCCTTTGCAAATTTTTTTTGACTTTGACCGTTGTCCATCTTCTCTCTTTTGAACTTCTTCTTTCCTTCTCTCTATCTCTCGAAAAACACGCAATATAATGATGTTACGCAGTTTTTTTGCGCGAGAAATAATAAAAAAGATTGCTTCTTTTTTAAGAAATCGATTTTAACCCGAATTTACTTCTTTTTTTGGTGACAAGACAGTCGAATGATGTGGATTTGACTTGTATTGCTGCTGCTCATCCTCTTCTTTTTCTTTTTTCATCCATAAAAAGCTTTTGCTGCTGTTTTTTTTGTTGTACGATTTCAAACCTAAAGAAAAAAAGTACTATAATGATTTTAATCGGCCTTGAGAACGAAAAACTTTTTTTAAACCCAGCCAGTTGAAAACACGCATTTTTTCTTGCTTGACTTCTAAAATATTTTTGATTCATCTTTTTCTTTTTTTCTGCTGATGACAAAAAGGCAACCGATACTCTGCTCCTCTTTCTTCTTCTTCGAGGTCATAGATTTTTTTCTATCTATCTCATTTTTTTGACTCCAAAAATATCTATCATGTTTTTTCGAACTTTCTTTGATCGAAAAAAATTATTAATGAATTTTGAGATAGATATATCTCTAAAATGTTTATGAAGCGATTAAAAAATTTTTTAATTAATATTTTTTCCTCTTTGAATCCTCTTCTTTTCAATACTATTCTTTGAAGAAAAACTGGAGCGTAAGCGCGTGTGCAATTAATACAATAATTTTTTTTATTTTTATTATTAAAATTCGTAATTAAAAAAATGGATTATTTTTGTGATTGTTTAAAAAATTGTTATAATTGAGAGAAATGGGATTTGATGGGAATTATATAAGGTGGCCCGTATTTAATGATTTTGCGATAGTTAACAAAACAGTTTTGTTTTCAGTTTTTGATGTTAATATCACTAACATTTTTTTGTTACTACTTTAGCTATGATAGTAACCCAAAAGATTATGTTTTCTTTTTTTTCTTGTTACTTTTTTTCAATGTGATAGTAACAAAAAACATCTTATTTTTGATTTTCTTTGTTACTTTCGATATGATAGTAACCAATACATTTTTGTTTTTTAGTTTTTGGTTTACTATCATTTTTGAAAATTTATTCGAAATTTACGTTTCCAACCATTCCTTTGACGGTAACTGAAACACTTTGTTTTAGTTTTTCAGTTACAGTCAAACTTTCCTTGTAATAGTAACAAATTTATCTCATTTCTGATTTTTTTATTGCTATGCCTGAAAATATTTAAGCCATCCAAAATTGCGTTCTCTATCTTTTTATTCAAATTTTTTGTAATTATAGCTTCTACAGGTTTAATGCAACAGGTTATATCTCTTTTCTCCCATCTTCTTTTTTTTCGTATTTGGCATTTATTTTTTCCCATCAAAAATAATAATAATAACATCATCATTATACCTTTCACTTTTGCTGTTGTTGCTGCAACAGAAAAAAATAAAATTATACCCTTTTTTTCACTTTTTAAAAACTCATCTTCTTTTTCAAAAAACTACTCTCACAGGTAATTGTAAGGCTTTTTGTTGACAGATGTGTCGACGGATGATGATGATGAGCAAGTGATACCTCCCTATTTTTTTTGGCATCACAGTTTTTGCATACCAAATAAAATTCAAATCGCAACCCCTCCTTTTTTTGTTCGTTCATTTTTTTGGCAAAGCTCCACATGTGGTATTTTTTTCTCTTCATTGGAGGTGGAGAGAAAGAGAAAAAGTGATGGTCATTGCCAACAAACGAAAAAAAGAAATGTTCGGCGCCGAACATGCGCGTCACTTTTTTTATTATTCCTTTTTTTGAGAGAGAGATGGTTTCCCAGAAACACAACAGCAAAACTACTATGTACAACAATTTTTGAATATTTCTTCTTTTTCACTATTTCCGTGACCTCAATTTTTTCTGTTGAAAATAGCGATAATGTTCCTTTGAAGATATATCCGCTGAGTTTATCCCCCCTTCTTTTTTCAAATGGAAATGAAGTTGTTTAAAGATTTTTGAGTAAAAAAATTGAGATGTCAAAAATGAGGTAAAAGTTTCCTTGTTGAGGTTTTTTGTATTAGGGGCATCAGTAAGTTCGTGCCGCGGTTTGGATGTAAATAACTTTGAAATTAATGAAACAACATGAGGTAAAATTTTGCATACTGGTGGCCATGGGAGTTGTCCTAAGGATCCAAACATGATTTTTGTGGTAGTTGGAATTTTCACAGAATTTTGAGCGATTTTCGTCGTAAAACCCATTTTTCTTAGTAAAACTGTCAAATGATCATTATAAAAATTGTAAATGTTTATGGCTCCAAAAACATACCAATTGACTGAAAAATTATTAAATCATAATTTTTAAGCATTTTTGATGCAATTTCAAGTAATTTTTTTATTATTAAAAAATACCTTTAAAATACACAAACATCCATTAAAGTGCAGTAGCCGGGCTTCAAATATCCCTGAAGATTCTAGAAGGTTCAAGAAAATTCCAAAACCAATAAATTCTGATAGACCAATGTCTTGGCAACCCATTTGGGTCATATGGATTGCCAAAATGCTCAAATCCAATTTTTGGCATAGCTCGTTTTATAAATTTCTCTAAAAAACTGGTTCTGGCAAGAAAATCGCTCAAAATTCCGTGAAAATTCCAACTACCTCAAAAATCATGTTAGGACCCATAGGACAACTCCCATGGCCACCAGTATGCAAAATTTCACCCCATGTTGTTTAATAAATTTCAAAGTTATTCACATTCAAACCGCGGCACGAACTTACTGATCCCCCAGATAGTTACAAAAAAATTCAGTTTTTATTTTTTTGGTGTTACTATCACTAAGACACTATTTTGCAGGGTTGTGAAATTTTAAATTTCTAAAATATGCAAATTAGTTGCAATGTAAGCAGAATGATAGTAACATAAAATTTTTACTTTCAGTTTTCGTTGTTAATATATCTCAGATAGTAACTGAAACATTTCATTTTTGCTATTTTGGTTTACTATCTTTGTTTTTTATCTTTTTCAAATCTCTCTCGTCTTTCAAAATTTAACCTTCCAGAAGAAAATATTTTTTGTTTGTATGTATCACACCTTTTAAGAATTTTATCTTTTTTTTGCATTTGATGAATCATAGTCGTTGTCTTCTTCTACTTCCACGCCTCCCACTTTCTTCTGCTTTTGTCATCATTGATCGTCTCCTTCTTTGAAATCACATTCCATTTTTCTTTCCGTTTTTTTTCTTATCACTATTTTTTAAGCTCTTTTTTGGTCATCGTGTTTTTTTAACCGTTTTTTAATGCTTTTTTTAAAAGTTTGATTTTTTTCAGTTTTTGTATATGTTTTATACGTCTTGAAATGCTTTGAGAAGACATTATCTGAAAAATCTTCTTTCTATTCAAATTTTATTCTTCAAACATCGAAACTTTATTTTATATTCCTTGTAAAAGAGAGAGAGTTAATTAAAAAAAAGAGAGAGCGGCTTAGGCTATTGGGGGTTTATTTGGTATTTAACCTAGGGGACCCTTTTTATTAATCAATTATTCCAATATTGTTGTTCTTTAAGCAATTGGATTATGAAGATCCATCCCAGCGAAGTGGATTCACCATTGATATCAGAGTTTTTGATGGAAAATTCTATGCTACAACAACAATCAAAATCGTGCTCGAAGACATCAATGACTCAGCTCCAGTCATCACCGGACCAAAGCAGACATCAATCCTTGAAAATGTTGAAAGAAAAGAGCTTGTCGCAGAATTTGTTGCAACAGATTTGGATGAAAATGATTCCATTGAGTAGGTTATCACAATATGCAAATTTTTCAAATTATTTTAAAAATTCAAAATTGGGGTCCCTTGCCAACGCTTCTCTCTTTTCTTCTCCTTCTTCTCTTTTTGTAATTATATTATTTATATTTTTGTCTATATTTGTACAATCTGGTTCATGTCAACCAGAGCTCTCCCTTCCATTTGGAGTAGGAGTTGGACAATCAAGATTTATGAATTTTGCAAATGGAAAATCACCAAGAAATATTCAAGTTTTTTTAATTAAAAATATTACGGAGGATGTACCAATTGGTGAAATATTAGCTACTTTTAGAGCTGAAGATAAAGATTCTCCAACATATAATTTAACGTAAGTTTTTTTTGGTAAAAGAGAGGGATATGTATTGGTAAATTGGAAATTTTTGAAAAAATATCTAAAAAATTGCTAAAAAAACGTTATGACAAAAGTGAGAGTAACGCTTAAATTTTTGTTTTTAGTTTTTGTTGTTACTATCACTGTGAGAGTAACACTGAAAACTGAAAACAAAAAATTTGACATTACTATTATTTTTGTCATAGCCGGTGAAATTTTGAATCTTATGGATTGTGTATTAAAAATTATAAAACGAAATTTTCGAAAAAGTCTCACCACCAACATTTGCCATTCTTAGGGTACAAAAAACTTTCAGTTTTTCTAAATTTTGAGTCACCTTGTTTTTTCTTCTATTTTTTGATTAAATCATTGCCCATGAAACTTTTCCTGAAAGTATAAAAAATACGATTCCTGCCAAAAAAATTGTTCTGACTAAGCATTTGCAGCAGCGTTCCTACAATGCTTGTTTTCTTCGAATGAATCACTGCTTTTTTTCTCTCCAACATTCAAGAAATAAAAAATAAAAACAAATGCTTGTACACTTTTTGCTTCTCCTGTCTTGCCCTTATAAAAGTACAATTTTTTGTGAATGATTGCCTGAATGAGTGCTGTTTTGTAACTTGATCTAGGACTATTTTTGCCATTTTCGGTCTCTCTTTTTTTTATAAGTTCATTGCCGTTCTTTTTTTTTCGATAATAATGATGATGAAGAGATAGTAAAAAAATTGCCATGGCACTGTCTAGAAAACTTGAGACAAAATAAAAGTGCGCTAAAAAATAAGCAATGAACTCTAACACACAAAAGAGCAAGCGATGGGCAAGCATTGGAAGAAAGAAGAGAAAATTGGCAAGCATACAAAAAGAAAGAGAGAAAGTATGAACTGTATCGGCGATGTTCAGAGAGAGTCTTTCTTTTGTTGAAACAGTACAGATTTCAAAGAAAAAAATGCCGACAATTTTTTTTCGTTTTTTCAAGTGAATGACCGGTCATTGAAATAGAAAAGCTTTTCTGAAGGGGGATTTTTTTCGTGGAAGGTATCTTTGACAGTGCCGTTCTTTTATGTATAATGCCATTCTGGTTTTTTAGGCATAATTTGCCAGTTTCATTATAATGCATGAAATAATTAGCATATGCGGCAAAAAAATGTTTATGCACTTTTTTAATAATGTCATTTTATGGCATTCCTGCTTTTTGGCACTTTATCACAGATGAAAATTTGCATACTTAATAGTCTAAAACTGCTTTCCATTTTTCGATCAAAAAAACTGCAATAACGTTTATGCACGTCCTTGGAAGAAGGTCTATTACCATAACTACTATTTTTTTCGTTTTATTTCTTTTTAAAGAACTTTTTTTATCCCATTATTTTTTAAGATCCTCTTTTAAAAAAAAAACTCTAATTGCTTTCTACTTCAATGGAATGATGATGAATTCTTTTGCGCGTTAGGATGGGAAAATGAGATTCATTCTTTTTTGTGTGATATAGAAAAAAAATGGCAATGGTTTTTTTTTGAAAAGCAGATTGGCGAAAACCGATTAGGCTGAATGAGCTTTTTTAGGAGTTTTTATATATTTGATAGCGATTATGGGAGATAGAAAAAATAACTGGAGATATTGAGAAGGGAGAAAAAGAAAGCGGATTTTGAGATATAGAAGGTATAATTAAGGGAGATCAAAGCAAATATAAAAAGTTGAAATTTATGATTTTGAGAAAATATTTTTAAAACGAATAAAAAATCATATCTAATCGAAATTATAACCATTGTTGATTTTTGAGGGATAGTAATAAGAAAAGTTGAAACTAAAGAGATACTTTCATAGCGATAGTAACAGAGTGAAAACTAAATTTTTCGGTTACTATCATAGTTTTAGGTCGGCTTCAATTTTTTGGCATTAATTTTAATAGCACAAAAATATCATTTTTTATGCAAATTCGCTATTTTATTTAAATTTCTGTTTAATTGCGCTTAAAAATGTTGATAAACAACAATAAATCCTGTCAGCTGTATTTTTTGAGTAAGCAAAAACATTATACAATTTGTTGACATTAGCTATTTTATACAAAATTAACGATGCACATTTTTTATATAATTCTTTTTTTGTTAGCTTGGCATTTTTTATAGTTGGCAATAGTGATCCATTTGTTTCCACGATCTTGCCTTTCTTGCACTTCTCAAATAAATTTGTCATTGTGCCATTTTTGGTTGGCATTTAAATTCATTCATTCACATTCACTTGTAATGTTTTTTTCTGTTGTATTTGCTCTTTTTGAGAGAACATAGAAGTACAAAAAAAGTGAGTGAACACAAAAAAGGAAGCACTTTTTTGGAAGAGAGAAAATGGCAATGAACGGAAGAAACAAGAGAAGCTGGTCAGTTGTAGCTCCATTTTTGACCATTCAAGGGGGACATAGAAGAAGGAAAAAGGAAACGGGAAGCACTGGGAAAGCAAGGAACAAAAAAAGAAAGTATCGGTAGCAAGCAAAAACAGAGAAGCCCACAAAAGAACAGGAACACTCTCTTCTCTACATTACCCCTTTGTGTGAATGAATATATACATATTTGCATATTTCATATTTGAGATCGTGTGAGTGAGGGAAAAGGTAGCAATAGCAATGAGATATGATCGAGAGAAAAACATTGAAAGAACATTTATATACACAGGTGTAAAATGAACTACAGCTACAGCAAGGGATATGTATATGTATACGTTGTTTTTAGAATATAGTTATAATATTTGTTTTATAATAATATTTATTTAATATCATTCATTGAGAATAAAGAAAAGAAAATTGTAATAGTAAGGGCAAGAAAACAAAAGGATATTATTTGCATAAAGGGTTTTTGGCATTAATTTTTGAGAGGGGGTTGATTTTTGGGAGTTGGCAGGAATGTGAATAGATACAGTATGCATTTGTAATATGTTTTTGGAAGGATAGTAACCAGAAAATAATGATTTTGCATTTTTTCACTTTTTATAAATGATAGTAACAAAAATTTTTCAAAACATCACATTTGGCATTACTATCATTACTTTTATTTGAGATTATGCATGTTTTCGAAAACATGCATATTTTACATCAAGTTTCCTGCATTGTAGCTTTACAAATTGTTGTAAAAATCTTTTAGTCACTTTACACATTTCCTCTTAATTACCTAACTTCATTAAGCCCTTCATTCAAACCCATTTTTTTTCATTTCCACTTACACTTGCAAAAAAAAAAAATAGAAACACTAATTACTCAATTTTCTATGACTCATATAGATATATATTAGTATCTGACCTAGATTTTAAACATCCATGCAAGTAATGAAGTGAAAAGGTATTTATTCATTTATTCTGACTAATCCTTTACCTTTTTAAATTCCCACAGAGATTAGCAAACATTTTAACAATCAAGTCTTGATTAAGGCTTTTTTCTCTGTCTAGCTCGAGAGAGAGTGAATAAAATGAAAAATGTTGTTAGTTAATTGGTAGTTATCGCTTAATCCTTTTCCTTCTATCCATTCTTTCTTATTCAATTCAGTGGTCATTCACTTTTTTTTCTTGTTACTATTATCGAAACTCGAGTAGCTGCAGCAGCTTTGTAATAACAGCCTGTTAATAAAAAAAATATGAAAATTGAATAAAGGAAAAAATTGCAAAAATAGGAAGTAGAGACATTCCAAAAGTGGAATATTATTACATTTTTCCTGGGTTATTTTTAATATTCTTTTTTTGTTGCATAAAAGTGAAAATGGGTTCATTAATACATAGATGCATGTTTGAAGAGGGAATATGGCATAAATAATAAAATTTTGAATATTTTCATAGAAGTGTGAATGGGAATGTCATAGACAAGGGACGGCATTCAGATATGCAAATTTTTTATGGAAAGATAGTTATGAAAAATCTTGTTATTGTCTTTTTCGATTACTATCACTCTTATTTTTTCAAGCCATTTAATTTGAGAAAAAAAAATGTACAGACCAAAAAAATTTGTTTTGTATATTACTATCCTTTTGCGGAACTGTTTTTTTCTAAAACGATAGTGACAATAAAATTTCATTTTTAAAAAATTATATTATTGTCAAAATGCAAAACATTTAATCTTAAAAACCCATACAAAGAAGAGAGAAGCAAAAAGGGCAAATTAACACCCCCAGAAAGACATTTCCTAAATTTAAGTCATTTTAATAAAAACGACAGTAACTCAAAAATTTTGTAACAAAAAATTTTCTATTACTATCATTAATTTTTATTAATTCAAAAAACACATACAAAAAAGAGAGAAGCAAAACTGGCAAATTAAACACCCCCACAGAACATTTCTTTAACTTATGCAAATTTATTTTCTTTTTTCAGATTTCGAATTAATCGTGAATCAGATCCAAAGCGACAATTTTCAATTGATCAAAATGGTGCCCTTCGTGTTGCGCAACGCCTAGACCGAGAAGATATTGAAAAGTATAAGCTTATTGTAGAAGCATTTGATCAAGCTGGAAATACTGGTAATCAACTCATTGAAATCTATCTTCAAGATGTTAATGATAATGCTCCAATCCCTTATACACGTCCTGCACAATGTATTTTCTATGAAAATCAAGCACCAGAAAATTTGCCCACATGTGAAATATTAGCATATGATCGAGATACTAGAGAAAATGGACCACCTTTCCGATTTGCTACTGGAGCAGATTTTAAATGGGGACAATATTTAAATGTTGAATTTAATCAAAATGGTGATGGTGGAAATGGTTCAATGACTATTACAGCTCGACAACAATTTGATCGTGAACAAGATCCTCCAGGAAAGGAATTAGAAATTCCAGTGGTGATTACAGATGCCGGTGGAATTTCTGTTGAACGATCAGTTTTTGTTACAATTGGTGATGTGGTAAGTAATTGTTTTACAAACATACTGTAGTTGTTAAAAATTTGCATAAAACGAAAGTAACCAAAAAATTTAGTTTTTTAAAACTATTGTTACTATCAAAATAGTAACACATAAATCTTTAAGTAAATGTTGCCATCATTTTATAACCTAAGAATATGCAAATTTTTAGCCAACCACGGTAAAACTGTAACCACCCATACCTTGGCACTCAAAATATATTTTAAATCCCTTCAAAAAGGCCATTACCGCTCCAATCTTCTTTTTTTTTGTTAATCCAAAAATTGCTGGAAAAAATCTTTTTTTTTTCTTCCAAAAAAACCGCTATTGTTTCAAAGCCCGTTGAAGCGAGATAGATATGCAAATTTGTGCCCGAGCAAACAATGACTCTTGACCTTTATTATTATCCTTCGCGGTTTCTTTTGTTTTTTTGGGCTCTTTAATGGCTTTTCGAAAAACCACTCAAGATATTTTTTGGGTAAAAAACTGAGCACAGCAGGGGATTGGGAAAATTTGCATAATCAAAGAAAGGATAATTTTTGTAATTTTGAGAAAAATGGCAAAATTTCTGAAGTAGGCAATTTATGGGTGTTAAAATATGCATAATTTTCAAAATTTTCTTTTTAATCAATTGTTAAACTTTCTTTTTTCAGAATGATAACCCAATGACTGATGGCACTGTTGATATTACCGTCTACTCCTATCTTGGCCAAATGACTTCCACTTCAATTGGATATGTCTATGTCACCGATAAAGATGATTGGGATCGTGGAGATAAAGAATTTACCCTTTCTGAATCCCAACCATCTAATGCTGGATTTGATGTTGCATCAGATGGTGAAATTCATATGCCTGCAGGACAAGGTGAAGGTTCATATACTTTAAAAGTAAATGTCTTTGATCATGTTCGAAATGAACGTGCTGTTGGAACTGTTAATATTCGAGTACTTCGTGTTGAACAAGAACAATTTGATAAACAAGGTGCTGTGAGATTCTTGATGAATATTAATTCTAATGCTGGTCTTCGAGATGAATCTGATTTTATTCGAGCTCCACAAGGTAATGGTGGTGAAACAAGACTCACAATTTTCAAAGATCTTCTTTCTTCAAAGCTTAATGGCGCAGAAGTTACAATCTTTTCTATCAAAGAAAGCTATGCAGATTTACAACTTGGTGGCGTACAAGTTGTTGATGTTCGATTCTTTGCTCGAAATGCTAATGGCTATCTTGATCCAATTTATATGAATACAATTGTTGCATTAAATCAAGAAGAATTTGAACGTGCTGTTAGAGCTACAATTGTCTCAGCTGGTATTGATATGTGCAAGCTTACAACATGTGACAATGGATGCCGAACAGTTAATCTAGTTGATAATGTAAGTTTTATAAAAAAAATAAAACATCTTAAATTTATGCAATTTTTTTTAGGTTGGTGTTGTCATTTCTGCAAATCAAACAATTATCGTTGGCGTAAACGCTACTGCTGATGACGATTGTTCATGCCCTGTTTATATTCCATCAAAATCATGTGAAAAGAATTCTTGTTATAATGGTGGTGTTTGTCATAATACTTATCCTGGATTCTTCTGTGAATGTCGAAATGATATGTTAAAAGGAAAACGATGCCAAGGTACTACTCGTTCATTCAATGGTAATGGATATGCTTTCTTTAATCCTGTTCCTGCATGTACTTCATTGAATATTTCATTCTCATTCATGACACAGCAGATGGATGCATTGTAAGTTTAAGTTTTGAGATCGTCGCTTACAAATAAGTCGAAATTTATTTATTTCAATCAAAAAAATGAAAAAACAATAATTTGTTGCACTATGACAAAAGTGAGAGTAATGCTAGATTTTTTGATTTTAGTTTTTGGTGTTACTATCACAGTGAGAGTAATACAGAAACTGAAAACAAAAAACTTTGGTATTACTCTCATCTTTGTCATAGTGTCTTTTTTAATACAAAAACGAAATTCTTCTGCCAAAACAAATTTACATATTGGATAAGCATTTTCTTAATAAATACTCTTTTTTAGACTTCTCTACAATGGCCCCGTCCTAAATACTGATTCAAATCGTGGTCAAACAATTTACAAAGATTATATTGCTATTTGGCTTGAATCTGGACAAGTTAAAGCTCGCCTTTCCTTCAATGATGGCGTAGAATTTTCTGATCTTGCTGTTCGTGGAGTTTTTAATGATGGTGAATGGCATGAAATTTCTTTAACACAAATTGGAAAAATGATTCATCTTGTCATTGATAATTGTGAAAACCGAGAAGGTTCACCAGATACTTGCATGTCTGTTGTCAAATCTGCAAATGATGATGAAAGGCTGAATACTCATACCGCACTTCAAATTGGTGGTCTTGCTCCTTCTGCAAATGGTGGTGGATATCCTGAATTTGTTACAAATATTGGAAATTATAATGGTTGTATTCGAAATTTAAGAGTTAATTATGATGTAAGTTTTAATATGCTGTTTCAGTGACAGTAACGTAGAAATCTTAAAATGAAAAATTTGATGTTACTATCTTCATGAGTGAATAAGCAAATTCTTTTTTGTCCCCTTATTAATTCAAATCTTGTTTTTAGATGATGGATATGCAAAGCCCATCATTTGCTGAAAACTCAGAACTTGGCTGTCGTCTTTACAATGGTGCATGTGATGCTTCAAATGACATCAATCATATGACTCCATGTCATCATGGTGAATGTATTGCAAATTTAGAAGGTATTCGAAAATGTATTTGTGATCCAGGATATTGGGGTGAAAATTGTGAAAATGTTATTGAATGGGTATCATTCTCTCCAACTGGAAGAATTGATTATTTGACTGATATGGGAGCGCTACCATCAAAAACAACGGATATGGAAATATTAGTTTTTCCAGGGCAAAATTCAAATCCTAGCTTCCCTATTGGAAATGGTCAATCATCTGATAGATCAAGCTATATCTCGACTTCTGTTGTCAATGGATTTGGGCATGGTGAATTTTCAATTGGTGGTGGATCAAGGACGGAAGTAAATGCTGATGATATTCGGCTAATGCCAAATGCAAGTTATCTAATAAATTTACATCGAAATCCTACTGAAATGAGAATATCTATTGATGGACTTTACTTTGATAAGAAACTACAATCCATCAATGACACAAATTATGTTCTTAATCTTGTGGAGCTTTCTTTGGGTAATACAAATGGTGCAGGATTTGGAGGTGGACAATTTGCTGGTTGTATTGGATCATTCCGAATGAATCAATTTTCTAATGCTCCGTTGATTGATGATGCAACTTTCAATGATCAATCTGTAAATTCGAATAATCTTCGACGACGTCGTGCCCCCTTGAGACAACAAGTACCAAAGATTAATGTTACAGCTGTAAGTGGTGTGACAAAAGGATGCCCTGAAAAGATGACTTGCGCTCGTTTGGGTGCCACTTACTGTCCTGATGGATTTGTATGTATTGATTTTTGGAAAGGTCCATTCTGTACATGCCCTTCAAATGTTACCCCCAATCTTCGTGATGATGGAACCCTTGAACGTTGCAATGAAGCTGCAGCTGTCTCCTCACTTGGAATCACAAAAACTGCTATCACTCTTATCCTCGTCGCTATTGGGGTCATCCTAGCACTTATGCTTATCATCGGTGTTGTTGCTCGTCGACAAACAAAGTTTGAACCCGTTCGACCAGAAGAAATGAATCGTGATACCCTAAGACAATATGGTATTGAAGGTGGTGGAGAAGCTGATAATAATCGCCATAATCTTGCAAATCTTCGTAAGCCTGTTATGCCATTAGATCTTAATGGCTCATCAAAAGTTTATCCAAATCCTCGTCCAGCTGGTGGTGTACCAATTGATGATGGCTTGAATGCTGCTGTCAATGATTTGGAGACTGATCCAAATGTTGGCCCATATGATGAACTAAGAATGTATAATGTTGAAGGAGATAATCAATCAACGCTATCCTTAGAATCGCTGGATTCTACCAATCAACAACATGCTCCGGGTAATATTGATAATAGAGATGTAAGTTAATTTTTGATGACAAAATGACTTAAAAAAATTAAGGTTGAATTTAGATGGAAATTTTTTTCGAGTTCAAAATAAAATTAATGAAACAGTGGCTATCAGAACTTTTCTAAGCTACTCTTAAGCTATTTTCGATATTATGCAATAAATTTTTGTTTTTCTCGATATCATAAAAGCCAAAATTGATTTAACACATTATGACAAAAGTGAGAGTAATGTCAAATTTTTTGATTTCTGTTTTTGGTGATACTGTCAATGTGAGAGTAATAGCAAAAACTGTAAATGAAAAATTTGGCATTACTCTCACTTTTGTCATAAAGTTGTTTTTTTCGGTTAAAAGCTATAACAAAATGTTTTGATTACTATCATAGTGATAGCAACACTGAAAATCAAAACTTTGATTTCTTCGATTACTATCAAATTTACTTGGTACTGCTCCATTACTTTTTGTTAAACTTAACTATAAAAAAGTGCAGTCCATATAAAATCTGATTATTTGAACATTATAAAAACTTGCATAATATCCTAATAATTCTTATTATTTTTCAGTGGAATCGCGGTTTTGAACGATAAAAATATTATTATTATTATTTATATTTCACTTTATTTAATTACATTTTTGAATGAAAATCTGGTGCTCATGCTCTTGCCATCTTATTTATGCCGCAATTGCTTTTTATATAACTACTGTATATTATTTTTATATCAAGAATCTTAAAAACAAAAAGCGTTATTATTTAATTATTATGTTTTTTACCTTAAACCCAATTATTTTCAAAATAACTGCCTAACACATTTTTCCTAGACGTTATTACTATTGTTTTTTTAATATTTAGCTTTATTTCTGTTTCTATCAAATTGTTATTGGTTGTTTGTGATCCCTCAACATACAATCTATCTATCCATTTATAAATATACGATCCTCAAGTCCAGGGATGCTTAACTTATATCCTTTAAATCCTCTCTGTCTTTTTATTTCGAAGCCTTTTTTCTCTCTCGAGTGAAAACTCAAATCGCATTTATTTTTTCTTCCTCTTACGAATCTGCCTTTTTTTGTATGCGTTGGGTTTTAAACTTTCTCTTTTTTCCAAAAAATTGTATTTTTTTATCACTGATAAAATTTATTCTTTCATTTTTGTCACAGCCAACTTTTTTTTGTCTTTGTTTGTTTATATCTTGTTTGTATTTTTGCCTAAAAAAATAAAAATATTAAATTTTAAAAAACAGGTGTACTGTAATTATGCAATTAATTAAAAAAACATATATTCTTGCACATTGAAAACAGAAACAAATGTTTTTATAATTTATAAGTTATAAATGCTTACATTCAAAAACACAACTGACGAATAGGAAAAAGATATGCACAATTAAAGTTTGGGCCTACATGAAAGCTTTTAAATTAAAACAAATAGGTGATAAAAAAAAATAGACCTCATGAAAACATTTTAGACATAAAAATTGATTTCTTTATGATGTTAAAAAAGATTGAAGAGAACTATTAAAAAGTTGATAATCTCTACATAATCCATCTTCTACAGAATTTCTGCATTTTAAATCATATGATCGATGAAATTCTACAAGATATGTATATCCATATAAAGGAATCCAAAATAGCTGAATAATAATTACAAAATTTTTTATCCAAGGATAAAAATGAAAAGAAAAGAAAATATTAAAGCTTATTGGTATGATTATTAGATAAATAATAACATACATATAAATTTTAACATGCAATGGTTGATAAACATGCTCAACATAATGAGGCAAAAGTCGAACTAACAAAAGTGGGGTTGTACAAGCCATAAAAGCAAAAATTAAAAATGCAAGAAATTCACAAATAATCAAGAAAATACTATAAAGACAATATAAATAAGAATAATTAGTTTTATCAGACTGCCAATATAAACTGAAAAAGGAATCCCTGTAAAAATAAATGTATTTAGCGGTAAATATTAAAAAAATGATAAGGAAAATATTAATCTCATGAAACTTTTTGGTGAAAGTCAAAAATATATCTCCAACATAAAAATATGGTCCTTCAGGATATTTTGTTAGTGGAGTAGTGCTGTAAAGAATTGTTGACATAAAAACAACAATTTCTGGTCTGTTCCAATAAGAAATATGTACAAAAAATAGTTCATATGCCCATATTGCTGCCTCATTATTAAAATAATCTACATCAATATTATAGTGATATACACTTTTATACAAATTATAATCAATTCGATATGTGAGTCGATGTTCTTTCGGTATTGTCTTAACATATGTCGTAGTATTTTTGTTTGGTAGGTGATAAAAATAAAAAACATTTAATAATTCTTCTGAAATTATAGCATTCTTTTCAAATGTATAATTTGAATATACAGAAATTATGAAGGAATCATGTTCTTTGATAATTTTGCTATCATTAATAAGCCGATGTTGAAAATATGATATTTCATTAATCTCATATTCCCTGAAATGTTATAATTTAAGGTTTTCTTTAGTCTTCAATTTTTTTGTATGGAACAAAAAGTGATCAATAATAAATGATGATCATCACCAGCCGGTACATTTTCAAGTCGGTTGGATTTAAAAAAGTGCCAGTTGGTAGTCGGTCAAGTTTTTTTCTGGAGGGAGCAATCTTTGTTGTTATAATGATTACTATTCGTAAAAGGAAAGTAACGATAAAATTTTATTTTTTTGAAAATTTTGTTACTATCAGAAATGTAGAAAATCGCTTCAATGGAAAAAAAGTGATACTGACGTTGAAAAACTTGAAATAACAAATTTAATAATGTTATTTTCATCGTTTATGCAAGAGAAAGTGCAATAAAAAAATCAAAACATACTCCGATTCAACTGAATAAATTGATTTAAAAAATGTATTACGAAAATATCGATCTAACCACAATGGATGCGGTTCTGTAGCATTATATTCAGAATGAAATAAAGGTTCAAGTCGATGGGCTACTGGATCATTGGAGTGAATTATATTAAAGAGAGTTCCATTTATAATACATGGATTTTGGCGAAGCTTTTCTCCAGTGATACCTCTATTTGCCAAAAAGAGAGATAAAGGAGAACCAAGGAAAAATAAATATTTCACCTAAAAAAACTTTTTTGTATGCCAATGAAATAAAATATTTTCTATATTACTTCAAATCCAAGTGTTTCATAATTATCATTTAAAACATCAAATGTAATCACCGTTCCTAATGAATGAGCTAAAATTGAAATAGTTCCATTAAATTGGGGGTTGTTTTTCATAAAAAGCGCGTATTTGTTTTTCAGTTGACGAATTAAGCTATTTTTCATCTAAATATGTTTATAATTAGCAAATTAGCAAAAAAGTTTTTATATCTACAGAAAATTTACCTTTTCTTGATAATATGGTGAAGTATAGTAAAGAACATCATTCAATATTAATCCCAAATTTTTAACTTTTTCTCCTTTCATCAATCGAATTGCTTGAATTGTTTCATCACTGAGAAGAAGATTATGCCTCCATGCAATCGGAATAATCAAAGGAATTTTAAGATCAGGATAAAATTTTTTATTGTAAGAAATAAAGCCATTAAGAATGCTGAAAATACATTAATTTTAAGTCGAAAATGTGATAAGATCCGACGACGGTGTTTCAGGGAAAAAATCTGATGCTTCATACATATAAAAGCGGCAAAAATCAAAGGAAAAAATCTGACGGAGGGGGTTTCAAAATCTGGTCTCGACATAAGATCTGGGCAATCCTCAAACAACTAACTCATTTGCATTTTGAACAATATTTTCTTCTCCTTCATGATGCCCAATACCGTGAATAACAAAAATTACATGTTCATAAACAGACTGCTGTTGATTTTCTGTGATGATATTATTGATATGATGCATTTCCAAATTATCGCTTCTTCCAAAATCACATGGTAATGGTTGATAAAATAAAAATTTCTAAAATCATATATTCTATTTAAATCCACTTAAACAAGATAAATATTACATTATTTAAGTTAGGGTGTATTTGTGAATAATACATTGGTGGAGGCGGTTTTGGAATTTCGTAACCGCATTCACATCTAATAACAATCCAAATATCATTTTTATTATTCCAATATATTGGTTTTAAAACATAAAAATGTTCATGTGTTTCAAATAAAGAGTATAATCCATTCATTAGAACAATGGGATTATAAAAGCTAAAAAAAGACATTTTCAACTCTTAGATAAAAATAAAACTCACAAAGGTGATTGCGTTTGGCATACAACAAAATTTTGCCGCCAATGGTTTTCCAATTTCAACGAATCAATGCCTAAAAAGGTCAGCTATATAAAAATTTTATTATGCTTGATTACTATTCAAAGGAATCCAAAGTTTCTCAATATCAATGTCTTCTAAAAATCCATTTTTAAGCCATTCATTTTTAATTTGTTCCCAAGGATTTTCAGCAGGCATTTTTCTTCCAAACCATAAAACTTGTTCCGGTTTTAAATATGGGTCAAAAGTTTGTCCAAAAGTAGAAATAGCTTTTTCATGTCTATCAGATAATTTTGATCGGTAATGAATTTCAAAAGGCACCAAGCATAGAATAACCAGAATTACCATTAATAAAGCCCAAACAATCAAATTAAGAATTTTGAAAATAGGATGATCAGCAAGATTAACTGGTTGTGCACGCCTGTAATATATGTGTGTGATTTTTTTTCCACACAAAGTTATTGGGATGAAAGGGATGGGTTTTATATGTAGAAAATTCAATCTGCGAACAAATTTTTCGGCAGACATGAAACAGGTAATGACAATTTGTTGTTTGTTTCTGATAAACTTTTTTAAAAACATTTACAATCTCTCTTTAAGATTCTTTTTTGGACTCTACCATTTCCGCATTTGTCATGAAAATAAAATCAATTTTTTTTTGCTATTTTGACAAATAGCTATATCAGCGAAAAACAGTCTGTTAATAATGTCATAATAACATTACTAACAGACTGTTTTGTGGCAAATATCAAAGAAATCACACACCTAAGATTCTGATATTCTTGTACGACAATTTCGATTGACCTTCGTAGAACAAATTGATCATCATCTGATAATCTTTGCATATTTCAAAGCTATAATTAACAGTAAATATTTAACAGATACAGCAGAGTTTAAGTTGATGAAATGAGATGAATAAAAATGCGAAGAAAATAAGAAAAAAAACCAAATCAGAAAGTTTTAAAAAGTCGGTACCAATAGAAATGGAGAAAAAATGGAGAAAACTTTTTCATTGTTTGAAAGGTTGCGGCACTTTTTTTTTTGATTTTCTTACACCTTTTTTTCAACATGTGTTATTTTAATCAAAAGTTCTAATACAGAAAGGAAAAGTTTTTAAAAAAGCGGTGAAAAGGAAAAGAGAAGAAGCCAAAAAAATTCAAAAAAAGTTTTAATTAAAAAAGAGGTAGTTTCAAAAATATGCAAATAAGAATCCTTTTAAAAGTCCAAGAGGAAGGTAAATTGAAATGGGTCTCTCTGTTCGGCAGTTTTTTTGAAAATAGAAAATGAATGAAAAAGGTCAAAAAATTTGAAATATTTTTTTAAAATACATGCCGATAAAATTTTTTTTTACAATCGGGAAAATATCATATGCATGTTTTTTAATGAAATAGTGTTTGTCGTCCCAAAAAATTTTTTCTGTGTACGGTATTATATGTGATAAAAAATTTAAAAAAATATTAAAAACTGGTTAATATACAAATTTGTTAGATAACATTTTATTTAAAAAGATTAACAGAAAAATGAATATTAAAATTGGGCTCAACAAAAGCCTGTTTAAAAAGTTTGATGCAACAAAATTTTTAATTATTATTGTTGCATCAAAACATTCATACAAAAACCTATGATGTCGACAATATATGACTAGTAGTGTTAAACACATCTGAAACAATAGAAATTGGTTGTGGTTTACAAAATAGCTTTCTTGGATAATATGTTAGCCGTCGAAACCATCGTTGCAGAACTCGTCGATATGGAGTTATAATGACAACAACTAATATAGCATTGAAACATGAATGAAGTGCCAAAATTTGCATACCATAACCTGAGAAATCTAAAAAAATTGGAGTTATGGGGGTGGACATGGCATTAATATATTCAAATTTGCATAACTTTTGTGAAGATTGTAGAACAAAAGTGTTTAACATATATGCATATTTTTCTCCCTGTATGTGACAAACCTCTTAAATTATCAACTTTTAGCACAATTCCACCAATATACATAAAAATCGGTGTAACAAGAAGGCTAGCAGGAAGAAAAACTTGTAAAAATAGCGCTAGGAGTAGTTGCCGACGAGCTCGTAGAGTCTGTGATGAAAGTGTTGAACGAAGAGCATATAACTTTCTTCGAATTGTAAAAAATAGAACCCAAAAAACTAAAATGGAATGAAAAACTTAAAGCTCAAATAAAAGAAAAGTGATAGTAACACTGAAACCTTTTAATGTGAAATTTCATATTACTATCATTCATTTGATCCTTACCCACAATCATAACAAAAATTTGTGCAAAAACAATTGCAAAATATATTTTGCTTAGCGTATTCCATACAAAGGTATTACACGGGGCTGTAATAAATAACTGATATGCCCATGGATAATGTTGTTGGACATAATCAAGTGCACCTTGTCGATCAAGTGTAAACCACAAACAAATCAACGATGGCAGCGGATATATGAACATGCAAAGATTAAGAATTATGATGCCTTTAAAAGATTGAAAAAATTCTTCTTTTCCCATTAATGAATAATATTGATATAAAAATCCATTCACAATTGATATACCAGCAAAACTAAGGTTGAAGTGAAGGAGGCACTAAAAATTTTAGTGTTTAGTGGGATACTGTATTTATGCAAGTTTGTAGAAAATATTTTTGTTTTAAAAATTATAACAGAGAAATTATATGGGTTGAACATTATGACAAAAGTGAGAGCAATGAAAAAAATTTTGATTCCAGCTTTTAGTGTTACTTTCTCTGGGATAGTATCACTGAAAACTGGAATCAGAAAATTTGGCGTTGCTCTCACTTTTGCTTTAAATTTTATTAAACGAATATTTCAAAAATTGTTAATATCTTCTGTTTACAAGAAAACTGCTTCAATAAAGAAATGATAGTAACTCAAAAAACATAAATGGCTGAATTCTTTGTTACTATCCTTCCGTAAAACATTTGCATATACTTCAGTAAAATTAATTACAGTAACATTGAATTTATTATTTCGCTATTCCAACAAAGTTACTGATACATTTTTTCGTGGAAGCGGATATGTTTTTGTAATTTTGCGAGTAACAAACAAAAGCTTTCACAAAATAAAATTTTATAGTTACTGTCTTTTTACAAAAAAAAACCCTTTAATAAACAGAATGAAATTAAACAAAATAAGGATTACTACAGTTTTAGGTTACTATCACTCTAAAAAATTTGCCGATTTAATAATAGAAAATACATATGTATCACAAAGCACTGTTTTTTTCGTATTGTTAAACTTGTTATTATTAAAATAATAATATTGGATGCATCAATTTGCTACCGTATACTTATTGTTGCTATTTTTTGCAACACCCCGCAGTTTTTAATGTCTATAATCATAAGTGAAAATTATCAGTACAAGAGATTAAAGAAAAGAGAAATGATTCTACCACTATTAAAACTATACCCTATTATTTATCAAATCTCAAGCTTATTATAAATGTAGAAAGCAATTATAGTTATGAGCTTAAAAGTGCAAAAAATAAACGGATATGATTTTCATTAAAAGCTGGTAATTAAGTGCTTGTAATCCCATAAAAATGTGATAACTGATGACACAATTGTTTGACGAATTTTATCACGCAGTATTTAAAATTTGTTTAAATTGCTGACAGTCACAAGTGTACTTTAATGGGGGCACTTGATCTTTCCTTTTCTCGTTGAAAATTACTAAATTGCCTTTTATTTTTTGATTTGTCGAAATATCAAAATTTCGGTCGCAAAATCTTTAGTTTGACTTCTAAATCAAATTTAACTAATCAAAATTACAAGGTTAAAAGGTTAAATCTCCCCATATCAGACCGTTCAGTCGTGGGCGCCTTTACCGCAGTGCTCCGAGGCTGTTAGCTTTAGGTGCCAGATCCGAAGACCTTTGCCGGCGCAACCCGGTGGTGGCCACCCTTCTATCTCCCGATAGAGGACCCCCACTCCTTATGGAATGTACCCATTGTCGTCCAATTGGTAACGCCTGGGTTGGGCAAGCACGGGGATCGAACCTGTGAGGGAACGGTCGATAGGCCAGCACTAGACCACTCAACCACGCCGCGCTCCAAAATTACAAAAATGTTAAAAAAGAACTTTTTCATTGATAGCAAAATCAAAAATTAAAAAGTGAAACGTTTTCTTATTGTCACAGTGATAGTAACAGAAAAAGTTAAAAGGCTTCGGTTACTATCACAGTGACAGTAACAACTAAAAGCAAAAATAACATATTTTGATTACCATCACATCGAATTATTACTTACATATGGAACCACCCTTCCCCAAATCCAATCCAGCCTTTTTCCAACTGCACCAGCAGAACACAAGATAGACGTTGGTAGAATAATATACGGCCCAAATATAAAAGAAACATTAAAATCCATTAAAAATGCCCAAAAAATTGTTGAAAAAATATAATATTTATAAAATCCCATTGCTTTTGTGGAATGTTTTAAAACAATATAACCTGCTATCCCATTGATAAAGAATTCTAAGGCAGTGTTTATGTGTAGCCGATGTCCATAGGAATCAAGAACTTCCATGGTATAAATTTTTTCAGTTGTATTCATGGTAATATAGTTGTTGAGTTTTTACAGAAAAAATGGTGTAGAAACGACAGTGATATCGTAATTATATTCTAAAAATTATTGGTTGAACTAAGTGTCATAACAAAATCAATAAACTCGATTATCTGGTAACATTCGTCTGTTTAAATTAAATGAAAACTGATCGTTAAACAAATAAACAAGAAAAAGAGCAACTTTCTGGGCAAAAGAAATTTTAATATTTCGGATGTGCAACTTTTTCGGAAAGACAGTAATCAAAAAAGTAAGCTGTCGTCTTTTTTGGGTTACTATTACTAGGTTCTAGTAAAACTATAGTGATATGTAAGAAAATTTTGTTTTTGACAAATTTATTGTTTCTCTCATAAAAAAGCCATTCTAATAAAAGGCATTGTTAGCAACGGCAATTTTTTTGATTTATGATGTGCAAATTTTTCATTCAATGATAGTAACCCAAAACTATTTGTTCTTGTTTCTTTTGCTTACTATCATTCTCAAGCCTATATTTAGAGGGCAGCTGAGAGGGCTGAAGCCTACGCCATAATCTTTTATCTAAACGCCTATTTACACTGGTAAATAGTCGGTAAACTATCAAAATCCAGCTTCCCCTGAATTGCTTCAACCCCTCCAAAAACAATTACTGGATACGGGCTTGATTAATCTTTTTATTGGGACAATTTTTTGAAAAACGATAGTAACAAAAAAACTTATTTTTAAAAAATATTGTTACTCTCAAAAATGCAAAAAAATCAATACAATAAAAGCAAATGGTAGTAACGCTGAAATCTCAAAACACATTAAATTCAATGTTATTATCACCGATTTTTACTGGAGAAGGCAGAAATTGAGGTTATTAAAATGGGATGTGCAAAATGCAAGTAAACTTTTGATTTCTGTTTTATTGCTTTGCTGTCAAAGTAATACGAAAAAGCTGTTTCAATTACAATAGCAATGACGATAGTAGCAGAAAAGGGTAAAACAAAATGTTTTGACTATCACAAGGATAGTAATAGCAAAAATTTAAAAAAGGATTATCCGATTTCGTTTAACATTCATAGAAAAAATTCATTCGGCAAATCAAAAGTACCCACGTTCGTTTGAAAAAAACAACAAATTTTTTAAGCCACAAAAAAACTGTTTTTTAAAAAAATTTATGTGTTATAGCCGAATTTGAGTCAGAACAGCATTAAAATAGTTATAGGTTAAAAAGTAGCCCAGATAAGTAAAAATAAAGTTGATATTCAGAATCTGGGTCATCGAATTAGTATATCAGTAGTTAAAATTTGTAACATCAATTGCCATGTTAAGCACAAACTTGTGTTTTTTTGTTAAAAACTGATTTTTAACTGGAGATTTCAACATTAAAATATTTTTTATAAACATGAGTATACTAATTCGATGACCCAGATTCTGAATATCAACTTTATTTTTACTTATCTGTGCTACTTTTTAACTTATAACTATTTTAATGCTGTTCTGACTCAAATTCGGCTGAAACTCAAATTCGGCTACAACATATGCATTAAACTAAAAAACAACATCCAATAACACATTTAAGTTGTAGACGTACGTGGTAGTAATTCTAACATGAAAATAAAAAAGAGATAATAAATTTTAAGTACTTTCAATAATTACATAGCCCTTTAAAAAAGGAGCATTTAATTGAGGCTTTTAAATTTAATTGTTATTTTGAAAACCAAGTTTTTAAAAAGAAACGTTGCAGTTAACCTTTATTCTATGAATGATATATGTTTGTAGATAGATAGATAACCAGCAAAAATCAGATAGATGTTAAAAGAAAATAATTTTTTATGTTTTTTTATATTTAAAGCGTTGGCTGGATACCTCATACTGTGGGATTGGCTACAATAACAGACGTGATTATTTTGAATTACTTACAGTTATACGTAGCAAAAGTACTGTAGCTTAAACAAATTGGTAGATAAATTTATTGTAATGGGTATTAAATGTCAACCATTACGTAACAATATTTTTATTAGGAATTTTTTTTAAAACATTTTTTGTAAGCCTTAAAAAATTATGATTTTAGTATACATAACATAGGAAGTATACTGTAATCTTTTTTGCTGTTTATAATTGCTTGTTTTTTTTTACTTCAACTACAAGCAATTTGTTATTTTTGTTTTGACGACTTTAATTTTTATGGCAGCAAGAAATTGTGTATGTTTTATAGTCAATCTTGTACATTTGCTAATCTTGTGAATGTTTTTATATCACTGATAAAGATAAATTGCAACCAAAAATTTTATCAACTTTTTTTTAAAAAAAATTTTCTTCTCTCCAATTTTCGCTTCAAGAATTTTCATAAATAAATCGATGTTGTTTTTGCTGCTGCTGCAAAAAAAAGTTTTTGCAAAAGAAAAACTGACCAATATTTTTTTTCTTCTCTCTTTCTCTTTGCTCATTCATTAACATCATCATCACAGCTGAGAGAGTCAGATGTTGTCCACTACTACTACTACTACCACTACAACTATTGCTACATATTGGGGTCTTGCTCTTCCTCTTTTCTGCTATAAAATAATTCATTCAAAGATAAAAAATCAGTTGTGGTTATATTTTTCTCTTTCTTCAATTATTATATCTTTTTGTTGTTGCTATTTATAGATTTATAAGCTCCCAGATAGAACCTTTAAGCTTTAATAAATCCCCATATATCGTTTTATAATCTTATTTTTATCGATCAACTTGCTCGTGTTGCGCTTTATTATCACTGTTGTTTTGTATCCAACTTTTTTCTATTGTTTTAAACATTATTTTTTAGAGTCGACTCTTAAAACTTTATCCATTCATCTTCTACTAACATCTTCCAAAAGCAACAAATAAGCAGCTATGATTCGTATTCAAAAATCACCTATGTTTGATACACGATTTGTTCCACATCGTCAAATTTGGCATAAAGAGGATGATGCTTGCTATGAATGTATTGATGTAAGTGGGGATAGATGATAAAAGCACAGCTTGTAGTCCTGCTAATGTTGTGGACGACTAGTCGGCTCAATGCTGATTTTTTTCTGTACAGGCTTTACTGGTCGTCCACGTCACGTTGAGGATGAGCAAGAGCTAAAGGCATAATCATTGTCCATGGCTGTAACTACCAAGAGTTTGGGAAATAACTTTAACTTTGTCCAGCTGCGCAGCTACCTTATCCTTTTTTATACCACATTCTTTATCATATCCATTTTTCAGCGTACCAATTATGCATCTGTTGTTGTTCGCTTGCAACGTTTCTCTACAACTGATATGGAACGTCGAAAGAAAGGAATTCAAAAAGCTGTTGAAGGTGCTATCAAACATCCAAGCCTCTGTGATATTAAAGAAGTTCTCATCGATGAAGAAAATTGCATTACTATTTCTATCAGTGAAAATGCACGTGGAATTAATTTTCAACGTTTTGTTGATCTTTGTTCATCCAAGCCTGATTACGATGCAGCTCTACAGTATATTCTTCTCACCTTATTGAAATTATATCAAGATCTTCATGCTTCGAATCTTGATCTTACATCGCTGCCGCTTACACATGTTATCATTTCGCTGAAGAATAATAATGTCTCTATGATTGAATCGATCAGAGTTCGTCGACCATATCTGGCTAAGCTTGATCGAAATCGTGGATTATCAGCACCATATAATCGCTTCAATGGAACATATCCAGCATTTGTTGATCTTGCCGCAGTTGCATATTATTCTTTCAAAAAAGAAGATCTTTTTGGTTGTAGTGATATTGCTGCAGCTATTGGATCACTTACAGATATGCAAAAGCTATTCTTTGAGCTTTTACTTGATTTTCAAGCACCGGAATTTGATGCTGTTCGTGATGTAATTCAAAATATGTATAATCTTGAAGCGATTCGGCCACAAACTACTACAACTGAAGAACAAGTTATTGAAGACGCTTCTGCAATAAAAGAAGGTGAAACTGAAACAGCCATTGAAAAAGAAGAGGATGAAATGAAGACAGCAATTGGAGCTGAAGATGATGAACTTAAAACTGCAATTGGGGCAGATGAAGATGAAACAAAGACTGCACTAGAAGATGAATATGATGAAGTTCGAACTGGTATTGAAGATCTGGATGATGAAGTTAAGACAGCTATTGCTGCAGAAGAAGATGAAATTCGTACTGCCATTGCTGCAGAAGATGATGAACTTCGAACTGCTATTGCCGCAGAAGATGATGAACTTCGTACTGCTATTGCCGCTGAAGAATATGATGAAACTCATACAGCTATTGAAGAAATAGAAGATGAAGTCAAAACTGCCATTGGTGATGATGTTGAATTTAATCCACTTCAATCAATCCCTCAACTCTCTACCATTCCTGATGCCTTATCATTACTTCCAGCATCAGCTCCAGAAATTGATGATATGTTTGATGCACATTCACTGATCTCAAATGAATCAGATTTTGATGTAATTCTTTCGGCTGAAACTGTTACCGATGAACCACAAGCAATCTTCACTACAAAAGATTACGGCTTCAATGGTTTAACAATCAAATTATATGATAATCAATGTGTCTATTGTGAAGTTGCTGAACAATTTATTACATTTGATTCTGCATGGATTGAAATTGGTTCATCGAAAGATCGTAATGCCCTTCCTACTGTAGATGTTCTTGAACAGCTTGTTTCAAATGTTCGTGTTATGGCTGCTCTTACCGCTGCAACAACTCCAGCAAAGAAATATCTCGTCAATTTTGTTGAAGAAAAATAACTACTTGTTATTGTTTGTTTTGTATTTTTACTGTACAATCTTTGTTTTACTCAGGGGAATTTTTACATGTTCTTTTTTGTTTTGTATATACATATATATCCCAATGTTGTTTTTTTGATAGAATAAAAATTGTAGTATCCTGGAATTTGTTTGTTTGGAATTAGCTAAATGTCTTCTTTTAAAGATGTATGATTGATTGGGGGGGTACGGGTACTGTAGCATGAACGTGTCATTGGATTGGATTATATATGAATAAAATATTTTGTTTGTGAGATTGAAGTCTTTTCCTCAAATAGATTATAATTTTTGGTATACTGTAGTTTTACAAATAAATTTTCTTGTTGTTATCCATATTGAAAAAATTAATAGTCAATCTGTTGTTTGTACACGTCATTACAGTTTTGCTGCAGCACTTCAAGCTATTCTTGTTGGTAAAAGAAATGTTTGTGTTGTAAAGTTTTGGTAGCAGTATAACTCTCTCAAATGCACTTGTTGAACAACAAAAATGTGTCTTCCATGAAAATCTACGTCGACTTAAAATGTATAAGATTGAGTATAACACATACAATTTCTTGCTACAATAAAAAATTTAAAGATGTCAAAACAAAAATTTTAACAATTAAAAATCAAAAAAATGTTTTTGTGGCACCGGCCGTGGGCGTAAGTAACTAAACTTACTAATGTAATGGAATTAGTGTTCAATGTAATGGAATAGTTGTTCAATGTAAGAGTAAGCTTTCAAAGTATATAATCTTTAAAATGTATTTAATCTTTCAAATGTACGTTTCATTGTGGAACTGGGTTCCTGGAAGAGAAGGTTCGACAAGACCCGCTGACCGTAACTAACTAACCAACACCGAAGGATTAATTATAAGGGAGAAAACATTCGGACCCTGAGCCATAAATGAATGTTCCTTATTACGTTTTGGTATTCCTGTGTACTGCCCCTCTACCGAAATAACCAAAATCCAAACTCACTTTTATACAACCCATCTAAACATTCTTTTAGCAGAGGAACAATTCCAGCATGAGCCAGAGAAGCAAAGAAGCGCTCTTTTGCAAAAGAAAAATTGTGCTTTATTTTGTGACAAAAAAAGATTGAATTTTTTTTGTGCATAAAATTAAAATGGTAATAAAAAATAGTTAATAATAATTTTATTAAATAGTTTTTAGTAATAATAAAAGCTGGTAAATGTTTAGTAATAGAACCAAAAATCCAAACTTTTGTTGGTGAAAGAAAGGTTTGTGTTGTAAAGTTTTTGTAGTAGTATAACTAACTCTCTCAAATGAACTTGTTGAACGACAAAAATCTACTTTGACTTAATCGAATTATGTTACCGTAGTACTTTTTTAACACCTTCCTTCTCTATCGGTTTTTGTACACTCTGATGTTCATGCATGTCTTAAATGCTTGAAAGAAGCAAAAGTTTAAACTTGTAATCGTTGTAGTATTACAGTATACCATGCTTACTTCAAAAGCTAAGCATATAAAAAGCAAACACAACTGTTTTTTAATAACAAATAGCTTTATATAAGATAAAATTCAACTATAATAGAGCACAAAAAGAAACAAATATAAACTAAATATAAGACGACATAAAAGAACCATAAATAAACAATAATAATATTAATAAAGAGAAGTTATTAAGCATTAACTCTTCTTCCACGAAGAAATTCATTGTCGGTATAATTGTAGTCCAAGCTTTGAAGATAATATGGATCATTTGATTGTCCATTTATTTGAGCAACACGAGATCGACCAGCCCCACCAGCTGCATTCTGAGGTTTTCTAAAAAGATAGTTAAGAATATTAACCAGAAAAGTAAATCAGCAAAGAAAAACATACGGCAAAGAATTGAAAATTTGACGTCCACGTTCAGCATATCGACCAGCAATATATACAGGAGCAGGTAGAGAGACTGGAGAATTAACAATTTGAAAATTGTAGCACAATCCATAAGTCCATCGTTGCAACATATCAAAGGTTATTCCACGTCCAGAGTTATAGATAACAGTATATTTTGGAGTTCTTGAAGTACCCTATAATAATGACATATATTAATTTGGATGGAAAAAAGTACAAAAAACAAACTTTTATTGCAAGATGACCATTCAAAAAGAATTCAGCATATTTCTGGCTTGTAATAGCTCGATCAACAATAGTACCAGGTTGTACATTTTGATCAACAGCTCGAGAAGATTCTTTAATCTGAAAATAAAAAACATTAACGTTTGCGAATGGAGATATAAAATGAAACTCACATTTTGTTTGAAAAGTTTAAAAGAATGTTCACGTGATGGAACAATGACAGTGAATGGAGCATCACGAGCATGTCGTTTAACCAAAGCAGCAATGACCCTAAAAAGACAATAATATTAAAAGAGAGATAACAAAAATATTTATAAAAAAAGCTTACGGTATTTCATATTTTACAACACGTGGATACATTGTTTCAGAACAGCCACTACGGTAAATAATGACATGAGAAGGTGAACATTTTCGATTACGCTTAAATCTTTCAAAAACTTCATCCAAAACTTCATAAAGTACAGTGATCTAAAAAAAGAATAAAGTTAAAAGATGTTTAAAAATTAACCGATAAAAAGTCACTTACAGCTTCATTATGTCCCATTGGTTGTAAGAAAAAATTTCCAATCATTTCATTGGGATTGCAACCATCATTTGCAGAAAAGCTAAAAGAATGATATGATGTGATAAAAGCAAATAATAAAAAATATACCCCAAAATTGATACATTTGTTTTTGAAGCACCTGGATTACTTCCACCACGTTCATCATTTGCTTGGCTACCATAACCACCAGCTGGATGATTCATTGCAAGACCAATGAAGAGAATATTCTGCTCAAAAGAAACATCATTCAATGTAACATTGTAATTAAGACCTAAAAATAACATTGTTGATCATATATAAATGAGCAAGAAAAGCTTTCAACGTACCACCAAGTTTAACATTTGTCTTAGAAATAATATTTTCAAGTGAAAGAGGACTTGCTTTCATAAGAATTTTTCCAATAGTTAATGTCTTAACACATTGTGTTATAATTGAATGTTGGCGTTCGAGTGCTTTAATAAGAGCTAAAAAAGTGATGTAGTAAAAAAATGTACAAGCAAAATATAAATAAAACGAACCATGATTTTGAACATCTTTATCAGAATGACCAAAAAGAAGGAATTCAATGCCAGCTTCATCAGCACGTTCAAAAAGTTTTGCAATTTCATCTGGAGTGGCAGCAACTTCTTTAACATCTGCAACTTGAGGCATTTCAGTTCCACGTCGAGAACAAGCTTCATGAAAATCTTCAACAAATGCTCTAAAAAATATTCTATTAAGAAAAGCAAACAAAGAATATAAAACATACACAAAATCATTCAAAGCCAAGCGATCACCAGGTGTTTTAAGAAGAACAGCAGCCCATGAAGAGACATTACCAGCAACAACAACTTCAGCATGATTTGGTAGTTGCCATTTTCCACTTCCTTCAGGTTTTGCTGTACCATTAGCATATTGGATTTGTGGTGGTTGAAAAATACGACCATCAACTCGAACAGGATCTTCCAAGAGTACAGTACCAGTTGCATGAAGAAATGGATCATCATTGCATGAGTATGAAGTCACAGCTTTTTGAATATCACCTTGTTTCTTGTAAGGAGCAACAGAACACAACTTGATGATAGAAGCAACATCACTTGGAGTAATATTTCTACCACGAACACGTTGATTATCTGCAACATGTAAAAGCTCAAGAGGATAGAGCACAACACCACCAGCAACCTTGAATGCAGCAATCTATAAATTTTAAGTGTTTAAATATGTCTGTTATAAACAACGAAAGAGCCTACAGCTAATGGCCAATATGGATACTGTAATGTAATGCCATACTTTTGTTGAAAGTATTCAGCAATACTAATGTCTTCTTCAGCTACCGTAATCATTGACGCTAAAGCATTTTCACGAGAAAGACCACGAAGTTGAACAATTTGATTCTGACGAGTACCATACAGCCTATAGCATTCAAGATCTAAAAGATTTAGTTTGTATTGTCCAAAGAAAGATATCTATAAAAATTATTACCTTTAACACAATTTTCAAGAGCATCCCATTGTAAACGATCAAGAACTTGTGGAGTACCATTAAAAAGCATAGAGCACATTTCCATTAAAGGGATTGAATGATAAAATAGAGTTGACTTGGCTAAAAAAAACTATTGTTAAAAGAAAGCAATAACAAAAGCAATCAATGACTTACAATCAACGACAAGTGCAGCAACACCTTGATTACTTGGTCCTTCAACAAATGTACCAGTTTTTGAGGCTCCAGCAGCCAAATATTTACCTTTACCAATATCTGGTGAATCAACTCCAAACTAAAAAAAGTACAAACAATTAATTGTATTCAATAAAGTGATCATAGCTGCTTACCTTTTGGAAATCCATGTAAGAAGTTTTTGAGCTATCAAACATTAAATGATCTTCACTAAAATAATTAAAGTTAATAAATATCTATTACATAGATAATAAAGCTTACGGATGATTAAGCGCATAATGAGCTGTTGCAGCTTCAAGAAATTTAACAAGATCTGAACCAGGAGAAAACTTTTCAGCATCAAGTTCATCCACAGATATATCAGCAAGTTGTTTAACTTTCAAGATTACATTATATGGACGAGATATAAGTGCATTGACTTCAGTTTCAAGTAATTGTAGATCACCATGTGAAAGATCAAGGTCCTTGATGGCATACAAAGTAGCATCAAGATCATAGCATAAGCGATTAGCTTGTTCACCAAACATTCCAGGAAATCTAGCAACAAAAGCATCAAAAAGCTTTTTAAACATTTGACGATTTTCATATAGAGAACAATCACCAACACGACGAGTACCAGTTTGAACAAATGGAAAAATTTGACCTTTTCGAAAACGACGAGTGAACTGTTTGAACCATTCCATACGATATTGATGGACAGTGATAGGCTAAAAAGTAAGAATATTAAACGATAAACATAGATATATATATAAATATCACCAACCTTAAGCTTCAAAGGAAAAACATTAGTTGAAAGTTTCACAGCTTGATCACCAGTAGCATTTATTCCTCGGCCGATACTTTCTTTTTCATATGGTGCAACTTCTCCACCAGCTTGAAGATCCAACTTTAAAAGTTTTTGTGCGCATAGTTCTTCAGCTTCTGTTAAAGTAGGACCTGGATCCGACTAAAATAATATATAAGGTTAATCATAAAGTCAACAAGTCCCTACAAACAAGAGTGAGGTTGTATTATAGGGTTTTTAACACATTTTTGCTCTTCTTCCTTTTCTCTCCGTTGTTCTTTTTCTTTGCAGTTAAAAAAAGCAAGAACAAGGAAAAGAAGATAGGCAAAAATAAAGCAAAAAAGTCTGTTAAAAGCGCTATAAACTACAACGCGTTCTTCACACTTTTGCTCTCTTTCTCTGTCTTTTCTCTCTGTTCTTTTTTTCTCTCTCTATAGACTATAGCTAAAGAAAAAACAAGAACAGGGAAAAGAAGAGAAGCAGAGATAAAGCAAAGCACTATAGTAAATCTTTGTATTTGAAGAATAAATAAACTTACAACTGTAGTACCAGCAGAAGTACAAGCAAAGTTTTGTTTAGACATTATACAACGTTTTTAACCAAGAGAGAGAGAGCTAATTTTGATGACGACCAAAAATGAGAGAAATGCATTGGACAGGTCTGCTATTTATACGAAAATAAAGGTTATGATGAATGATTGTACAGTATACTATTCTAGAACTTGGCGGAATAAAAAACTTTAAAAAAGAATGACGTTTTTCAAAGTACAGCAGCTGCTGCGTTTTTTTTGCAACACCTACTATTTAAAAAAGTAAATGTTTTGGCAAAGTGAGGGCTCTTTGCAACATTCCAAGTGCAACATTTTTTAAACAAAAAATAGCTTTGAATTGAGGAATTAATTTTTTGTTTATAGTAATCCATATCTTCATCAACTGCAGCGCTACTGCCGTAGTGATAATAGCTTTTGTCGTCGACTTTTTCATGGATTTTTACGTACACAATAGATCCACAAGCAAAGCAGTAAGCGCTCATTGAAGTAAAAAACAGAGTCGTTTTTTTTGAAAAATTTACTTTGCTTCAGATTTGTTTGTAGTACTTATATTTCTTCGATATTCTCAATAAAATAACAGCAAAAGTTAAAGTTAATAAATAGCAGACATCAAATACCGTAACCGTTAGGTACTTTGTAATTTTAGAAAGTTGATGTAAATTAAAAAGTATAAACTTCAAATGTAAAAAAATAATACTACAGTAACCACTTTAAACGTATACACTTTTCTGTCCCTGTGATTTAAATGAAGCTTACATGTCCATAAACGAAAAAAGAAATTTTATAAAATTCATATCAAAGCTTTTTCATGCACTTTACTTTCTTTATAAGGTTACGGTAGAATAAAGATATTGTTGTTATTATAAATTTTTTATATCTCAAGCTAACAAAGAATGCTCACAGTTTTAACGAAGCTTGATCAAAAACTAATGTAGTTGCTGCTGCAGTTCAGAAAAAAAAACAGTTATAACAAAAACTTTAATGCTCTTAAAACACCATACATTTGAGATTCTTTTTTCAAATCATATAATTCAATGACTTGACCATGCTTCTTGAATATAATAGCTTTGTTTTATTTTCTTCAACATACTTTCGAAGAAAGCCATTCATTTGGGAAATATGATAGCTGGATATTGCTGCAGTTGGATGAGCAGCAATAAGAATAACCAATTTTGGGATTTCTGGAACAAATGGTGCATTTCTTCCCAAGTCATCCACTGTATTGTATACTAAAGATAGAATAGGAATAAAAATTTCATTTTATACTTTTTTGGTGGTTGTATTGGGCTTGTTTTTTATTAATTAATTTTTCATACTGTTACATCATTAAAAGTAACACCTTCGATGACAGTACTACAGCAGCTTTTTTTTGTGATTTTCGATGTGTGTATTTATAAATCTCTAAGAAAAAATACAGTAACAAAATTGCGTCATAAAAAGTTGAAATGTTACATGTGTTCGTCATTTTTATTGTTTGGATTATTTGCATTTATAACTTTAAAAAATTTAAATAGTTCTTTTTTGGATAAGATCAACATTGTTTTATTCTTTAAGCCCTATCAACATTTGTGTTAAGCTTTGATATCTTTAATTTACTGGACGAGCATCAATTGAGTTGAACACTCAATAAAAGAAAAAAATATTTTAACCATCTAAAAAGCAGCAATTACATCAACATGCCGCTGCTGGATATCGGCGATCACCATCTCCACCTTTATCACAAGAACTTTTTTTCCTTGAACAAGGCACGAGACAATAACATAAGAAAAGCGTCACCTTTTGGGGTGCACGTATTGTTTTTTCTCAAAATCTCAGCTGAAATGAATATTTTTTCTTAAACAATGTTACCCCCACTCTTTCATCACTTTAAAGCAGTGTTGTTGCGACTCCGACTCCGGAGTCGGAGTCGCAGTCGATCTTTTTGAAAGATCAAAGGAAAACATGCCGCCGGAGTCACAAAAAATAAGAAGGTACAACACTGCTTTAAAGAGTCTACTGGAATATTCTTTTGAAGTTTTAGATAAAAATAGAAGAAAAAAAGAGAAAGCACTTTTTCATAGACTCAAAAAATTTTTCCGTTTTCTAGTTTTCTTCTTTTATGAAAAGTGAGGCTGTTTGTTTATTATCATTGCGTCTAATCTTTTCTTCCATTCAATTTTATTTTGGAGTTTCTTTCCTTTTTTCCTCTTTTTCATAAAATAATTAATCAAACAGACCTACCGTAAAACATTCATTTTTCAATGGTCACACTCAAGAAGGCGTCGATAATTAGTGAATTTCTTCCTTTTCTTTTTATTATTTTTCCTTCCTACTAAACTGTCGATTTGCTTTTGATTCATAAAGTTTTTTTTGTTTAAGTTAAACAATAGCACACGATGAAAAATTTATTTGTTGATAAACGTTTTTGATTTGTTGAAAATTTGCTAATTCTTCTGTAAGATTAATGATATTAACATAAATTTTTTGTCTTCTCCGCTCCACTATCACATTTATTGGAGAATTTAATAATTGTAAGCGAAAATAGTAATATTTTTAATGCTACTTTTATCTTACTAAAAACCATTTCAAAGAACCTACCGTAAAATATTCACCTTCTTAAGTTTTTCATTGTCACGCGCGAAGAGGTTATCAAATTTCTTTCTTTTGCTTATTTTCTGATGTCTCGACAAAATTGCAGCTCTTATTTTGACAGTGTTATTTGTTTTAGTTAGATGAATATTAATGGCTTTATATGCTTGGAAGCGAATAAGTTTTTTTGATTTGCTAAAAACTTTCTTATTTTTCAAATAGCTCAATTTCAAGATTTTTAAAATTAAAATTTTAAGGAAAAAAGAAAGTGTACTGTTTGAAATCGAAATTGAAATTTTTAACCTTTATTTCTTTTTTTTATTATTCTCTCTATTTTTGATAATCATCTAAGGCATAATCACATTTTTTATGGGAGAGTTTCTTTTATTTTCTTTTTGTTTATCCCAACAAAATTGCAGCTTTTCTTTTGATATATATTATATATTTCTATTATAGTTAAACAAATGCTTCTAGCCTTTAATGCTCAAAGTTGGATTAACATCTTTTTGATTTACCGTAAATTTGCATATTTTTTTAACAATTTTTAGACTTTGGTAACTATCAAATTCACTTACTTTTTAATCAGTTTTAATAATTGTAGTTTTTTGAAACATTTAATGTTATAGTCGTGCACACTCAAAACTAATAGTCTTATTTCACAGTTTCTATCTTTTCTTTGCTTTTTCAGTAACTATTAAGTAATTAATCAAAAAATATCTATTGTAAAATATTTCTTTTTCGGTCATTCTCATTCAAGAAGGTGTCAATGATTAGCGAAAAACGTCCCTCTTTTTTGTGATAGCTACAATTCAAATTTTCGTTTTTGCTTCATTATCGCACCATTAATTGGATATCTAACGATCAATCGTTTAATTGAAGATCGGCAAAAATGAAATTACTTCTTTTTTTCTGTTTTCTTTTCTTTCCTTTTATTTTTGTTATTGGATTATTTAAGTCTTGTGTTTAAATGCTATAAAGACAAACTTTTAGCACGTCATTGAACAAATGCACACGCTGCCAACATTACAGATTTCTCAATAAAAACTTTAAAATGTGAACTCGATTCTAAGAAAATCAAAGAAGTTATGGCAATCCAGTAATCAAAGGAAATGAAGACCTGAAAAAAGACTCTCAAACTTTTTGACGACTTCAAATGATCCATAAAAATAGTGCTTAGTAACTCTTTTTTTCACACCTCTCTTTTTGCATTTGTTTTCAAAAAATTTTACTTTATTTTAATTTTAATTTTTTTTAAATTTTTATATTTTGTATACCCGGAAAACGACATACTGCGCATTAAACGTTGGTAAAAAAAATAAATAATATTTTTTGTTTTTATTTACCTCTATTAAAATTTTGATATTTCCTTCGCAACCAAATACAACTGATCAAAATTGAAATTTTTTGACAACTTTTTTGCTTTGGCAAATGTTTAAAATCAAAATTTCTGTTTTCCGTTTAATTCCTAAAAAAATTATTTTATAGATTTGTGATTTCGGCTACTTTTTGTAATAAATTTAAAAGAAGTTTTGATTTTAAAATATGTCCAAATTATTTATCCAAATTTTCATTAAAATTAATATACAGCGCTTCCAATTAAATGTAATTTCTTTAGAATTTTGATAATTGGACGTTTTACTTGGCTTAAATTCTTTCATTTTATTTTTATTGCAATTTCATTTCTAACAAGTTAAAGCAAATACTTTACTTATTTCTCTCGCAGTTACAGTATACATCAACTTAACTGCCTTCAATAATTGAATATCTTTATCCAATGAAGAAAGGGGTATTATAAATTATATACTAGTTTTTTTTACGGGATTTAAAGTATTTTTTTTCTTTCTTTTTTTATGTCATGCTGGTTTGATACTAACGTTCTTCTAAAACTAGTTACAAAATATTGCCCCAATTTTAATTAAGACTTTTTATAACTAGAAACAAATTTTTTGCTATGATATCAAAATTTTTCCCTCTTTATGCAGCTTTTTTTGTTATTGCCATAGGGCATGGATCGACACTGATGTTGAAAGAGTGAAAAGAAAGATGAGAAGACGGAGCAGTGGAAGAGAAGCAAGCTATATAAACAACTTTTTTCTGCTTTTGGAGTCATTTATGTTTTGTGTTAATTTTTGCTTTCAAACCCTTTTTTCCTAAATTCTACCTCATTTTTTAGATTTATACTCAATTATAATCCAGAAGGGATAACAAGTTACTGTAAAAAGAAAGTAATTTAAATTTTTGTGGATAAAATGGTTGCTCCTTCTTTTGTTACAAAAATGATTGAGCTTAGCAATGGATCTCAAAGGGATCAAATAAATGGAGTGGCAAAAATATATAAAAAAATTTTTCGTAATGGTTTATGTGTTGATCTGAATGCCCTTACAAAGTTATTCCCAGCATTTATCAATTTTTTGAATTCGGCAAAGTAAGTTTCACTTTTTTTTCTCGCTACATCTACCGTAAACATCTCCATCAGGGATATAGAAAATTTTGTTTTGTCTTTCGCTTTCGCGAAATTTGCGTAAGCCTGTAAAAAAGTCTCAAAATGCTTCATATGTTACAACACTTTTTTTCTGAACTGCAGCAACAACAAAAGTAATTTTTGATAAAGTTTTATTACAACAATGAGCATTCTTTGTCAGTTTGAGATATAAAAAATTTTTTTAACAACAATAATCTTTATTCTACCTTTTAAAGAAACTAATGTGCATGAAAAAAGCTTTTTTGTAGCTATTTATTTTGGATTTTATAAAATTTCTTTTTTCATTTATGGACATGTAAGCTTCATATAAATCGAAATAAAAAATTCAATGTAATTTTTTAAAAAAAATACTATACTAATTTTTGGCAAACTAAAATAAATCTGATCTTTTGTTGAGAACAAGCATGGCATTAGTTTTCGTCTAAATTTGATAAAAGAAAATTGGGAGCTAAATTTTATTTGGTCTACAAAATGTGGGATCTCAATTTGATCAAAACGTATAAAAATTGACCGCAGTTAAATTTTTCAAAGCGTTTTTTGTAACAAACTTTTTTAGCTTAGAAAGTCAGCAAGAAGCTGCATTCTATATAATGTCCATGGCAAATCCCCCAATTTCCCCTACTGCAACTGCTGCCAAACGTGCTGATGCAGCAGCTGTGGGAAAAGATAATGCCAAAATTATTATTGAAAAAGGGGTAGTTGTTCCTCGTTTATTAGAGCTTCTTACATCACCCCATCCGGCAGTAGTACAACAATGTTTATCATGTCTTGAAAATCTTTCTACCGATCATCCTGAAAAAGTTTTACCTCCTCTTGTCAAATTTTTAAAAACTCAGGATGAAGATATTCCGTCAGGTGCTATACAAGTATTGAAAAATTTATTTGATGATTGTAAAAATAATGCTCCATTTATTGTAAGAAATGGATGTGTGAAGGAATTGGTGAAGCTGTTAGAAAGTGTTAATCGAGATATTATTGAATTTGTTATGGATACTTTGATCAATATTATTTCTTACAATGCTGACTGCTGTGGAGCAGTAATTGATTGTGGAGCTTTGAAATTAATTAAAAGATACCTTTTTAATCGAGTTATTACAATTCGATTTAAAGTTGTTGATTTTATTAAAGAATTAGTGAAACATGGCAAAAAAGAAATTGATATTGCAATCAAAGAAGGCTTCATTAAATTTGTTATAAGAGAACTAAAGAGTGCAGATAGTATTGATGAAGATAAAATTGTAAGTTTTCTTTTTCTTCAATATGATTCAAAAATTTTGTGCTTTTTTTTCTTATCTGTCACTATAAGCACAGAATGTTCGAAAATTCAGAGTGTCTTTTGATATGCAAATTTGAGTTAGGCGATGATAAACATTGATAATTAGCACAAAAAATATAGCACTTTTTTGAAAACAATTGCATTTACTTTTTTTGCAAACAAAAATTTTTTGTTTTTTTAGTTTTTATCAATTTTAGAGTGATTGAAGGGAACTTCCAAATCTGACGTGAGCAAAAACTCCGAGATTTTCAAATCCATTTTCCCTTACCGTTAGCATAATTCCTTCGATCTTTACGGCTTTTGAGCTATGATTTGGCTTAACCAAATCACTCTTTAAAATTGCTGACGTTAGATATGGACGTTGACCTATCATAAAATGAAAGCAACAATAAAACTTTATTTTTAAAAACTTAGATTGCTCACACAGTCACAAAGAATCCGCTTTAATAGAAGAATTATTAGTTGAACGAAAAGTTTTAATTATCATTTTTACTGCAAGGAATGCAAACTTTTAAAAATTCAAGAAAAATTTTATGTTGAAAAATTGTCATCCTTTGAGATTAGCTTTGTCATTATTTTTTATTCACTGCAAAAAAGTTTTTTCTATTCCGCTACTCTTTTTAGAGAATGGTGAACATTCTTCAATGTGTTTTTCCTCACAACTCTGCATATTTGACTGATAAAGAAAATGTTATTCCTGTTTTTATCAAATACCTTCAAAATTCTGATGATGAGTTGGTAATTGCTGTTTTAAGCGCTTTAGAAGCTGCAATTAAAGTTGCTGGTTATAAAACAATTGAAAAAAAGCTTCAAAAGTGTGGCGGCAAAACGAAACTACGCAGCTTACTTCAACATGAAAATTCTGATATCAAACAGCTTTATGTTACATTGAATAAATATTTTGGTAATGGTCCTAAAGAGAGGAATAATACAAATGAAAGAAGGTAAACATTATTTTATGAATCTACTCCAAAAAATAAATAATTCTTCCTTTTAAGTGATAGTGATGATTCGACAGAAGAAGAGAGTGAAGAAACCGATGGATCTTCAAGAAATGGATCTCGACGTAAGCGGAGAACAGCTGCTAAAAATGCTGCACAAAATAAACGACGTCGGACATCTGATATGTGAACACTGAAATCATGAAACAAAAACCTCATTTTTTTTTAAAAGGCATCTAACAAGTTTTTAACTTCCATTTTTTTTGTGAGTATAATTCTAAAAGTATCCTAATTCAATTTAAAAGAAATTCAGGCAACTTCATTTTGATGCCCGGTATAACATTGCTCTAACTCTATTTACATTTTTTGACTTTTTTATTTTTTAATCCAATGTTTTTTATTTATCTTCATAAAACATTTTTTTATGTAATACATTTGTTTTATCTTTCCTACAGTAAAAATACCATAGCAAATAAAGTTTTTAAAAATTAAAAACTTTTAACCCGCTAAAATAATTTATTTTTCCCCTTTTTAATGTTGCGTTATATTACCCTTCATTCTTCTAAAAAATTTATCAAAGACAATTGCAGTCTTACAGTGCTCAACATAACAAAAGACAAAAAAAGTCAGCATGAAATCAAGTTCTTGCGCAACAGTTTTCTTTTTTTTCTTCTAACATTTGAGAGAAAGGTATCAAGTACGCACACTTTGTCATTCATCTGTAGCAACATCTTTCACCATCACTTATGTTAATGAGATCAAGAAAAAAGGGAGAAGAACAGCATATCATTGGCATAGAATGAAGTGGCAGATGTTGCAGTAACATGAAGAAGATTATGTAACGATGAAAAATTGCAAAGGGTTAACTTCTCTCATTCATTATTTTGACTTTTGTTGGGTCTTTTTTTACCTTTATGTCTTTTGTAGGAAAATATATTTGAAAAGAAAGAAACTAACAAAAGAGATAAAATCTGTAAAATGTTGATAAGACCATCAGATGTTGTCGATCGAATATTTTCTTTATAAAAAAGATTTCTAAAACTTTTAAGTTCACAATTGAAATCAGAGTGATAGCTTTTTTATGATGTGGTCAAAAGAGGAAGGCCATGTTTTCCCCTGATATGCAATTTTTTTTTCAAAATAACCAGATTATTATTGAATTTCAAAAGACGAGAAAAACTTTTCTAGAAATGAATAATTTTATTTTGAACAAGTTAAAAAAACGCCATATGGTTTTGCCATCAGATAAAAGTTGCGAGCCGAAAGAAACCTTGTGAAAAAAATAAGGTTTTTCATGGTCGTATTTGATTAATTTGTTTCGCTTATTTTTCTTTTCCACCTCCCATTTTTCGTTGAAATATGTTTAAAAAAGTATTTCAGTTTTTTCTGGTGATTATCACAGTATGCTGAAGCGTCAAGTGACATTATTTTATTGCTTGCTTTTTTCCCTTACAAAATTTTTATACCTAGATTGTGAGAAATTGAAGCAATCTAAACGACTTCTGTATACACAGAAAAAAAATCTTGTAGTCACTTTAATATGTAGAGATGGGCAGGCAATACTTTTTTCTTTCTTTCCTTTGACATTTTTTTGGTTACCGTAACCCAAATACAACTTCACGACACTTTTTTTTATTAATAATATATATCACCACTAAAGTCAAAATAGGAGGTTCACATTCTACAGGATTCAGAATTTAATTCTTTGGTCTAAAGTTTTGTCTTGGCAAAGCAAAACTCAGCGCATACGCATACGCAGAATAAAAAGAGATTCAGAATCTTGAGGAATTTTTTCTTGATTTTAGTAGTGAGACAGACACATTAAAGTGACTTCAAGATTTTTTTCTGCGTCTACAGAATTTGTTTGGACTTCTTCAGTCGCCCACGATCTAGGTTTAAAGGTTTTGTATAAGACACACGCAGGTGGTTAAAACATGTCACTGGACACATCAGCACACTGTAAACTATGCTTTTCTACATTATTATTTTTTAGCACTTTTTATTCCAACATGATTACAGCAACTTTAATGAAAGAAATTAGACAACTCGGTAACCGCAATGCTAAATATCAAGAAAAAGCTGCGAAAAAAATTTGCTCAAAATTTTTTGATAAAAAAAATAAAAATAAATGCATTGATATTCCAGCCCTTACAAAGCTGATCCCTACACATATCAGGTTTTTAAGATCAACGAGGTAAGTTCTTTCTGAAATTTTACAAAGTGTTTTAAACCTTTCAAATTCTTTTTAGTGAAATGGTTCAACAAGAAGGAGCATATTTTATGATGGTTATTGCTACTGCTTCTTCTCCCAATGATGTTATGGCTACAGCATTAGCAAAAGCAAATTCAAAGCTTATTGTCGAATCAAATGGTGGAATTTCAGCTTTAATTAAACTTCTTTCATCACCATATCCAGCAGTTGTGGAACAAAGCATGTCATGCATGGGAAATATTGCTGTTGATTTTCCAGAAGAATTTGTTGCAAAAGGAGTTCTTTCTCCGCTTATTAAATGCTTAAAAGAATTTGCATTAAATGATTGCATTTTATTAGCTGGTGTTGGACTCTTGAAAAATCTCTCTGGTGATTGTGAAAATAATATTCCTCATATTATTGAAGCTGGAAGTGTTGCACTATTGTTAAAGCATCTGGAATCAACAAATCGAAATATTGTTCAAGAATCGTTAGAAGCTTTGATTAATATTATTTCTTGCAATGCTAATTGTTGTAGAGACGTAGTTGAGCATGAGGGTGCATTAAAATCAATTAGAAATCTTTTGTGCCGCCTTAGCAGTATTAGATTATTAGCAGTAAAATTCATTGAAAAAATGATAGAATACGGTGAAGTTTTTCTTGTTATTGCAATTAAAGAAGGTATTATTGATTATGTGGTAAACGAATTCAATAATGGAATAAATAATGCTGAAATGAAAATTGTATGTTTTTTGATTATACTTACCGTTTTTTTTTCCAATAAAATCGGCATTTTTTTGGCCTGAAACGTTTTCTTTTTTATGATTACGCAATGATGATGAAATTATAGAATTTTTTTTATGTCAAACAAATTCTATAGTATGCTGATAACAATAGCATTATTAGTTTCCGTTTAAATTTAATACCAAATAACATAATCTCAGATCCTTCAGGGTTGTTGCCCCACAATTCTGGCTTTTTATTCATTAGTCACTGTTTTCGTTTTCCGTTTTGTTTGCCATGTTGCATCATTTTGCACCGAGTTGCACTAGTTAGCACAGCCTTCTACCAGTTTGCTCCAATTTTTGACCCATGAAGAAGTTTTAAATACTTACTGTCGCTTGACAAGCTTTGCTAATACCCGCTTTCTTTGAAATAAAAATACATTCACAAAAGCATTGACCATGACTCTTTTATAGTAGTATAACTAATAATAGCTAATGGAAACTAACACTTTTGTTGAAGCACCCCCTAATTTTCAGTAAATCTAAAAAACTTATGTTCTGAATAAAAGTTGACGCCTTATAATAACATTCAAATGTTATGAAAAACAATTACAGTCGAACCTCGATTTTACTTCCCTGTTCTGCGGTCACTTCGAGAGGAAATCAATGCAAATGAACCTTGATTTTACGTCTTTTTTCGCAGCCCCTTGAAAGACGTAAAATCGAGGTTCGACTGTAACAGATAAACAAAAACTACAGATTTCTTAGCATCTTCATCTAAAGTATGCAAATCAAATTATCCTTTTTCAGAGATTAATCAATATTTTTCGACATATAATTACTCCTAATTCACGATATGTTAGATTTTTGATTCGAAAAGAAAATTTTGTTTCAATTTTGATGAATAATTTACAAATTTCTGATGAGCTAACAATTCTTGTATTAACAACTTTGAATGATATAATTCATGGAATGGGTTATTCTACAATAGAAGATAAAATGAGACGTTGTGATGGCAAAAAAAGCATACAACATTTACTTCGAGATAATAAAAATGAAAAGATTCAAGAGCTTGCAACAATGATAAATGAATTTGTTGTGCATGAACCAGAAGTAAGAAGTAGTAGTATTATTAAGGTAGAAAGAAGGTAAGCATTCTAAAACTGTAATCAAAAAAAGTATATTTAAACTTTTAAGCCTCATTGCTGCTGATGCAGGAGAAAGAGTATCGACTGAAGGAAGTGAACTTCCAAACATTGAACTTCGACGTAAACGATTACATGATGCTGCAAAAGCAACAGAACATTTAACAAGAAGTAAACGACCAAGAAATGTGTTAGAGTAATTTGCATAGAAAAACTTTCAAAAATAATAAATATCCAGTTTTAGGCCTGCTGATATCGAACAACTGAGAAGCTCTGTCCGTAGCGACGATGTCAATGACATAGAAGTTATTGATAGTTTACACGATTTTGATGACCCATCAAGAAATTCATCTGCTGTATCAAGTGTTGCATCAAGGGATGAAACTACTGGGTAGGAGTATTATTTTTTATATCCAAAAAAACTGTTTTTCTTCTTTTAATAAACAAATTTTTCTTTGCAGTAGCAGTTTAAATAGTCATTCACCTCTCGTTTCTTTTCCATATCCAGTCGTCAATCTTGCATTTCCAGATCGATTATCATCGTCACCAGATAACTGCTTACAGTGAGTACCATCCCTCTATTATTAAATTTTTAAATTCCTTTTTTTAGAAATCATGTTTCGTTTCCTCCCTTCAAATATTTATGCAGAAATCCAAATTCTTTTGCTGCTTTTGAATACTATGAGCCATCAAAAGATTTTATTAAATCTTGCTGTGATAAGCTTGGTCTAACATTTGACCGTCAAAAATATCATGATATTTTATCAAAGATCAATTTCCCTGACGGTTATTTAATTAATTCAAATTCTCAGCCAGCAAGCTTCCTTCCAATGATTGATGGTTTTGGTTGCCTTTCCATTTTTTTAACTGGTGAAGAAAAATATGCAGAACAAATTCGTGATCGAACAAGAATGAAATTTTCGAAGGATATGTTTGCATTAAAAGTTTTTGGTAATTTCTTATGGGAATTATCGTTGTCATAATTACACACATTTTTAGATCAACAGAAATTGATGGATATAGGCAGCGATACCTTAACAAATGAACATCTAAAAACCATTTCAGCTTGGCTTGAATGTCGAATAATGGTTTTTGAAAATGATTCATGGCAATTATTTGGGAAGCGGGATGCTGGAAATAATAGCGTTCCAGTTTTTGTTTTGCATAAAGAAATAATTGATAATAAAATTGTCTATACAATTGTTACATCTTTGAAAGATTGATTCAAACTTTCTTTTAAAATATGATAGTTTTCAACTCTTTTGCTGATTTCTGTTAGAAATTTTGTGTTCTGGTTCAAAATTAATTTTTTTTGTCATTTTTGTTTTTATTTTTTTATTTAACTCAAGTAAATTTTCAACAATTGATTGGTAATAGAAGCAAAATGATACGATTATAATAAGACACAAATATTTGAAGCATTACAGTAACTTTAACACTCTGATACTACAATAAAAAAAACCAGATCTTCGAAAATAGAAATCTAAACATTTTAACCATAACAACGTCTTCGACCAACTGACATCCGAGCAATCTTTCGTTGGACACGATCAGTACCAGGTTTTGTAAGAATTCCATTAAACTTTTCATAGCGCATTTTTTCAAGTTCATTCCATGCTTGATCATTTTGTCCACGAAAACGAATAATTGGTAAAGTATGAGCATAAATATTACGAAGCTTGATTATTTCAGTAATATATTTTTCAAGGTGATTTTTGTAAGTAATAGAAAGATTATCAGCAAATTCAAGATCAATTGTATGCTTTTCTTTATCCATATTAGCCTAAAAAATTGAGAATTTTAAATGATGCCTTAAAATATTTGAAGGAAAAAAAACTAACCTTTAAAAAACCAATGAAAGATTGGAAATCAAAAGTTTCTGGAATATTCATTAAACGGAGACAGACATCGTAAGATGGTGTTTCAAGAATTTTAGTAATGGCGCCAGATGTGATTTTGGTAACACCATGTGAATGATCCGGAAGATAACTAAAAAAATAAGTCAATTAACAAAACTGTTAAAGTAAATTTTTATATGATTTGTTTTTGACTTTATGCAGTAAAGATAAACTCACATTGTCATATTTCTGCAACAGAGAGCTTCGAATATCTTCTCAAATGCTGTAACACTTCCATCATCATTTTTAACGATCATTTCATCAAAGTAAACCTTGTCCATCTTTTCACCAGAAACAAGAATTTGAAGTTCTCCAAATGATAAATGTTGTTTTTGAAGTGATATACTTCGAAGTGAACATTTATGAATATGTTTAACCAAAGAAGAAGCAAGATTTTGCTTTGACACAGCATTAATAGAAAGCTTATCATGGCACCAAAGTTTAAAAAATGGATTTTTGAGATTAATCAAAACACTAAAAAATGACGATCTTTCATTTGCTTCCCATACATTTTCATCCTTTCTATCAATACTGTTGTCACTATCACTTTCATCACTGTCTTCATCATCAGAACCACAATCTTCTTTAAATAATTTTTCAACAGGAAGAATTCGAGAGAGACGAAAGAGAGCTTTACAACATTGCAGAAGTTTTAGATGTCCAGAAGGAGATGAAGGATTTCGAGCAGCATAATAAATTATATTTTCAGGAAATGAATATTGTTGTGGATATG